>BLSH010088977.1:0-54128 GCA_018402905.1 Glandirana rugosa | reverse complement strand
GTCGTAGACAGTGGTCCGTTTTTAGTCTTAGGTACTACTTTAGGACAACGGTATTTTGGAATGGTGACTTTACGAGGTTTTTAAAATCTCAGTTTATACAAAAATAACTCATGTTCCTTTGTATACGTTGTATGTTGGCTCCTTCAGAAGACTAACTAATTTGTCTTTCTTGTATCCTGAATCTAAGTCAGGAAATTTGTTCATTCTTAGTCATTGTAAAGGTGCAATACATATCTCAGACAGCTAGATTATCGTTGACTACAATTAGTGTAAGTTCAGACATAGTTGGAGATCCAAGTTATAAATCGCTGCCACCTACCTCTCCCCCCCCCCCCCCACCCCCAAGCCTTGACCCACTCTTTTCTTTATTTCACACTTTATCACTGACACAGTATTTTGTCTATGCAACTTTGCTAAATATTGAACCTAGAGGTTGATACAGACTTGAATGTGATTAACATCAGTTGCTATTAGATCGACAGACTCTATACATAACGTGGAAATGTTACTGATTCTTACTTGTTTAAAGGACTGAATCTAAGTCCTATGTTCTTTCTGTTTAATCAATCAGAAGACTTCCTCGGTTGTATGTTGCATATGTTTCCTTGTACTCAATAAAAACATATTTGACTCTAAAATTTTTGGAGCATTTCAGTGGTAAGGTTTTATGGCAACAGGATTTCATCATGGATTCTGATTTTTGCCTGGTGACAGATGCTGCTGGATCTGTTGGTTTTGAGGCTATTTGGAAGACTCATTGGTGCCCATCAGCCTGGCTGTCTAGGTGGTTCACCGGTGGTTTTTGCAAAAATATAGTTTTGTCAGAACTTTTCCCTATTATCGTTTCAGTTGAAATTTGGGGTTCCTATTTTGCGAGCAAGAGAATATTGGTGAGTACTGATAACCAAGGAGTCACTTTTGCTATAAATTGTCTTACCTCTCTTGCTTGCGTTATTTGTTTTTTCTGTGCCTTAAGTGGAACATCTGGATTAAGGCTAAGTATGTTCAAGGTAAGTTTAACTGTATTGCTGACCCTCTCTCACCTGCAGATGAACCGTTTCGTTTCACTGCTGCCTGAGGCTGATTCAGTCGGAGAACCTTGCCCTTCCCATTTATGGGACCTGATCTAATTTTTAAGAATATTTAGCATTCAGTGACTGTTTCTACATTTAAAAAATTATATATCTGCATGGCTTATGTCTTTCTGTCTTCTTTAAATACTGACATTTCCGCATACTCTGAACATTTAGATTTGTTTTTTCTTCATTCTTTAATGGAAAAAGGGTATTCATGGTCTCATATTAACAAAGTCCTATCTGGGAATTCCTTTTTCGTAAAGCTTTATAGTTTACCACCATGCCAGAGTTTCTTTTCGGTCAAGCAGGTATTGAAAGGGTACAGAAGAATTAGTTTTAGCAGTGATGACAGGTGCCCTATCACACCAAAATTATGTAATCTATGTAATACCACTTACCTAGTGTGTTCTTCTAGTTTTGAAGCTGTCCTTTTTAATTCAGTTTTCTTGTTAGCATTTTTTGCAGCATTCAGAGTTTTAGAACTATTGCCTCCATCTAAGGCAAAAAAGTTGGCTATTTTATTTTCCAAAGTTATTGAAGATAATTTACATATTTTTCTGCAATTTAGCAAGACTGATCCTTTGGGCATTGTTTCTTGAGTTTCATTAATAAAATCTGAAGATGCTATTATATGCCTCGTTAGAGCCTTGAGGCCTTATATGTGCATAAGGCCTGACGGGTCAAAACTTTTATTCTTCCATAGTGATGGTTCACCGTTAGCAGGTTATCAATTCTCGGTTGTGTTGAAAAAATTTTTATATTATTTAAAGTTGAGCCATTTCAAAATAACGTCATATTCTTTTTGCATCGGAGTGTCGACAGAGGCTGTTTGGATGGGTCTAGAAGCAAGCAACATCAAGAGAATAGGTAGATGGTGTTCAGATGCTTACAAGCTATATATTCTTCCTTACTAATTTCAGTGTTTTGTTTCAGGTAATCAGCTTATGGTTTGGATTGTGGGCCATTCATATATTTTCTGGGCTGCTAGAGTGGCTGCTAGAATTTACTCTGAGAATTTGGGCCTGGATCCATCTTCTTTTTATGTTAATTGGCATGGAATGATCTGGAGTGATTTAATTTTTGAGTTAGGAAAGTTGTATGCTAGTTTCCCTGCTTCAGATGTTCTCATTATTCATTTAGGTGGTAATGATACTGGTAAGATGAAAACCTTTGATGTAATCACAACCATGAAAGATACATTTTATTTCATTAACCACTTCCCGCCCGGCCTATAGACAAACGACGGCCTTGCGGTGGCTTCATTATCCTGACTGGGTGTCTATTGACGTCCTCAGGATAACCTGCAAACTTGGCGATCGGTGGTGCAGTGGGTCAGTCTGACCCATTGGATTACCAATCTCGGTAAAGTGCTTCCATCAGAAGCTCTCTACCACGTGATCAGCTGTGACCAATCACGGCTGGTCACAGCTTAAACAGGAAGAGCCGTTTATCAGATTTTCCTCTACTCACGTCTGTAGACGTGAGTAGAGGAGAGCCGATCGGCTGCTCTCCTGACAGGGGGGTCTGCACTGAATGTGTATTAGTGCAGCTCCCCTAGGATCGCCACACTGGACAACCAGGGAGCCAGCCCAGGACCACCAGGGAGCCCACCCAGGGACACCATCAGGAGGCTGCCAAGGGACCACCCAGGAGAAGATCTGGAGGCCACCCAGTGACCACCAGGGAGCCCACCCTAGACCACCAGGTAAGGGGTGTACAGTACACTGTAGGGATGGCACTGTACCCATATGTGATGCCTGCCAGTGCCATCCCTAACAGTGCTATATATCAGTGCCATGTACCAGTGCCACCTATCAGTGCCCACCAGTGCCACCTATGAGTGCCCAGTGCCACCTATCAGTGCCCAACAGTGATGCCTATGAGTGCCCATCAGTGCAGCATATCAGCATATCAGTACCACCTATCAGTGCCACTCAGTGCTGCTTATCAGTGCCCTATCAGTGCCCATCAGTGCTGCATATATGTGCCTCATCATCAGTGCCCATCAGTGCCACCTTATCAGTGCCACCTCATCAGTGTCAATCTGTACTGCCTCATCAGTGCCCGTCAATGTAGCCTCACGAGTGCTAATCAGTGTAGCCACATCAGTGCCCATCAGTGAAGGAGAAAATGTACTTATTTACAAAATGTTGTTACAGAAACAAAGAAAAACTTTTTTTTTTCAAATTTGTAGCACAAAAAATAAAAAAACACAGAGGTGATCAAATGCCACCAAAAGAAAGCTCTATTTGTGGGAACAAAATGTTAAAAATGTTGTTTGAGTACAGTGTTGTAAGACCACGCAATTGTAATTCAAAATGCAACTGCTCTAAAAATTGGTCTGGACGGGAAGGGTGGTAAGTGCCTGGTATTGAAGTGGTTAAACTAACTTCTCCACATACAGTGTTAGTTTTTTCGGAAATAGTTCAGAGATTAAGATGGTTGCAATCAGTTACATTTAAACTGCTTGAGAAAGTTAGGAAAAGGATTAATAAGGCTTTAGAGGAGTTTCTAGTTCCCAGCCTTGGCATCTCTTTGCGTCATCTTGAACTGGAGGAAGGTGTTCAAGGTATGTATAGGCACGATGGAGTACATTTATCTGATGTTGGTTTGGATATTTTTAATCTGGACCTCCAAACATGCATGGATCAGGCCGCGGTATGGGGTTGTGTGGACAGGAGGGCTGGTTATGCCAACCCTCATGTTGGTTGGGATATGTAAAGTTATGTTAAACTGAAGGGTAGTCAGCTCAAGTCTCAGTGGCTGAGCTGAGAGTTGTTTAATTCATCAGTATTTTTGATTAATTGAATTGATTGAAGTGAATAAAGTCATGTTTAATTAATTGAAAGTCATGTTTAATTAATTGTTTTAAAACCAATACATCGGGCTGTGGCCTAATTTTGATCCAATTCTGGTGTCATGTTCTTTGTTATGGTTTTGAGTATGCATGTTTGGAGGTCAGCATGGGGCATGCAGTCCCATGCAGAAGTAAAGGGAAAGCCTTTTTAGGCCTCCCTTTGCCTCATGGGGCTCTGGCATTGGCATTTCTAGGCCAACGTGAGGGGAATTTTAGATTAATTAGATTAGAATTTAGGCTAATTCCTGTTGGTCAGTTAGGGTCAGATGGTAACTAGAAGGTTAGGAGGTTAGGCTAGGAAAGGTCAATTAAGGTCAGATGACCTTTAGAAAATTCTAGAAGCCATTTGGATGCTTATATAAGGGCTAATCTGACTGGATTCCTGGCCATTCGCCAAAGAGAGGACGTCGTGAGAAGCTCCCCTCCCTACCCCCCCTCGCGGCCTTGTTTATGTGGTTGATCTCTTTAGTTATTGGCTAAAGGGGATAAGTAAGGTAATGTTAGCCTGAAGGGTAGTCAGCTCGAGTGATTGAAGTGAATAAAGTTATGTTTAATTAATTGTTTTAAAACCAATAAATAAATCGGGCCGTGGCCTAATTTTGATCCAATTCTGGTGTCATGTTCTTTTTTATGGTTTTGAGTATGCATGTTTGGGGGTCCGCATTGGCGCCTGCAGTCTGATGAGGAAGTACATACAGAACGCCGATCGGGTCACAAGGGGCAAGCTGAAGAAAAGACATCACTGACGGTGAATCAGGAATCAATGATCATGCGCACTCCTGCACATGTGCAGAATCCTGAGCAAGCTGGCTAGTAGGTATTTATTGATGCTATGCAAGCCAAACATTCCAAAACTGTACAAAACTCTTGGATAAAATGATGCACCAAAATACTTGCTAACTTATGGACAGGTGTTATCAGCAGCTATAAGAAGTATTTAATTGAGGTAAAAATGAAGGATAAAATATGTTAATAAATACAAGTTTTCACATATGTTTTCCATCAAAAGTCTGACTGTTCAAAACATTTATTTAATAAAGATACAAAAATGTGGAATATTCTATAGTAAATGACGATATATATTTAATCATTTAAAAAAATAATTGTCAGGACACATTTTTGTGTAGACAAATATATAAATGTGTTGCGATGCTGGATAAATACATGCAAATATTGTATATCACTGTGTCATTTGTGCTGACCAGCCCAATTTACAAATTAATAAATAAAATAAAAATGCCAACAATCCTTAACCTCTTGCTGACCAGTCATGTACATCATTGGTCCTCAAATGGTTGTAAAGGGATGATGCCTGCAGGCATCAACCCCCCGTACCGTTTTTTAGAGTCGGCTCTCTTTCTTGTAATGGTAATCAGAGCGGCCCCATTGCTATTACACCTTCCGCTACCTTCCATGCTCTCCTGTCCCAGTGGGATCAGCTTTAATTGGCCATTCGGTTTAGTAACTTGGAAGCGATGACATGACATCACTTCCAGTTTACCCAGATGTCAACGGCACCATATTAAAAAAAAATCGCTGTCAAAGATGTTTACATTCCTTGTGACATAAAATAAAAGTGCTAAAAAAAAGTTTAAAGCAACAGTGTGAAAGGCAAAAAAAAAAATCACATCAAATCAAAGGCAAACGCATGCGTCGGTCCCACATGCATGCAAACAGCGAACGTCCCACACAAGTAAGGTATCATCACAAACGTCAGATCATGGGCAGTAATTCTATAACCAGATCTTCTCTGTAAATCTAAAGTGGTAACCTGTAAAGGCTTTTGTTGCCTATGGATAGTAAAATTTATGTTGTTTGTTGCTGCTGCACGGGCAAGTGCAATTTTAAAGTGTGACATGTTTGGTATCTATTTATTTGCTGCAACATCATCTTTTATATCTTACAAAAAAATTGGGTTATGCATTGTGTTTTTTTTTTTTTTTAAAGTGTATTTTTCCTAAAAAATTGCATTTGAAAAACCACTGCGCAAATATCTCATAACATAAAAAATTGCAAAACCCACCAATTTATTCTCTAGGGCCTCTGCTTTAAAACATATATAATGTTTGAGGGTTCTAAGTAAATTTATAGCCAAAAAACTGATTGTTACATGTAAACAAATAGTTCCAGAAAAAGGCGGTCTTCAGTTAAGCACAAAAAAGTCAGTCCTATGTAGTGAAAAAACTTTCCATGCATTTCCAATGCAATTTTTTAAATATTTGTGCATTCACAGCATTCACAACGTGATCTTCCTACTGGGAAAATGAGCCCAAAATCCCGGTGCTGTAAGACCTCATATAAGACCTCTTATAAG
Source organism: Glandirana rugosa (assembly GCA_018402905.1). Classification (NCBI taxonomy): domain Eukaryota; kingdom Metazoa; phylum Chordata; class Amphibia; order Anura; family Ranidae; genus Glandirana; species Glandirana rugosa. The sequence goes on along the minus strand of BLSH010088977.1, from coordinate 47,881 downwards.
TGAATGTGTACCACCTCAAATGTGAATCAAGATGGAACCTCACCTTCAGATAATCACCTACAGTGGGAAAAATAATTATTTGATCCCCTGTAATTTTGTTAATTTGCCCACTCACAAAGAAATGAATTCTATAATTTTTATCATAGGTGTATTTTAAACGATAGAGAAAAAACACATGATACAAATGTTATGCATTGAGTTGCAGTTCAGTGAGTAAAATAAGTATTTGATCCCCAAGCAAAACATGACTTAGTACTGGAGAAACCCTTGTTGGCAAACACAGAGGTAGGATGTTTTTTGTAGTTAGTGACCAGGTTTGCACACATCTCAGGAGGGATTTTGGTCCACTCATTTTTAAGGATCTTCTCTAAATCCTTAAGGTTTCTTTGTTGTCACTTGGCAACTCAAAGTTTCAGCTCCCTCCATAAATGTTCTATAGGATTAAGGTCTGGAGACTGGCTAGGCCACTCCATGACCTTATTGTGCTTCTTCTTGCACCACTCCTTTGTTGACTTGGCGGTATGCTTTGGGTCATTGTCATGCTGAAAGATCCATCTATTAACCCATATTCAGTGTTCTGACTGAGGGAAGAAGGTTCTCATACAAGATTTTATAATGCATGGCCCCATTCATTGACCCCTCAATGTGACAAAGTCGGTCTGTACCTTTAGCAGAGAAACAGCTCCAAAGCATAATGTTTCCACCTCCCTGCTTGACTGTAGGGATGGTGTTCTTAGGGTCATAGTCAGCATTTTTCTTCCTCCAAACACGGCGAGTCCTCCTCCTCAAGAAGGCACATGTACAGTCATGCCAATGAACATATAAATGATTCAGAGAAGGATTGGGAGAAAGTGCTCTGCACGGAGGTGGAAACATGATGCTTTGGGGTTGTTTCTCTGCTAAAGGTAGAGGCTGACTTTGCCACATTGAGGGGCCAATAGATGGGGCCATGTATTGTAAAATCTTGGATGAGAATCTAATTCCCTTAGCCAGAACACTGAAGATGGGTCATGGATGGGTCTTCCAGCATGACAGTGACCCAAAACATACCACCAAGGCAACAAAGGAGTGGCTCAAGAAGAAGCACATTAAGGTCATGGAGTGGCCAAGTCAGTCTCCAGAACTTAATCCTATAGAAAATTTATGAAGGGAGTTGAAACTACAAGTTGCCAAGAGAATGAGCTAGCATGAAGTCTTCACTCTCTACAGCGCAGCGGAAGGTGCCTTAAAGGGACCCATACCAAACATCACCTAGACGTATCTGACAATTCCAGGACCAGGCTCAGTTTGGTGGATTATCACCCTAAAGGATGTCAGTGTAATAAAAAGGTGCAATTTATTACACAAGAAAGTGAGAGTTCTGTGAGCACATTGGTTTCACAAGGAGGTGGAAGCTCGCCGTTTTATATGAGCATGTTTATACAAGCAGTTTTCTGGTTTTAGAAGAAAGTGGATGTCACCATTGGAAAATGAACGAATATACATTTACCATCACATATTTATTTGTCTATGGACTGAACTATTATTATGCACTTTATAGTTAATGAATTGTCTGATACATGCACTTTATAGTTGATGAATTGTTATATATATTTTTATTTGTATCATATTGAGTTTTATGTTGTACACTATACACAAGGGAGTGTGCGCAACATCGCATATATTTATAAGTCTATTTTACTGGTGTGAAACACAGTGGGTGTTTACTGCATATTTAGGCCACTGCCACACATATCACTATACAATTTTAATGAGGTAGCGCAGAGGTTCAACCCTGTTTCATTTTCAAGAATGGCAGGAAAGATACGGATAGCAGCAGGAGAGACAAGAGTGAGATATTAGCTAGATAGAGCACAATAATCTGGCAAACAGGAAATGCAGAGAAATATCTTAAATCACAGTTCCTGAGTGGAGCAAAGACTTCAAGGTTAAAGACAAACAAGGTTCAAGGCAGGATCATTCAAGGAATTGGGCAGGTAACTGTCCAGTACTCTAGGTGGCTTAACAAGAACAGACATTGCCTGACACAGCAGAGATCCCAGGTTTAAGACCAGGCCCTGACAGTCTCTTACACATCTGATTTCCAGTCTGTCACTGTATGTGATGTATATATTAACCTCTTCACCTCCATCATCCTGCACAGTGCCATATTAACCGTCCTGCCTCTGTATGTGACCTGTACATTAATCCCTTATCCTCCTCCCTCTATGTATGACCTAAAATTTGCTGTAACTAGTGCAATATCACAAGCTCCATGTTTTAACTATGTCAGTATTAGCATGTTTCTTCATTTCTAAAAATGTGGCAAAAATGAGATCACAATGGTATGTCTAATTTCTATAAACAGGTCATTTCGAGTTTTTTTTGTAATGTCGTGGCATTTTTATTTGATATGATTTTTAACAGGAAAAAAGGGAAACTTTTTTAAACTTGGTATTTTTTTCCCTTTTATAATAAAACATGAAAACACCCAGTGGTTATTAAATCCAGCCTAATCTATGTCTATCTCAAAAATATATAACATTAATTTGGGTACAGTGATGCATGCGAGAGAAATTGTCAGTCAATATATCAAACACTGAATACTTATAAATAGCCTGGTAAAGAAGGGGTATTACAGGCTAGTACTCAAGTTGTTAAACAAAACCACTACTGGTATAATCTGCAATCACTTGATGGTGCAGCCAGCAAAACCTTACTGTTTTGGCTGAATATTGGGCCCTTCCAACAGCCAACATTTAGACATCTTTGGGTAGTGTCAGAGATTGCAGAAAGCTCCTGCTGTCCAGCAATCTTATTGGTCTATCACTATGATGAGCAGTTTCACTGGCCTATGGGAATTGTGTAAGACAAGAAGAGGTGGACTTTCATGAAGTGATACAGCCTTGCCTAACAGAATGAGTTGGTAATCAGCTCTAACAGCAGGATTTTGAAGACTTATGATTTTTTGTTACCTTAATAGGGTCTCTTTAAAGGTGTTGTGTGCCATGGTAATCTCGGAACTGTGCATGTATCATTGGACATATTATTTCTACATATTGTCTTCCCAATCAAATAAAAGCTCCAACACCATATATACAGTATCTCACAAAATGAGTACACCCTCACATTTTTGTAAATATTTTATTATATCTTTTCATGCGACAACACTAAAGAAAGGACACTTTACTACAATGTAAAGTAGTGCATGTACAGCTTGTATAACAGTGTAAATTTGCTGTCCCCTCAAAATAACTCAACACACAGCCATTAAAGTCTAAACCGCTGGCAACAAAAGTGAATACACCCTAAGTTAAAATGTCCAAATTGGGCCCAATTAGCCATTTTCCCTCTCCGGTGGCATGTCACTCGTTAGTGTTACAAGGTCTCAGGTGGAGAGCAGGTGTATTCAATTTGGTGTTATCGCTCTCACTCTCTTATACTGGTCACTGGATGTTCATCATAGGCTCTCATGGCAAAGAACTCTCTGAGGATCTGAAAAAAAGAATTGTTGCTCTAAATAAAGATGGCCTAGGCTATAAGAAGATTGCCAAGACCCTGAAACTGAGCTGCAGCACTGTGGCCAAGACGATACAGCAGTTTAACAGGACAGGTTCCACTCAGAACAGGCCTTGCCATGGTCGACCAAAGAAGTTGAGTGCACATGCTCAGCATCATATACAGAGGTTGTCTTTGGGAAACAGATGTATAAGTGCTGTGAGCATTTCTGCAGTGGTTGAAGGGGTCAGCCTGTCAGTGCTCAGACCATACGCCGAACACTGTATCAAATTGGTCTCTTCTAAAGATCATGCACAAGAAAACCCACAAACAGTTTGCTGAAGACAAGCAGACTAAAGACATGGATTACTGGAACCGTGTTGTGTGGTCTGATGAAGCCAAGATAAACGTATTGTGTCAAGCGTGTGTGGTGGCAACCAGGTGAGGAGTACAAAGACAAGTGTGTCTTCCCTACAGTCAAGCATGGTGGTGGGACTGTCATGGTCTGGCTGCATGAGTGCTGCCGGCACTGGGGAGCTGCAGTTCATTGAGGGAACCATGAATGCCAACATGTACTGTGTCATACTGAAGCAGAGCATGATCCCCTCCCTTTGGAGACTGGGCCGCAGTGCAGTATTCCAACATGATAATGACCCTCAACACACCTCCACTGCCTTGCTAAAGAAGCTGAGGGTAAAACTGATGGACTGGCCAAGCATGTCTGCAGACCTAAACCCTATTGAGCACCTGTGGGGCATCTTCAAAACGGAAGGTAGAGAAGCGCAAGGTCTCTAACATCCACCAGCTTCGTGATGTCGTCATGGAGGAGTGGAAGAGGACTCCAGTAGCAACATATGAAGCTTTGGTGAACTTCATGCCCAAGAGGGTTAAGGTAGTGCTGGAAAATAATGGTGACCACACAAAATATTGATGCTTTTGGCCAAATTTGGACATTTTCACTTAGGGGTGTACTCACTTTTGTTGCCAGCGGTTTAGACATCAATGGCTGTGTGTTGAGTTATTTTGAGGGGACAACAAATGTACACTGTTATACAAGCTGTACACCCACTACTTTACATTGTAGCAAAGTATTATTTCTTCAGTGTTGTCACAGCAAAAAATATAATAAAATATTTACAAAAATGTGAGGGGTGTACTCACTTTTGTGAGATACTGTATATGTGTGCGTGTAAGTGCATCAATCCTCCCATTCTATAGAATGCACCTATGCACGCACATTACAACACTCAAAATGTGCATCTTTATGTAGTGATGCATGTTGTTGTGCATTTTTGTGTTCACCCATCTATTTCCTATGGGCCCTCAACATGCTATTATTCACAACACTTTTTTTGCACTACAATGCAGGTGTATGCACTGCAGTGCATAAGGGTCATTGATGTTTTCTAAGGCGTGCATGCTTTAACGGCCCATTAGAAGCAAACAGTTGCATCCCTAAAATGCACACACAATGCATATAAGCAATGTGCATACACGCAATAGTGCAAATATTGTGGTGAATGTAAAGGGTCTACATACTACTATTTGTCAAATCACTTGCAGTATAGATGTGTAAGGTCTGTTCCTGAGCATATTGTGTTGGAATGCAGTTAGCTTATGCAAATGTAAAGTATACATTTTGGGTGGATTTGCTTTAATATGTCGTTTTTCTTACTGGATAGCACATGGATTGATTTGAAAAAGCATATAGTGCAAAGCTTAATTTTAAGGCAAAAAAGGTTTAATTTGCAGTTACACTGCAAATTAACTCAGACTTTGTGCAGTAGGTATAATGAACTGCCAAGTTCAATTTACCCATTATTAGAATGGATATGCCTGTGCTATTGTTTGGTATCTAAAGCATATTCTATTTCCTGTAAAGAGCTTTCTCATCTGTATTGTGGTATGTTCATCATTAAATTTGTATTAATGTGGTCAGCTCACTGTGATAAGCTTAGCTGAACTTTATTGAATCATTATTAAAAGTCTAAAAGTGAAGTCATTTACAGCATGTATTACAAGGACATTTCTTTAGAAGTTTAGCTAGCTGAATATCCTTAATGCAAGGGCATGTCCTATTTTATTTTACTTCCTCTTCTAGCTTTACAGTGTTTCTATTCCCATTCTACCTTGCCTTCCTTAGTCATAAAGAATTTCTCCTCTTTAATTTTTTTTCTTTAAGCTATTATCTCACTTTATACTACTTTGAATACATACTAAAAGCTTGCTTTGAAAATTCAGTAGGCAGAGAAGAACTGTGAAAGCATGACAAGAATAATTATGTTTAGATATATAATACACCAATATATAAAAATCGAATATATGAAGATAACTTCAAAACTCTCAACTTGTGTTTTGTTAAAGTCACTGCTTAAAATTTCATAAAGCAGTAGCAGAGAATTGTGCCATGTTATCCACTGACAAAAACAGAAGTTTGGATGTCATTTAGGCTACTTTCACACCGGAGCAGAGCCGGCGTTAGTGGCAAAGCGGTGCTTTACAGCTGTTACAGCGGTGCTTTGGCGCCACTAGCGGGACACTTTTAACCCCCCAGAAAGGGTTAAAAAAAGGGTTAAAAGTGCCCGCTTATCGCTGCTTTCAAAGCACTTTTACGGCGCTTTGAAAGCGGTGGCCATTTATTTCAATGGCAGGGGCGGTGGAGGGGCGGAGTATACACTGTTCCTGCACCGCCCCAAAGATGCTGCTTGCCGGACTTTTTTTCTCATCCTACAAGTGCACCGCCCCAGTGTGAAAGCACTCGGGCTTTCACACTGGGGAGGATTGAGAGTCATTTTTCAGGCGCTTTACAGGCGATATTTTTAGCGCTAAAGCGCCTGAAAAACGCCCCAGTGTGAAAGGGGTCTTATTGGCTAACTTAATAGAGTTTAGAGCAAGCTTTCAAAGCACAGCGGCCCTCTTCTAGGAATAAAATGAACTGACAGAGACACAGAGAAACAGGAGAGACCACAAACTAAGGAGCTGAAGAAAAGTTGTAAATTACAAGAAGAGGAATTGGAGTAGGAGTACAAATTCATAAGAATATTCTGGAATCGGGAGTATGGCCTATGGTTCTCTCTGAAAAAGAATCCCAGGCACATCTTCACACCAAAGAGACTTTACAAAGACTTGCACCATCACCGCTTCCCACTTAGGTTAGGGTTGCCATCCATCCAAGATTCACCCAGACAGTTCGGGTTTTGAATCATGTGTTCAGGTTTCAGGTGGACTGAAGCCCGGACACATTATTCCGACCTGGCTGTGGCTCCCCAAGTAAAGATAGATACACACAAATCTGTTGCCTTCCAGGAGCTGCGGGCAGCTGTCTGGGGGCAGGTTCGGCATCACTGGGGGGCAGGGTGATGATGTCAGCAAGAGTAATTTGGCCACACGCACTGTTTGCTCCAGCACGCTATGCGTACCGCATTACTACTCTCCTTGGGGCACCCTAAGGTGTCTCTGGCTGCTAAAGTGTTCGGGTTTGGCTTGAAGAAAATGTGGCATCCCTCAGTTAGGTATGTAGTTTGACACTGATCCCTATTTATATATACTATAAAAAATTTAGCACCTGATGCCACTCACATATGCCAAGTTGATAACATCTATGTCTCATTTCATGATAAAATACATGCTTGTTACTGTCAGTTCATAGTTCCTGAAGAGGCGGGCAGCATGCCTCAAAAGCGTACATCACAATCTATAAGGTTAGCTAATAAATAGGATGTACTCAATAACTGCATTGGAAGGTCAAGCCTAAATATAAAAATTTAATATGGTCGGTTTAGCTTCCTGCCTCAGGATGAACATCTGTTGTGGTAAAGGAGAACGAAGCTCAAGAGTCAGTTTCCACGCTCACTTCAGAGAGGTTAACTTCTGAATTTCTGGGTGGGAGTCCAGGAAAAACTGGTAAGCCAGCACATAATCCAAGAAGTCAGCAAAGAGCTCCGTGTCAGGATACTTCTGGTATTTTGGGATTGTGCCACCCATACATGCCTTATGGGCACTTTGTGGCTCTTTGGTGCACATAGGTACACCTTAATATGGACACTTGGTCCCTTAAGGCAAGCATTTCAGGTCATACTTGGAGATCTTTCATACTTCACGTCTCAAATTAAGCCATAGAAATAGCCTCGCTCCAGCAGCTCAGGTAGGCTCAATTGAACTCTCACCCCATTCAAGTCGAGTTTCTGGATTAGTGGCCTAAACTTGTGGTTGAAGAAATGAAATTGTCTGCAATGTCATTCCCTTCTAATGATCTAGTGGCTGGTCCTGAAGTCAGAAACAAGTAGAACAGAAGCCTTACTTCAAGAGCAATGGGCTCAGAGCCAATGGTCTTTTTCAAGGGGCCAAGATGGTGTCAAACATCCTGGAGTTGGGAGCAGCATTTCAGGCTCCTAGCTTTCAGTCACCTCATCCGGGGGGAATCTGCCCTGGTGAAGTTAGACAGACAGTGCAACACCTACATCTGGAAACAAGGCTCAGTCTCTCTCTCCTGAAGAATGTTTCTCTGTTTCTAGAATCTGCTCAAGTCAATATTTTGCAGCTATCTGTGGCCTGTGCCCAGTCAGAAGAATCTTCAGGCAAACTTTTATCCAGGATTGCAAGTCTTTTGAGAAATAACAGAGCTTGCTATTTTCTTCCAGAGGTAGACCCACTCACATCCCCAGTCAACACCAAGTTCCAGAAGTTCTATTCCAGGGTCCAGAATCCACAAGCAATCGGGGTGGAGGTGCTGATCGCAAAGTGGATCTCCAAGACGGTGCATACCTTTATGACGCTCCCTCTGATTCTCAGCTTCCAGCTAAAGCTGTGACGGTGGAAGGTGACAGTTCTGGTGATCCCAGATTGGGCGAGGGGGCCTTGGTACCCTCTGCTCCTCCTAATGAGTGTCAATGATGGACTCCCTCTGCCTGTAAGATCAAATCTTCTCCAAAGTCCCATTCGTTCAGCATACGACAGGCTCAGGCTGATGGCTTGGGTCTTGAGAGGCAGAGGCTAATGGGTCTCAAATGCTTTGTAATGGTTGTGAATACTCTTATAAAAACAGTGCTTATAGTAGAATATGGCATAAATTCGCAGGATTACTGCTGATCAAGATTTTACGCGGGACTCTTCAGAAGTCTGTTCTGACATTTCTGCAGGCTGGGCTTGATTTAGGTCTAAGCGCAAGTATGCTATAGGCACACATTCTGCCTATCTCTGCCTTCACCGGCATACAGCGGGCATCCAACAATTAATTATACAGTTTTTCAAAATGCAATTTGGTTGAAATCTCTCACTGAATACTGCTTTACTGGTGGCAATTACATCAGCCAGAAGAGAGTCAGCATTGGCGGCCTTGGGGTTTAAAGAACCCATACTCGCATACTTCCCAGACAGGGTGGTACTTATGCTAATACGCAAATTTGTGCCTAAACTGACCTTCAGAGTCCATATCACACAAGAGGTTGTCCTTCCTATGTTCCTTTTGGAGAGTACTCAAGAAATTAGCCCATCTGATGTGGGCCAAGCTTTGCAATGTTTAATCAAGGCTACTTCTGCCATCAGGAAGTCGGAGCATCTTTTTGTTATTCCAGGTGCATCACATAATGATTTCACGGCTTCCAACAAGATAGTTGCCTCTTAGTTGGTGAAGCTCATCTCCTTGGCCTACAAGTTGAAAGGGTTGCTCGTGCCAGGAGATTCATGGCACTCTTCACTAGAAAGGTCTCGTCTTTGAGAGTTGCAGCAGGCTGTGTGTTTGAGACTATCTGCAAGGTAGCTACGTGGGCACCAAAATATATACGTTCAGGGCTTATTACTGTATAGAGGAAGCCTGAATGAGTATAGTTTAGCAGAGGCATCCTGGCTTCTGTTTTTAGCCAGAATTGAGGAGTGTGTAGCATTATCCCTCCCCTGTTTGGCTAGTTAGTTCCCAGCTGTGCTGACATGGAGCCGTCAGGAAAACTGAAAATTTAATTCAAATACTTACCATAAATAAAATATTCAAATCAGTTGTGCTTAAACAATATAGTGAAAAAAAATTATAAACGTGATCGGATAAATAAGTGAAAGAATTGAATAATAAAATTGTATAAATAATGTCCAAAGATATGAAAATTGGGTGGAATAACTCCTATATTCAATATCCACACACTGATAGTGAAGAAAACTGGTGACAAAGTAGTCCCAAAAAGAACATAAACAAAACAAAAAAGTCCAACACCATGCAGTTGTGAAGTGACGTATATGGAATACTGATTATGACATTCAGATCCACCAAAAGGGGAGGTGAGCCGCCACCGATGATATGTACACCTCTAGGTTTAATAAAGGGTACCCTTACCGGAGGTAGTGGACCTACTATCACTAGTAAGTCGCAAGCACTGGCAGAAAATAACCCTCTGCGGGGTATAATCCAAGGTAGACTCGTCTCTTCCTAATGGTAGGGCAACTGCAATGGGAGCAGTCTTTTCTCCAGCCACAATACTCGTTAATCACACATGCATCATCATGAAAAGGAGAAAACTCACATAGCGTAATTCTATTATGACATGAATTTATTGTAGATGACAGATTGGGTACTCACATAAAACGATCATTTAAAAGCATAAGAACAAGCCGGCATAGGAAATAAAAACAGCGTTCCCGTTCCTCTCGCACGTGTAGGCGTGGTGACGTCAGTCGTAGCTCCGCCCTATACTTACCATAGTTTTCCTTTCCTGACGAGCTCCATGGCAGCACAGATCCCACCCAGCTTGGTAGGACTAGTTACAGAATGCCGAGGCTGTAGGTGGGCTCATATTTATGTGAGTTAAGTGCTGGAGGCATGGGGGCGGAGCCTATACCCAGTTATGCTGCCATGGAGCTCCTCAGGAAAGGAAAATTACGGTAAGTATTTGAATTCAATTTTCCATTATATAGAGAGCAATTCATAGCTTCATTTTAAGAGCTGTGAATTTTTGACAAGTAGAGGGTGAGGGTGGGGGTCCTTTATACCTTTATATTGAGCTATTATGTGAATGTACAGGCCATTTCAAAAGTACATTTACCCATAGGGACCAACCAGAATTAATTTCTTACCTGACCTGACAGCAAGTTATGATCTGAATTGTCATCATGGGTTACTGATCTTTTTAAATAGAGATTGTGTTTTACAGCACTTCAAGCAGGCTCTCTCCCCCCGACTAAGTCGGGATTCTACCAGCCGTTGGGGGAAGCCCCGGCGATTAGGTCGCACGGTGCCACATGTGCCAATCTGATGATCAAACAAGTGACTAAAAAGTGGCACGCTAGTGTAATAATTGTCCACATGCAAGTGGTACTCCTTTCCGAATAAGGGTGACATCAAGCTTCACACAATCTTGCCAGCGTTCCCTATGTAGTCTGGGCATCCTTCCGGCTCTACGTGACTATCATTGCCCTCATAAACCATGAAACTATGTGTATATCCTGTGGCCCTGTCACAGAGGTTACACAGTTTGATGGGGACGTACTGCTTGAAAGCAAGACAGCCAGAAAATTTAACCAGGCACTCGTCCACGCACACAACTTGGCTGGGAATAAAAAACTTCTGGTTGAAGTGGTTTATGAGGGGTTGAATTTTGTAGAGCCGGTCAAATTCAGGGTCACCCCATGGACGACTAAGTTCATTGTCACTGAAGTGCATGAACCGCAAAATCTGCTCGTATCATTCCCTGGACATGCAAGCAGAGAACAATTCAGTTTTTTTAGTTATGCCCATGAGGAAGGAAAGGCCCAGAAAGGTCTTAAATTCTGGAACCGTGATTGGTTTCCAGTCTCTGGCAAGTGTCAAATGGGGCTTAGTGGTTGAATTGACCAGCATACAAATTGCTTTGGTCCACTATAGATCTATAGAGATCTTCCATGAATAAAAATCAATGGCCGTAAAATCAGCTGTATTCACCGTGATTCCGGGTTGGGCAGTGAATGGGGGAAGTACGAGTGATGCATCAGTGGGGGGTTGCCAATCAGGGTTTGCAAGCACGTCAGGAAGGGCACTATGGGTTCTGTGGGTCTGTGTTTGTCTTCTTTGTGGCTGCAGGGCATTGCTCCTGCTAGCCACACCAGCTTGAACTGCACTTATGGGACTCGCCACGTCACCATGTGATACTGCAGTGCTGGTTCATCCACGTCCAGGGGATACTAGGCCGCTGGTGCTTGCCAGGTCACCAGAACGGGTAGTGGCACTAGTACTGGCTCTCTGCTGCATACGAGAGCCCTGCGGTTCATGCACATCAGCGACAGAAGAGCGGGGTCTGGTACGCCTGACCCTAGCAGGGACCACAACTCTGTCGTCAGAGCTATCTGACAGGGTACCGCTGCTGTCTACAGGTTCATATGCTGAGCCTGATTCTGACAGTGGAGTTTCCCCATCGCTCTCATCTGTCATACTCAGCATATTGTAGGCCTCTTCGCTAGTGTACATGCGGCCAGACATTTTGGACTTTCTAAATTTGATACGTACACTAGCGTGACTCACAGGCAAGAAAGCGCACCTGTTTCAAACGCTACCAAAATCACTGTCAGAATTCACAGGGATCGGGTGTGATCTCTGCGAAGGCTGCAGATATGTGTTCTGTGTTTTGAAAGTGACAGCGATCTATTGATCCTGCGCTTGGGTGGGCTGGGTGGAGGGGCTAAACACAGGTGCTAGCAGGTATCTGGGCTTATCCCGCTAACACTGCGTTTTTTAGAACCCTAATCTAGTGGGGATGCTAATGTATATCTGATCAGATCGCAGATATTAATCTGATCAGATACTACAATAAAATCTAACACCTATCTAATGTGTGTGTATGTATGTGTCAGAGTACCTAACTAACTGGCCCTGCCTGGCGTTTACGCTGACCCTAACGCACGCTAAAACCTAACTGGAGTCACCACCGGGCGATCAGGGGTTAAAACCTATAAAAGGTATATAAAATAATATACGGCGGGTTATCTAATTGAAAAAAAACTAGCTAGCTGGCTAGCTAGCGTCACCCGTGACACTTATACGGTGATCACAGGTGACAGGGGGCAATGAAGGGGTTAAAAACTTTATTGGGGGGCAAGGGGGGTATTTTCACCTAACTAGGCCTACTAGTAACCTACCCTAACACTGATTTAGTGTCACAAGGGTCACAAGTACAGCGATCAGTAAAAATCAGATCACTGCACTATATGACACTGTGACAGGGGGTGACAGGGAGTGAAAGGGTTAACTGGGGGGCGATCAAGGGGTTAAATGTGCCTAACTGTCCTGGTGTCAGTGTGGTGTTGTGCAACTTACCTTTGTAGATGCTCCTTCTTCCTTGCTGAAACCAAAAAGAGCTTCAGGGAGGAAGTCGAGCTTACTTCCTCTGCCTCTGTTTACATTACAGAGGCAGAGGAGCCCTATCATTGGCCAGGACTGACGATCGGAAGGGCCAGGCCAAAAATCATTGGCCTGGCCCTGTAGAGGGATCGGTCCTGTGTCGAATGGCGCTGTAGCGCCCGCACCTGGAGCGCTCTCACGGCTCATGATCGTTTACCATAATGTCACTCCCCCTCAGCAGGGCTCTCAATCTGAGATCGTAATACAGCATACCTCCCAATACCTCCCAATACTCCGACTGTGCAGTTAACCCTATGTGGCAAAGACAGGGGGGATCCGTATGTATAATCAACTCTTAAGTGGCCAAAAGTCTCTAAATGTTACCCAAAACACATGGCACACAAGGCTAGTTCAATTCAGGGAGGCGTGCCTTACAAAACATATAAAAAACTCATCAATAAAAGCATTTAATATGGTCAAAAATACAGAGGTACCAAATGTTCTATACTAATAAAACAAAAATAATACATTAAACACAAGGGGCTCCCCCGGCCCATTACCTACACCGATCGGCTCAAAAATCACACAGCCCGTATTGCCGGAACAATCAGCCCAACTTGAACCTTGATCGAATGAAAATTTTGGATATCAGCTCTAAGGGGAACACATCACATAGAATATTCTACAGAGTGTCTTACACAATAATAGGTTATAGTTGTCCCACATTCATAACAACATGAGACGAACGACCCCTCACGATAAATGCTGATCGGTCTGTACGTATATGGTCACTCAAAGGGGTCCGCCCTTCTAAAGATAATTAAAACTAAAAATGTGTGCTAACTCCCATGTACAGACAACTATAGGAAGAGAATCTATCAAAAAAGTAGCCAGTATAAAATATTCATAAGTCTACCAGTAATCCTAAAATAAAGGCTGAATAATATTTTAAATATTTTAAAAACTTTTCTCAAACAATCTATATGTGTAAACCTACTACAGCTCCACATCGCTAAGGTACAGTATTCTTAATAATTGCTAATAAAGCAATTGAGATCCAGTTCAATGTTCATACCCGTAGGTTTTAAAGTATGGAGAAGATAAATCCAGTAGGTTTCCCTCTTGGAGAGCTCCCTCACTCTATTAGAGCCTCTCCATGAGGGAGGCACCTTCTAAATTCCCCAGAACTGTAACCACTGGGGTCTCTAGATTGACACCTCCTAAAGTGGTCAGAGACACTATGGTGTTTAAATCCCTTAATAATGTTGTCTACATGCTCTCCAATTCTAAACCTGAGCTGTCTTTTGGTGCGCCCAATATACATTAGGCCGCATGGCAGATCAGAGCATAAACCACATGCGTTGTATCGCACGTGATCAAGTCTCTGATCTCGTATTCAGCATCTCGGGTTTGTACCCCGAAGCTAAAACGTCTATTCTGATTGCCAGTATTGTGACACATTTTGCACCTGCCACATGCTATGAACCCTCTCCTGTCAGGCCATAGTGTTGATCTCACAGGGGGGTCCAAGATTTTCCATACCACTCGATCTCCAACATTAGGAGCCCTCCTATATATAAAGGATGGTTTCCTAGGCAACACAGACCCTAACATCTTATCAAGATGTAGGACATGCCAGTGTTTCCTGAAAATATTCTCAATTTCCTTATACTGACAGTTAAAGTCTGTTATCAGGGACCACTGCCTGGTGTCATCCTCCCGAATTGAATTAGTCCCCACCAAGCAGTGCTCCCTGGGCACAGCCTCCAATTTACGGATTTCAGAATCCAAAGCCTTTTCTGAGTACCCTCTTTGTACAAACTTCTCCTTAATGATCGCCGACTGCACAAGAAAATCTTCATCGAAGGTACAATATCTTCTGATGCCTTTCAGTTGGCCTCTAGGAATATTCCTTAACCAGGACGGGTGATGTCCGCTTTGTATTGATAAGTAACTATTCCTATCCGCTGGCTTGAGAAAATTGAGTACTGTCCGTGATACTTTTTTATTTGCACTAACATAAAATTTTTCAGGACAAGCTTTCGGGGTATCTCCCCTTCTTCAAGGTCCAAGCAGTACTGAATAAAAACAGTTTTAGCCAAATGTTAAAAAAGAGAGAAAAAAAAAGAGAGAAAAAAACCTCTAAGGGAAAGGAAAAACAAACAAATACAAATCAATGTATAAGGCCATGGTAATGAAACTAGCTGTAGAGATAGTGAGATAAGACAGACAGAGTTATAGACTGGGGAGGGGAGGGGGGGTGACAGTCACAGAGGGGGTTGTAAAATGTAAGAATAGTGAGTGAGAAAACCTATATCCAAGTTTAAGCCATTATTTTTTGTGTCAAAAAGAAGAATCATTCTTAGTTCAAACGTTTTCCTTTCCTGCGTGTTTCTGAAGTCCCCTTTAAGAACTAAAACATTGAGGTTTTCAATAGTGTGGTCCGGTTGTGAAAAATGATGTCCCACTGGTGTGCAGAAATCATTTTCTTGATGATTCTTGATGGTATGTCTGTGTAAATTCATCCTTAAAATAAACTTTAGTGGCAAGCTTATTACCTGTCCTAAAAATAGTGAGGTCCAGGAAATGAATCGTCTGCTCACTCCATTGATGTTCCAACTTTATGTTATTATGATTATTGTTTAATTCCTTAACAAACTCATGCATAGATGACTGTGGCCCCTCCCATATGAAGACCAGGTCATCTATAAACCTCCTATAAAATTTTAGTTCCGGTCTGTAACCATTAAACACAAATCTGTCCTCCCTACTCAGCCATGAAAATATTTGCCAGGCTTGGGGCAAATTTAGCGCCCATCGCAACGCCACTTTTCTGGTTATAAAATTAATTCTGATAACCAGAAATAGTTGTGCAATAGACAATAATCCAAGGCCTTCTGTAAAAAAAACTTTTTGATCATGGGGGACATCCTCTCTCTGGCTGAGGGCCCAATTAAGTGCCAGTAAAGCATCATTGTGATGTATGTTAGTATATGGCGAAGCTACTTCCGCTGTAATTAATAATGTTGGCTTCGACTCATGTAACTGGATATCCTGGATAGTGAGTAAAAGGTGTTTTGTATCTTTAAGGTAAGCCCTGGTTCTAATCACACTCAGCTGGAGGAATTTATCAAGATATTCCCCCAGCCTGGCCGAAAACAGACCCAATTCCATTAACAATTGGCCTGGCTGGGGGACATGCAGCATCCTTTTGTATTTTAGGCAACGTGTAAATCACAGGCACTTGGGACAAGATATCGTCTCTCTTTATCGCTTAGTACTCCTTTTCTGAAGCCATACTCCACCAGAGATTTAAGCTGCTCACGATACAGTGTAGTGGGGTCTTTGGATAATTTCATATATGTGACATTATCAGATAACATATCAGCCAACTGATTCTAGTAGAACAACTTGTCCAATATAACAACTCCTCCCCCTTTATCAGCCGGTCTGATAATAATATCATTCCGGGGCTTCCAGGGTTTTTATTCCTTCACTAATATGCCTTGGATTAACTCCTTTTTTGGGTACAATAGATTCAAGATCCTTTAGTACTAAATTTATAAACACCTCGACATAATGGTTATTCGTTAGAGGAGGGTTAAAAAGCAATTTATTTCGCAAACCGCTATCTACCCTCACATTATTTCCCTCCTCAGAATTGCTAACAGAGGTTATCGGATTGTTAAGGAAATATTTTTTCAGGTTCAATTTCCTGATAAACTTGTGGGTATCCATATATGTATTGAATTTATTAATGGCTCTTTGCGGAGCACACTTAAGGCCTGAATCTAAAATGTGCATTTCCTTATCTGTAAGGGATACTTGGCTAAGACTAAATATTCCTTGATTTACTGATCCCTTCTACGCTTTTTTGCATTGGAGTTTTCGCCCAGTAAAGTATATGTTGATGCTATGTTAAAAGATGTAAACGAATGTAAGCGCAATACTTTTTTTAATAAAGTCTGTTGTTAAGTGGTTTTACGCTATGTGAGGCTGCTTTGTGCTTTTATGTTTGGACCACATCTGAGACCTTTGCTGGGATATTGCTGCATTGATCTGTCTATGGAGGCATGACGCTGATTGCTATGAGGAGATGATTGACGGGATCACATGCTTTGATTTACTGGCATCTGGTAAGCCTCTTTCGTTAAGGGGGTGATTGGCACTTTTGGTAAAGGATTTCTCACATGGAATAGAAAGCATTCACCCTGTTTAACCTCCCTGGCGGTAATCCCGAGTGTGGCTCGGGGTGGAATTTCAGTACCATTAGCGGTAACCCCGAGCCACACTCGGGATTGCATTGCTGGATCCAGGCAGCGCTACTCACCTTGTCCCCTGGATCCAGCGATGTCCCCCGCAGTGTCTGCGGGCTGTGTCCGCCGCCAGATGACTCCTGTGTGCCGGGCTCCGTTCCCTGCGAGCGTCGCGTCGCATGGGGACGGAGACTGGCGGGAAATTCAAAAAGTGAAACACACACAGCACATACAGTACACTGTAATCTTATAGATTACATTACTGTATGAAATCATTTCACATCCCCTTTGTCCCTAGTGGTTTGCCCAGAGCCCTGCATGCACTTTTATATTATTTATGTCATTCTTTCTGCCTGGAAACATGAGAATGTCCATAGCAACCAAAAAGTGTCCCTTTACATCAAAAGTGTTTTTTTATCAGCTAGAAAACACCGATAGTAAATAGGAATCATTTGCAGAATTGAGTGACACTGATTTTTGGGGAAATTTATCATCAGAAACTGAAAGTGACGACAGCGACAATTCTGCAACTGAGAAAATTTCAGTGTTTTTGGTTTGATTACATTATTGAATACATTTTATTACTATTACGTTATTATTTTTGATAATTATTTTTAGTTATTTATTATATTATAATTTATGATTTCATTTTTCAAACTTTATCATACCCGCAATGTTTACTAGACTGTTGTTTGGACAGATTTAAGTGAGTTATTCCTAAGAATTACAGGCCTACAATATAAAACGCCAAATTTCCATGCAAAATAATCGTACAGCTTTCAGCACCAAAAATCTAAAAATAATAATACTGCCAGGGAGGTTAACAAGCACTGGATGGTCAATCTATGATACATTTTATTGCACTTTTTGGACTTTATATTATTTCATCTCTTTGACACTGTTTGCTTTAATACACTTTTTTGGTTTTGTATATATCTATATATATTTTTGAGCGCTACTGTGAATATGTGACACTACACACATTTTTTCACCTGTTGGATTAATGGCTGTGTATTGAGTTATTTTTAGGGGACAGCAAATTTACACTGTTATACAAGCTGTTCACTCACTACTATTGTAGCAAAGTGTCATTTCGTTAGTGTTGTTAAATGAAAAGATATAATAAAATATTTACAAAAATGTGAGGGGTGTACTCACTTTTGTGAGATACTGTATATGTGTGTATATATATATATATATATCAGCTCAGCTAAGAAGACCTTGCTCCTTTATTCTTCCTGCCTGCAGACCTAACTCTATCCCAACTTGCTAGCAGAAGAACTCAACCTCAACCCCAAATTGACTCTTTTTTCTTTACCATTCACAAATATTCATCAGTCTTCCGAGGGGTGCTTCTTATCCTACTTTTACAGAGTGATTATCACTACCCCTAGTACTGCACCAGTGATTGTGGTAGGTTTGATTGCTTGTGATAGACCTCCTCCCTACAGCCAGTGTTGCATACTCCATAGGCACCAGCTTCACCCATATTATGTCACCTAGTGGTTCATTTCAATCTGTTGACCCTATTTATCCATTGTAATCTGTGTTATGTTATCACTTCTTAATAACCTCTGACTTTATATTGCTGCAAGCATATTGGGTAGACTTTACTTACCTTAAAATGTGTAATGCAGCCATGATTATTGAAAGATGTTCATTGCCTTTACTCTGTGGTATTGTTAGAGACCAATTTTGTTTAAACCATGTTTGAACCTAGAGTGTCAAAGGGTCAAGGGGCTTTGAAGGTCAGGCTCCAGGGAACTAGCATCACTAAGCAGCCCCTCTGAGGGTAGAGCTACACTGATATGGTTGAGAAGTACTTAGACAAAATAAAGGTGAATAGACACCTAGACTAAATGGCGTACACCTATGGGTTCTCAAAGTTGTGCTCTGTTATTTCTAAGCCATTGTTACAGACTCTTTAATGACTGGTATAATACCACTAGACTGATGTAAGTGTCTACCAATGTGGTGCCTATATGTATAAAGGAATCAAAGTCTTTATCAAGTAACCACAGACCACCAGGATACTCTGGTAGATCATAGACTTAATAAAAGCATTCAATGCCAGACTTCAGTTTCTAAAGCTAGCAAACATTTTTTTTGTATTAAAAGAGTAATCATTACAAAGGACAAGGGGGGACCCTTTATGTCTGAAAGTAAAGACCTACACATAGGCTTCTCCACATTAAGAGCTGTGAAAATGTAGAATATACTTCACATAATAACCAATTGCCTCCTGGGGGATCAGGAAGGATTTTTTTCCCACTGGAGCAAATTGGATCATGCTTTATTGGGTCTTTTTTTACCTTCCTCTAAATCAGGGGTCTCCAAACTATGGCCCTCCAGTTGTTTAGGAACTACAATTCTCATCATGCTTAGTCATATCTGTGAATGTCAGCGTTTTACAATGCCTTATGGGACGTGTGGTTCCCCAACAGCTGGAGTTCCATAGTTTGGAGATCCCTGATCAACTGTAGATATAGGATTATGCATGGAGGTTTTCTATTGTTTTTTTTTTCTGTTGGTTGAACTAGATGGACTGGTGTCTTTTTCAGCCTGATTAACTATGAAAAATCTAACTGCAGCCAAAAGGGTTTTTGTTTGTTTGTTTTAAATTACCTGGGAAGAGTACATTAAGGAATGATTGTTGTCCCTTTAACATCCTGTGACAGCAGGACAAGAAATGAGTGATCAGGGGGAGGAAGTGACAGGCAGTAATGATTAACTGACAGAGGCTCTAATCATTCTCTACTTTACTGAATATATATGTGTTTTTTGTAGTCTTTGTCCCCACTGAAAAACATTCCCAACAGTTGTTCACAATTTCTATGCCTTCCCCACTATGTCAAAAACGAAAAAGAGTTAGGCTTTAATACACAGTAAAATGCCCATGGAGAAAAATGTGGGGTGGGGGGCTCAAAAGACATGGAGTGAGGGTGGCATAGGACACTTTGAGGTCTAAGAAGATGAAAAATTGAAATGCAGCCCCTACTGTACACATGTTCAATGTATCTGTTAGGCCCCTTTCACACTTATGCAACACGATTTTACTGCACTTTTTTGCAGCGATTTTACCGCCATTTCGGATGAGTACGACTTTGGTCCAACTTTGTTGGAACTTTGCCACAATAAAAACATATTACAAAGTCGTACAGAAATAGTACAGGAATCACATCTATATTATTCAGGTGCGAATTGCATAAGACTTTGAGGGTTTAACATTGAAGTCTATGGACCTCAAGTTGCATCAAAGTTGGGCCAAAGTAATGCAGGGACTACTTTGAAGTAGGCTCGACTTCAAAGTCGTACAGGTATGAATGGTACTCATTGAAAATAATGGGGAACGACTTGTCATGCGACTTTGCAGTCCCATATCGCAGGACAACTCGCACAAGTGTGAAAGGGGTCTAAATGTGTATTTTATTACATACTATACATTGTATCCTATATAGTATACTGTGCTTAATGTTTAAAAAACTATAGACAAAGAAGGAAAAAGTGGAGGCAACAGAGGACTTTAACGGTACCTAATAGACTTACAACTGAAAAATAAATTTATTTTATTAGAAAAGAATTTTGTAAAAACAAGCCAAACCATGTGGTAGGTGCGAACGACATACGTATAACTTAATTTCATACATATAGGCTGAAACTGATTGTTAGAGAACCAAGATACTGGCCCCAACAAGGAGTCACATGGAGTGTGCTTCCAACAGATACTCAGTGGTTTCCATTAAATAGGCCTCGGTGCCTGTCCAAGTGACGTCGGCTGAACTGCCACAGGCGCGGACAGCTGACGTCACTGGACACGATCTCGGGTTGCGCATGCTCCAATTGACGCACGTTCAGGCCCGCCTGTAGTCCCTGCAATATCAACAAGGGAAGTCCCACCCTCCCTTTTCATCACAGAGGCGGATCCAACACAGCTCCCTCTAGGGGGAGGCTAGGAGGGAAACACCAAAGAAGGAGGATAACACACTAGAGTAGTACCCTGTTCTCCAAATCCCAGGGTGGAGGAGGATAGGGATGGCATTTTGTCTAATTGAATTTTGTCATGTTAACATATTGTTCGTCCCCCCAGTGGTCCTTGTGGGGTGGATGATATATTGCTTTATATGGATGTATTTTATGTAAGATTACTCGTCGTATATTTCTTTTTTTAGAAAATCTTTATTGCTGAGACTGTTCTTTCTGAAGAAGCGATTATTCGCGAAACATGTCAAAGTATCTCTTGGAAGAACACTCCATGTGACCCCATCTTGGGGCCAGTATCTTGGTTCTCTAACAATCAGTTTCAGCCTATATGTATGAAGTTAAAAGTTATACTTATGTGGTGCCCACCTACCGCATTGGTGGTTTGTTTTTACAAAATTATTTTCTAATAAAATAAATGTATTTTTTATAAATCAGTTTTAAGTCTGTTATGTACCATTAAAGTCCTCTGTTGCCTCCAATTTTTCCTTCTTTGTCTACAGGACGTGGCTACTTTATCTATAATGCTTACAAGTGGCTTCATTAATATTTAAAAAACTATAGGTTATAAAGTTAAACCTTTTTCCTTTGATGTTGATAAGTCGTGGGATAATAGTATATATAATAGAGTATTACAATGTAAACATTAAAACATAGGTGTGCGCACAGGGTGTGTCAGGTGTGCCTGGACACACCCTAATCACTCTGTGTGGTGCAGATTCCCCCTGTTCAGACCCCTGATATTTCATCAAAGCACCTTAATGGAGCTCCTAAAAAAATGGTAAAAAAAATTGAAAATTTAAAAAAATAATAAAAATAAAAACTACTGACACCAATCTCTGCCCTACTGAAACTGTCCACTTCTCTACTGACACTGTCAGTATATATGCACATGAACACACACACATACTGTATGTGTAAGAGCTTTGGGGTGCACACCCTAATGCAATAGGCTCTGCACACCTATGCATTAAAAACAAATAGTGCTGTAATTAAAGCATTTTACAAACGTCAGAAGGGTATTTTGATGCCATTTTATTAATTATATCATTCATTATTCTATAATTATGAGCTACAGAATCAAAATATGAGATTTATATGAATCATACAGCAGTGTAACATAATAGCATTTGCTGTAATTGTTTCACTCTTGTGAAAATGATGTCGTGTGCCCTGAAAAGGAAAATGAATACATTAAAAAAAAAGAATAATATATATATATATATATATATATATATATATATATATATATATATATGTGTATTCAAGTTTAGTATACATTTAAATAAAGCCTTTTAGTAATACATTTTTTAATAATGGACAATCAAAATGTTATGACATTATACAATGTTGTAATAAAGAAAAAAGTAAGTAAATACATTTGTCTTTCATTATTTTATCCTTTGTTTCAAACTATGTGCCAACAGCATGGAAATAAATAAGTTACATTGTATCTCCATCTCCCCATCTAGCCTACTGTAAGTATTCAAAGTTCACTTTAATTGCCTTAACATCACAAATACTTTGGAACATATGTACTAAAACAAGAAACATAAGTGAACTGACATTTAAGCAGAAACCTAAAGCAGAGTGTTTGCCAAAGAATTCTGACTAAGGCTAGGTTCACACTTTTGCGCTTGACAAGGCTGCAGCACTATGCTATTTGGAGCATGCGAACTTGCACAGATTGGAAGATACATGGAGGTGCCAGTAACCATTATTGGCACCACCTTGCAACTACTAAAGAGCACCTCATTTTTGCATGTTAGGAAAGCCACACTAATGCGAACATAGCCTTACTTGTGACAGGTTGGTGTTTTTTTATGTGTCTATTTTAAGTGCTTAGTGTAGTTCTCTTCGCTAAATATACTTGTGTTCACAAAAATGTCCTTTTGGCATAGTATGTTTTTAAAAAGCATCATAATAAAGCATAGTCAGTTAATAGCTGAACAGATGGTAAATGCTACGTTTCAGTGAGATATTTGAAGCTGAACTCCAAAAAAATAGCTACAAACACAGATAAAAGGCATATGAAAGTTGTTTTACCTTGTATTTATTTCCATCCAGCCCTGATATTTACACAGTTCTGCCCAGGGTACAACCCTATCTAACATGAGAGGAAAGCTGGTCACTCTAATTTACGGGTGCTATTCCCACCCCCACCTCCATCCTGTTACTGGACAGTGAAACCACAATCAGTACATTGATAAACTAATATTTTGGTTACTTTCCCCTCTCCATATATCAACAGGCACCTTCCACTGCAGAACACCTGACTGAATCCTTATGTGGATTCTCCCTCCATGTCCCTGAGTTCTGCTGTACAGACTGTACAGGGGCTGCGAGAGATAGACACTAAGACAAATTCCAAATCCGGGTACTTAGGCCATTTGCATTATAAAATTAAATTTAATGATGTACTGATGACTTCAAAGCTGTAGTAATGTTGTGCCTTTTTTTTATCTACCCAGAGTTCAGCTTTAATATGTTGGTGTTAATTAGAAAATACAAAGTATGGCAGCAGTAGCAATGCCGTTAAAACCAACAACAATGCTCTATGGTGAAAAATATATTTTAATATAACAAAATATTGTTTTACCTGTTTTATTACTTAAAATAGTTAGTGAACCCATTAGCAGAGGTTTCCATTGCTCTTGAAAGTGTACTTTCTGAAATAGAGTCTCCAACATAATTTACATCTCCATTTTCCATCATGCTTTCTCCAGGAATTCCTGTATTTGAAATGGGTCTGCCTAAACCTATGCCTAATCTTCCACCTGCAGAGATTCCAAGATTGTTACCTAAACTTCCAATAACTCTGCCTGAAGCTTGAATAGTAGCTGAATCATCATTTTCACTTCCCCCTAAAAGGCCATTGCTTGACCCACTTCCACTTCCCCCTAAAAGGCCATTGCTTGACCCACTTCCACTTCCCCCTAAAAGGCCATTGCTTGACCCACTACCGCTTCCACCTCCCCCTAAAAGTCCATTGCTCGACCCACTTCCACTTCCCCCTAAAGCTCCTCCTAAAATGCTAGGAAGCAAATTTGGAACAATTGCAAGAGGGCCATTTTTTGGGTCACCTAAAACTCTTCCTACAGTGTTTGGTATTATTCCTAAAATACCATTGTTTGAATCAGCAAGATTTCCAATGAGCCCTGTAGCAGTTTTAAGGATTCCACCATTTGATCCACCTAGCAGACCTTCAGCAGTATTTGTTAATGTGCTACCAACAGAATTCACAACACCAGTAACTGCATTTAGCACAGGCGGCACCAGTTCTAATACTCCGCTAAGTAGTCCTGACCCACTCACTGACCCTACTGTTCCTCCAATAGATTGTAAAAGACTCCCTGTTACATCAGTTACCATTCCTGTGGTTCCATCAAGTGTCCTACCCATATTGTCAACAGTTTTAATAACTCCTCTTGTTAACCTACCTAATGATAAAGGTAACTCTCTAACCAAAGAACCTGCTCCAACAAGGACTTCTAGGAGGGTCTGGAAAAGATCTGGATCCCGAATCTGTACTAATGCTAAAAGGTGGCTCACTTTATCTATTGGTATAATTCCCTGACTTTGTCCACGAAAGCTAGGAACAGAATATAAAACCTGGATTAAAAAAAAAAAAAAGAATCAGAATGGCTGCACGCTGTGAAACAAAATAATTTAATATTTCATAATAAAAGTGAACTTTAGTAACAACAAGAATTAATATAACAAGATTTTCAATTTTCAAACCTTTAGACCCCTTTCACACCAAGGCGTTTTTCAGGCATTTTTGCACTAAAATTAGCACATAAAAAGCGCATCAAAAGCTTTCACACCGAGGTGTCGCGCTTGCTAGGCGTTGCTAAAAGTCCTGCAAGCAGCATCTTTTCAGCTTGTTTTGTGCACTCAAAATAACTCCTCAAAAACGCCCATGTCCATTGAAAATAGTGGTTAAGCGCTTGAAAAACGCTTGAAAAGCACATGAAATGTGCACTGAGGCTGTGGGAAAGGTCACATGATCGAAACGCAAATGCTTAAAAAGCGCTTGAATAACACTTCAAAAGCACGGCAAAAACACACTAAAATCATGGCGATTTACAGGATTTTGCAGGCTTTTTTCCAACGCCTTGGTGTGAAAGGAGCCTTAAGGATATTTATTTGAACCATGTCACTGTAATTTTCCAATCTCATGGGACTAAAAAACAAATGTCCCTATGCTGGCTTGTTCGTTTTGCAAATTGAGTATAATGTGCCAACTTTAAGATACCAACAGACATAGAAGTTTTAGGCAAATTACCTTATTAATGTTTGCATCAGCAACCATATCATTTTTGCAAGACTGACGAAAGCACGTCTATGTATTCATTGAATTAAACAAATGGTGTTGAAAAACAAGCACCATAAAGTATAGTAGTTTTTCTCTTCTGCCATTTCTTCTCTCTGCCTTGATACCTAAACAAAGACTAATCCTATTCACACAACTACAGTGGTGTGATTAAACTCTACCCATGCTAGTAGGAACAAACAGCTTTAACAAACAATCTGTACCAATCCTCAAGAAGGGAGGATAGAAAGAACTCAACCTAGAAAACCCATAACTTATTCCTAATGTTACATAAGCATTAATTGCAGAATTAACAACTGTGATTGTAATAGGTTCACTCCAAAGTCTAGTGCTCTATCTGCCAAATTAGTAGGTACATACACACATTTCTCAGCCAGCACTGCTTTGTAGACATGTGCAGAACAAAAAATTAGTTTTGTTACGATTTGTTATTTACATAAATGTGTTTAGTTATGTTTGTTTCATTTGTTTAATTCGTTTTCGGAATTAGTTACATTTACTCATTTTAGTTCACCAAAATCCATTATTGAGTCCTTTTTATGAGTATTAGGAGTAAATAGAGGAGCAAACTCTGCATTATGCCAATTTTTGTTCAATGTGGATCACTCTTTATATACAAATACTTTCAGTATGAATGGTGGTGAGCGTTGTGGAGGTTGTGGCAGACTGACGACATCTTGTGGCCAATGTGGGAAATAGCAATGCTCTTTGAAAGTGAAACATTGAAGTACAATGTTCGGCAGACCAAGAACATCTGGTGGCGTCAGTGTACTGTCACCACCACAGCTTGGATGCCCTGCCCAGACCCCCCTCCACCCTGTGGGAAGGTCGGAGAGTCCGCTGGCTTTGCAGGTATCTCCATTGGAGAGGACACAAACATCTGGTGGCTGGATCAATCACACTGAGGTTCCCCTTAATAGGATTCCTGACTGGGACCCCTTCCCTACCTACCTACAGTTTTCGAATTCGAATAGATTTCCAATTTTCAAAGAGCATAAAATAGAATGGAAAATAAAGGAATAGAAAACAGAATAGAAAAAATAGAATACAATAGAAAAGAATATAACAGAAAATAAGAATATAACATGAGTAAAACAGAACAAAATAGGGTAGAAAATAAAAGAACAGACTAGAATGGAATAGAATAGAAAGGAATAGAATAGAAAAAAATAGAATAGAAAGATTATAACCATCTTCTGAAATTTGAATAGAATAGAAAAGAATAGAATTAAAAAAACAATAGAATAGAAATAATATAGCCATTTTCCAAAATTCAAATAGAATCAATTAGAATTTAAATAGAATAAAAAAGAATAGAGTAGAATAGAATAGAAAATAACACACTAGTATAGAAAAAAAAACAGAATAGAATAGAATAAAATGAATATAACCATCTTCCTATTCCAAACTATTATTTTCTATTCTATTTAAATTCAAATTGATGCTATTTGAATTTTGGGAAATGGCTATATTCTTTCTATTCTAATCTATTCTATTCTATTGTTTTTTTTATTATATTATTTTTTTATTTGTTTATTATATTATATTCTTTTCTATTCTATCATTTTATTTTCTATTCTTTTCTATTCTATTCTTATTTTCTATTCAAATTGAATTTCATTCTATTCGAAATTTCACATTTTGGAAGATGGTTATATTCTTTCTATTCTATTCTGTTCTGTTTATTTCTATACTATTCTGTTATTTTCTATTCTATTCTCATCTACTCTCTTCTATTCTGTTCAAATTTCAATGAATTCTATTTGAATTTTGGGAAATAGTTATATTCTTTCTATTCTATTCTATTGGTTTTTTTAATTCTATTTTTTTCTATTCTATTATAGTCTATTCTGTTCTTTTTTTCTGTTGTATTCTTCTATTCTTTTCTTATGTATTCAAATTCATTCTATTTGACATTTCTATGTAATTCTATTCTATTCTATTTGTTTCTATTATATTCTAGTCTATTATGTTCTTTTATTTTCCATTCTATTTTGTTCTGTTTTACTCTATTATATTCTATTCTTTATTTTCTGTTATATTATTTTCTAAAAGGAAGAAGGAATATTCCGTGCCGTGGACTAGAGGTAGCTGCTGCCTTCACAAATGAGGATTCATTTAAATTTGGTACTATTGTAATTTGAAAAATGAAAATTTGTCTGAATTTTAGTTCGGAACGAAATGTCTACTGCTTTGCTTTGGGTTGTAGTCTACTGGAGATGCCTACAGTTTTGAAATGGCCCATCATGCACTCTTCAGCTATATGGGTAGTCCTAATCTTCTAAACTGCAGTTTTCACAAATTGTTATTTTCAATTACCACAACCGACTACTGAACACATAGTAGTCTTCTTAGAAGTAATATTGTGGGCATTTTAAAAATGATCATGTCATGATAGCACTTACTACCTGTGACCTCAAACCTTCTCAGTCATTCTGGAACAATGAAGCATCTGCCATTGTTCACCTCCATCTCGGAGTCAGCACAGTAATTTAAAACAATATACTCAGCAGAAATTAAAGCTTTTTACAGATTGGTTGCCCTGAGATAATGCCCTTTACATATTTTTTTTTTGCTCTTTTGCAGAAGCTCTTATGAGTTTGACATCTGTATGGATTATTCCATTCATATTTTAAAATTACGCAAACCCTAACTGAGTATTTTGTTTGCTAAAGCACTTAAAAAACTATAAAAGGTTTTATTGAGATGGCCACTTGTATTCTCCACCAGAAGCCCATGTTATAGAGTGATAAAGTATGGGACTAATTAGAAGTTAGGGGCAAAGAATTGTTATCACGTAAGAGAAACTATCAAGGAAGGACTTTCATGACAGGATCATCAGGTAATATTCTAATGGGAGCTGCAGGTTTAAAACAAAACGTGAAATAATTTAAACTACATTAACCACTTATAATAATATATAAATTACCGCACCAAAACGTATAAATTATACTAAAGATATGTGGCAGCTGCTTAATACGTAAAATCGAATCATTCAGTGAAATAAACCATTAAAGTGCACTACAATAAATAATCATTCCACAGCAGCGCATATGTCAAAATCCAAACATATCAGTGTAAGGATAAAATAATTCCTTCTATTAAAACAGGACCATTCTATAGCCCCAAAAGGCCAAAGAAATTCCAAGATTATAGAAAAATATATATATATATATATATATTATATATATACACACACATTAAAATAAATACATTATAAATTCAATATAAAGTCCAATCTCCAATGTTGATGAATCAGTGTACAACATAAGTGAATGTAGTACACCATCGACCTCCACCACCATGCAAACAAGCTCAAATCACCCTAGTGGACTGAACTTCACTGGACATCAGATGTAAAACAGCCTATCCAGTATCCATAAGATAGGTAAATTTGTATTAATCCCTCCTGGTATAACGACTCCTCACTCCTGAGACATATCACACCAGAGTATCCACTTGCATATGGGAATAAATAAAGATAGAGCCTCTCATAGTGTAAAACTGTTTGCAACTCAATCAATTTATTCAAACAAAGGTAAACGCATATACAACGGGATGCTGGTGTGTTACCATGCTGAATGGATCACTATCCCCTCTCCACTTCGCATACACATCCAGCTCCCTCACTGTTGCCGTGTAGTCACTCCACTTTATATTGAATTTATAATTTATTTTATTGTATATATATATATATATATATATATATATATATATATTATGATTTTGGAATTTATTTGGACTTTTCTGGGACTATAGAATGGTCTTGTTTCAACAGGAGGAATTATTTTGCCCTTACACGGATATGTTTGGATTTTGACATATGCGCTGCTGTGGAATGATTATTTACTGTAGTGCACTTTAATGGTTTATTGCACTGAAAGATTACATTAACGATTTTCAGACCAGCCATTTTATTGCGGCAGGTCGGCCCGTTCCTATGCATCGCCGTAGCTGTACGTCAGTCACAGGAATGCGTGGTGTGGGGGCGTGCTCCCACTGGCCAGTGGGGGAGCCAATCAGCAGGTGGGGCGGACCCCATGTCCGCCGGCCACCCATGATCGCTCCAGAGACAGGCAGAACAGGGATCTTCCAGTGTTAACAAAGCAGATCCCCATTCTGTCAGGGGAGTGCCTGTTCCCAGTGATTGGGAACAGCGATCTCTCTCCTCCACCAGTCAGCCCAGCCCCCATACAGTTAGAAACACCTCCCAGGGAACACATTTAACCCCTTGATCACCTCTAATGTTAACCCCTTCCCTGCCAGTGACATTTATACAGTAATCAGTGGCTATTTTTAGCTCTGATCGCTGTATAAGTTTCACTGGTCCCAAAAATGTGTCAACCATGTCTGATCTGTCTGCCGCAATGTCGCAGTCCGGCTAAAAATTACAGATCACTGTCATTACCAGTATAAAAAAATAATAAAAATACCATAAATCTATCCCCTATTTTGTAGACGCTATAACTTTTGTGCAAACCAATCAATGTATGCTTATTGTGATTTTTTTTTTCTTACCAAAAATATGTAGAATACATATTGGCCTAAACTGATGAAGAAATGTGTTTGTTTACATTTGGATATTTATTATCCACTTACCAACCGGGCCACTTTTTTACATTTGGTGGTCACAAGCTAAAAACATTTTTTTTGCTAGAAAATTACTTAGAACCCCCAAACATTATATATATTTTTTTTCCAAACACCCTAGAGAATAAAATGGCGATTGTTGCAATACTTTTTGTCACACGGTATTTGCGCAGCGGTCTTTCAAGCGTGATTTTTTTGGAAAAATGTTTTCCTTTTTTGAGTTAAAAAATAATACAACAGTAAAGTTAGCCCAATTTTTTTGTATATTGTGAAAGAGGATGTTACACCGAGTAAATCGATACCATACATGACACGGTGGAAAATTGCGCGCACTCGCGGAATGGCGACAAAATCCGGTATTTAAAACGTTCCATAGGCGACGCTTTAAACATTTTTATCAGTTACCAGGTTAGAGGTGCAGAGGAGGTCTTTTGCTAGAATTATTGCTCACACTCTGGCGATCGCGGCGATACCTCACATGTGTGGTTTGAACACCGTTTTCATATGTGGGTGCGACTTACGTACGCGTTTTCTTTGCTGCGCGAGCTCGTGGGGACGGTGGCACTTTAAATTTTTTTTTTTTTAATTCTATTTATTTATTTATTTTTAGCACTGTTCCTTTAAAAAAAAAAAAATCTGATCACTTTTATTGCTATCACAAAGAATGTAAACATCCCTTGTGATAGTAATATATGGTGACAGGTACTCTTTTTGGAGGTATTCAGTATTCAGATTGCCAAAAACAGTGATTCTGAATACTAATATGTCAGTTTTTTAAAACTGGCGCCGTTAGCCGCCAAGTAAACCGGAAGTGACGTCGTGATGTCGCTTCCGGAATTTGCCAAGGGAGACCCGATCGAAGCTGATTATGGCTTCTATCAGGTTTCCTTCCAGCCGGCGGACACGCCGGATCATCGCTCCCCTCCCGATGTCCCCTCCCGCCCCCTGGGATAACGACCGAGCGGCTCCCGAGCCAGATCGGTCATTACCCCTGGATAGCCGACCGCCAGCTCTAAAAAACTATACCGGAATATAGCCTGCAGGTGCAGGCTATGTCCCGGTAAAGCCACTCAAAGCCGACCACCGCCTATTTACGGCGCTGGTCGGGAAGTGGTTAAAGCAAAAAGTAAAAAAATACTGTTTTTTTTGTCAAAATTGTTGCTCTTCTTTTTGTTTATAGCGCAAAAAATAAAAACCACAGAGGTGATCAAATACCACCAAAAGAAAGCTCTATTTGTGGGGAAAAAAGGGACATAAATTTTGTTTGGGTCAACATTGCACGACTGCGCAATTGTCAGTTAAACAGACGCAGTGCCGTATCACAAAAAAAATGGGCTGGTCATTAAGGGGGAAATCCTTCCGGTCCTTAAGTGGTTAATCTAAAATGTACATGATATTTCAGTGACTGTGCTTACATACAGCACATGCAACTTACCAGTGATTAGATGTGATGGCTGCATTAATTTTCTTTTTTCATAATTTGTGTTACCTTTACCTGTACTGTAAAAGGAGCCATGGCTGTCATTGGCCTGCTCTCTTGATTTGGATAATAACCTTGGGGGGGGGGGGGGGGGGTTGGGGTTGTAGAGGATATTACAGTAGAAATGAAGATAAAGTTGTATATGCATTGTCACCCTGTCACATACATCGCTGACCGAGATTACAGGAGGCCATGCAAAGAAGTGATGCAGTATTAGCATGGTTATAAAAAAAAACTGAAAACCTACAGCAAGACAGTACTAATTTTAGCAAACTTTTACTGATAACACTGCAGCCCTTGTCCATATTCTGCTTAGATTCATGAGATGTGCACCATATGTATGTACGCTTTGAACAAAACAAAAATGGAATCTGATTTACAAAAATGTGAAATTGGAAGTGCATTTTATAAAATTTCTTTGTCAGTATTTTTACATAGCTTCACTATGAATAAACAGGTGCCAATATTGATCAACAAATGTCATTACATCAACATTTTGACATAATTTACCTACCAGTATTTTGTATGTTTTTGTGAGAAGTTGTTTCTGTAAAAAAAAAAAAGGAAACAAAGCCAAACCTTAATAATCAAAGTGAAAAAGTCCCATGACGATAGTTTTGTGTGCATGCTCAGACTTATTGTTTGAGGCAGTTCAAAGTGCAAGATTGATATGCAAATGAAGCTGCCAATATCAGTCGGGTTTCAAGTAGTTCTTGTAGGATCAGCAAATGATGAACACGGATTGTGATCTTGTCAGTCAAGCTCAACAGTCATAAATGTCAGCTCTGCCCAATAATGTTTTACATTTACTGGATAACTAAATCAAATCTAACCTTCGCATCTCTAAGTAAGCCTTACTAATTCCAATTTTGCTGAATTGCAGTGTTATATCTCAGTGTTACATCTTCTAAAATCCCCAATTTCCCCAATGTAACATAAACAAACAATTAAATAACTTTTCTGCAAAAAAAAAAAAAAATCACTCCTTTATTATGGTCTTTTTTAGAAAAGTTAGCAGTACAAATCATCAGGAGGCCATATAATTGTTGTAATCTCTAGGTGATATTAAAAGCTAGTGGGTGATTCAACCCTTTGATACATAGCTAAAACCCATTTTGGGTACAGGTAGCCATTGATGTTTGCAATGCATAGGATGCATTGTATTGATTTCTTATCTATTCAACAATAATTGTCATTTCTA
Source organism: Glandirana rugosa (assembly GCA_018402905.1). Lineage (NCBI taxonomy): Eukaryota > Metazoa > Chordata > Amphibia > Anura > Ranidae > Glandirana > Glandirana rugosa. The sequence continues at coordinate 15,268 of BLSH010088977.1, read as the reverse complement.
TATTTTATTGTAGGTTGTTTTCAGTTTTCAATCTAAAATGCAGAGTGACCAACTTTACTCTGACTTTCCTGATCTGTATATATTTTTAGTGTCTATAATTCAGCGAGCACTGTTAGCCAGTGAATCAGTATAATAGCCAGGCAACTAACTTTTTTTCAAAAAATGGTCAACAACGACAGACACTGGTTTACAGTAGACGTGCCCGGACTGGCCATAGGGCAAATATCCTCTGGGACAGGGCTGCCAAGCCGCATAAAAAGAGCTGGCTAATGCAGAAATGTCCAACCCCCAGTACAGGTTTGTGGCCTGTTGATGACCAGGCCGCACAGCTGGAGGTAAGCGGCGACGGCGGTCTAGACAGGGCTAACACAGACTGTGGTCACCACTCGCCTCCCTTTATGCGGCCATGCCTGTGTCTCCTCTCCTGACTCTCCCCCACCAACTATGTCATCCTATCAGTAAAACAGGGGGTGGGAGGAGCTTGAGATCTGCAGAGAGCGGGAGTCTTTTCATATTGACAAGCGGCTCCTCCCACCCCCTGCCCTACTGATATAATGACGACATTGGCGGAGTAGGAGACCCTGAAGAGGACACACAGGCTGAATCCTGCCCCTGCCCTGCCCAAGGTAGGACTGTGCGGAGGATGCAGAGAGTAAAAGGGGGGACTGTGATTAGAAGGAGGAAGCGGCATGACTGCAAGGGGCACTGTGATGGGGGGCTGTGATTGCTAAGGGCATTGTAATATAAAAGGGGCCCTGTGATATAAAGGGGACTGCACTGTAAATTGGCACAATAATCATTACAGTGCAGTCCCCTTTATATCACAGTGCCCCTTTACATTACAGTGCAATCACCCCTGAGAATGCCTGCCCCAACCCCCCCCCCCTTCTCTCTTTGTGCCTGTGGTTCAGTCTTAGATGCCCGGGCCTATTTTTTGTCCCAGTCTGAGCCTACCATCCCTAAAAACTACAAAAGGGGCTACTTTAAAACAAGTGAACATTCATATTCAATCTAGGGCTGTTTGATAGATCATGCATCTTAAATGGCTGATTTACACAGAGCACCTGCTACAGTGCTTAGAAAAAAATTAAAAGAAAAATAGTTTGGACAGCTACAACAGTTGCCCATCACTTGTCTTGATGTCCCACATTATTGCAGAGGGGAGTTATCTGACATAACATAGTTTGAGCAATATATTGGGGATCCAAGAGTGGAAGGGATCCAATCAGTTTTATTGGGAAAACAGTTTAAATTAACAGGTAAAATCCAGTTCTTGAGGCTAATATTGACATAGAAGAGCAACCTGGATTTCAAGGCATTCTTGGCATTATAAAGTTCAGTATAGACCTACTTTATAAAAATGTTGATGTGTAACCTAAGTGCCATGGCAAACACAGCAGCAAGGGCAAGACCAGGTAGCTGCATATTAAATCAATTTAGGATAATCCTAGTTGTGTTGCATATATATGAATTATTTTATATTCATATGGGTAGATTAAATCAGTCTAAATATCGACAAAAAAGATTCCCTTCTCTGTTTGAAGAGGTGATCTCTATATTAGATATCAGCATTTCATCAACTTAAACTCTACTATTAATATTTTCATATTACCACTGGTCCACATGGAGGTATAGTGTAATCTCTAATATTAAGGTTAACCTAAAATAGAAATAAAATGTGAATTACAATAAATTCATAAATATAAATGTACAATTCTTTCAAAATGGAAATGCAGCCAAAAGTATTTTATATTCTTTATCAGGAATTTCAACAAAAAAAATTTTTTAGGTACATCAGAATTTTTTGTCAGTTTTTGACTATATTCCCAGAGGGAGATTCCCCTTATTTTCCTTTGTGGTTACCTGGATAGGAAGATAGTGGAAATCTCCCCAAGAGGGACAGATAGCATTATAATCCCAACAGTGGTTTTAATTTTTCCAAATTCTAAACAAAACTAAACCAAACTAAATTAAAATCAACAAATATTTTTTATTGCGATTTTAGGCTTTTAAGTACAAAATGTGTTGATGTTTACTGTAAACATGTAAAGGCACCAGTAAGAGTTGTTATTACATAAGTTTGACAGGTTTTCTCATGCTGACAGGTTTGCTTTAAACTTTTTTGTGCCCAAACGTTAAGCAAAAAGTAACATTTTGTTAAAGAGCTGTTAATAACATTGACCGTTGTGCTTTTGAATGTACTCATCCCATAGAATTTTTATTTAAAGTGGAGCTAAAGGCAAGATAAAAAAGATAGGATGCAGACCATCACTAACTAGTGGCACAAATCTAGTCTTTGTTTTTTGAGTCCTCATGGTTACTTATTATTTTTTTTAAATGTTGATCCTTTAGTTATACTTTAAAGCTGAACTATCATACTTTAACCACCTCAATACTGGGCACTTTCACCCCCTTCCTTCCCAGACCAATTTTCAGCTTTTAGCACTGTCACATTTTGAATGACAATTGAGCGGTCATGCAACACTGTACCCAAATTACATTTTTTTTTTTCACACAAATAGAGCTTTCTTTTGGTGATATTTAATCACTACTGGGGTATTTATTTTTTACACTACAAATGAAAAAAGACCGATTTTTTTTTTTTTAAATCATTTTTCTTTGTTTCTGTTATAAAATTTTGCAAATAAGTAATTTCTTCATAAATTTTGACCAAAAATGATACTGCTACATTTCTTTGGTAAAAATAACCCAAATCCGGGTTTTTCTGGTGTTGGCGGTGATGGGGGACAGACAGATGTTTTGTGCACTGTGACAGATGTGACAGGGACATACAGATGTTTTGGGGACTGTGACAGATGTAATGGGGACATACAGATGTGTTGTGCACTGTGACAGATGTTATGGGGGACATGCATATGTTTTCTGCACTGTGACACATGTGATGGGGGACAGGCAGATGTTTTGGGGACTGTGACAGATGTTTTATGGGGACACTGAAATGTGTTTAGGGACAGGGGTATCAGTGGTGCTTGGTGTACTGTGTGTGGGGCAATCTGTAACAGCTCTTTGTATAAAATCATCTTCATACAGAAAGTTGTCACATAGCTGCAGATTCCCCCTCTCCCCCACCCCCACACTGAGCTTGGCAGGGGGGAGAACTGTCACAGAGACACGTGTCTCTGTTTACATTGTGATGGCTGTGATTGGACACAGCCATCATGTGATAGAGAGGGCCAATCACATCGCCCATATCCCGATCTTTGCTCGGCCGGGTCCTGTGATCATAATGATCACAGGATCGACCTGCAGTGCGCCTCGTGGCCGCACTGCAAGCACTCGTTCTAAGTTATGTTCCTGAGCATCCACTCAGAACGGTGAGGCGCCCACCCGGCCGTATATATGCAGTGGCCGGGTGGGAGGTGGTTAAAGATGTACTATAGCTGAATAGGAATTATCTTTTTTCAAAACTTACATTGGTCCAGCTTGGTTACACCTAATTATTTTTATTCCACAACTGAAGGGCCACTGGTGATTATGGAAACATCTGCACCTCCACTGCGACTTGTCCAATCAGAAAACGCCTAGTACTCATTTAAAGGATACAAGATATTTTCTGAATGGTGAAGGTGTAGAGCAAACAGACGGAAAGTCACTTGGTAGCACCCGGAACAGACCAGTTCTAATTATATGCACAGGCTACTGCAGTAGCAGTTTCTACATCCGCATGTACGTTTAAAGAATATATATATATATATATATATATATATATATATATATAATTCCTGGAGTTGGGCATTAAGAAACATTAACTGCCAACTCTAGTTAAACCATTTTTGTCAGGTACCCTTGTCAGGTCTTTACTTACCATCAGTGCCTTGAAGAAAAGTAAAAATCACTTCCTGCCCTAGTGACCGTGCAGGGGCAGGAAGTGATAACAAATGTATTAACTATGGACAGAGGTAGCTACAAAAACATTTTTAGTAGAATAATAAACACTGTTAATGTTTTTTTTTTTTTACCTCTGGTGTCACAAGCCAGATAGTGGAAAACTCTCCAGTGACATCATAGATAGCAGTAAGGTACAAAGCAGATTAGTAGCAGGGCCCTTCTAATTTGGTGGATCAATTCCCCAATCTCTAGTGTGTAGGTAACGGATACAGATTTTAGCATTTAACAGTTCAGTGTAGCCAGAGCAAGAAGAGTTCTATAAAATACTGCAGTTATGGACTACATTGTAGACTTATAAAAGATTGATCTAATCCCCTTACCAGAAGGTCGTAAATAGCCCTTAGTAAATACTGAAGAACTCCATTCACATCGACATCTAATGCCTCCTGTATAAACATAAGTGTAAAAAGAAATTTGTATATCAACATTTATTCATCTAAATTAATAGGTTTAGGCATTTTGTACCAGAATTACCTTTTTGACAAGAAAAAAAACCTCTGCTAAGCTTGAGGTCTTTGTTTAACTGCCAATACTGCTGATTAAGGGATGGGGAAATGCAAGATATCTATAAACTGAAGTAGCTTTAAAGCTTTACTGATATAACCACAAGAGAGATACAACAACAAGAAATGTCACTAGCCCACAGGCACACAGCTTTTCTAACATCTTCACAGCCACTAGATTGCCTTTTATATTCTGCCCAATATTCCTTTACACATTCCTTTAAACAGAAAGCCTACACTGTAATTGTAATATCATGTAACAAATTCTACCATCCCATAGACATTGTATTTTTTAAAAAGAACCAAAAATATATGATGTACAGGAGAAACATCAAGATGGGTTGAAAGAAATTTTAGTAATCAAATACTCACTAAGGTAGTACCAGTTCCCAGAAGATTAGCAAGATTACAACCAGAAGTTTCCTGTAAAAAGTACAGAACCACATGGTAATAAAAGTTACTGTAACAAGAAATAGTAAACTGTGATTTACTAGGCACATATCAAGCAAGCATTCCATTTGTTTTTAACAGGGATCTAGATGTGACACAATGCATCTCTATGGGTGGGCCGATGTACATGCGTGTGCATGTCTTTATATCATAGTCCATTTAGGTTCCCAAAAACAAATAGAAATGGTTTGCATCCTTTTTCATTTATTCAGATCCAAACAGTACAGATGCACTTTTCTCCATTGTGTACCCACCCATAAGTTGCTTAGGTTAATTTTCCCTCCATCAGGAAATAAAGAAAAAATCAAAATGGACACAGAGGTTACAAAAGTGATATCCATCCTGGTCTGACCAGAATCAGCTGGGGATCTGTTTACAGAATCTTAAATACATTTATTTGCATCTTAACACTAAGGGAGACTATGCATGCCACACTCACCCACATGGCCATGTGGTTAATTGTGAGGATTATAAATGTTTCATATATTTCAATAAAGCTTTTTACATTTTAGCACACAATTTTCTCAGAGGTTTTTTGATAGTTAAAAAAAATATATATATACAGGCAGTCCCCGGGTTACAAACAAAATAGGGTCTGTAGGTTTGTTCTTAAGTTGAATTTGTTTGTAAGTCGGAACAGGAACATTTTTTAAGTGTAGCTTCAACCAAAAAATATATTTTTAAGCTTTTTGGATATCATAGGGAAGGGTTAACACCCCTGTAATGTTTGTTTTGCTGTCTATGTTTCTGTTCAGAAGGTTTCACCTCACTTCCTGTCCCAATGATAATTGGATTTTGAAAATTTTGGGTTGTTGTGGAAACAAACCTTGGTGATAAAGTATCAGTGGAGACACCTTTTTCCCATAATAACTCTTACAGGAGTGAATTCCCCTTCCTAGGGGGAGATTTCCTCTCACTTCCTGCTGTCCCCCTCTGTTTGTAAGTAGGAGTTGTTTGTAAGTCGGATGTTTGTAACTAGGGGACCGCCTGTATATATAAATATGTGGTTTTCTTATAGAGAGGGACAATGCTTTGTTCTTGGCTTATCAAAAAGGCAAGGTAATATTTGCAGTATTTGAAACTTTTTCCATTTTTGGCATGGTATATTGCTACTTAAACTTATGGGGAATATGCATCTGATTTATTATTTATGTCAAGTACATATTTTCCACACAGAATAATGTGTAAATGAAGCACTTGCTTCTTTTATTTATTACCTCTCATGAACATCAAAGTCGTCCACCTACAAATGCCTTTGTTAGTATTCTCTCTAGTAGGTTGGCGCTATCTTTTATTTCAGGCATAATCCAGCATTGGCATCAACTGACTAATTTTGGCTCAGAGATAACAAAATCATGTAATTCACAGGGACTGTGTGCAGAGGAGGCGGACATGACATCACTGATGATGTCATGGGTGGCGGAAGGCTTTGATTCCCAGATAGGGCCGTGCCATAGGAACCTCTAATGTTCGTTTTACCACCTCCGGGGGGAGTCTGCAGACCAGATGCCCTTGACATCGGAACATTGATGAGCCTTTTATCACCTTTATATTAGGAGAGCGAAGAGGACTTGTCATCAGAGTATGGAAACCAGCGGCTGTGGCTGCACCCTAGACCGCCTAGCAGCAACGCTGGCCCTGCATCTAAGGCAAAGTCATGTTTCTGGAGCAGGGGGTGCTTGGCATTACTGCAGTCATCACCTGCTTTTTGTGGGATTCTCTTTAAGAATATGCAGAGAATCAGACAGAATCCTACTGCTAGGTGGTCTGTCATCACTCTAAAAGTACTTAAAGGAATGGCAGACCCCTGGGTTCACATATATTGCTATGTTGTACACTGTCCAACACAGGTAAAATGGTACACTGTCCTAAAACTGGTAACACATCCTCTTATGCTGTACTAGCCACACAGCATACTATGTAATTTTATAATTTAGGTTGGAAAATTACCTGAAGATTACGAATTGATCTTAATATTACTACTTTGTTTTCAAAAACCTAAAAAGAGAAGCATGGCAAATTAGTATAAAAGAAACACTATTTCAAAATACAATATAAACAATAGATATAGATTGTACATTTTCATGCTCCCAGTCCTTTAATCCTCCATACAAAAGTTAGAAAGCAGAAATAGTGAAAATGTGTTATTTTCAAAGAACCATTGCAGAAAAAAATGTATTTAAAAGCCAAGAGTTTAACAGTAGTACCACAGCAAAACACAAGGATGATATATATAAAAACAAAAGACACATACAGTAAATTTTAAGATGTCTTAACTGGATATCTGTTTTCCTGCACACCTGCTCCTTGAGTCTCTGCTGTCACTTGTTATCAGACATTCAGCAGAGAAAATCTTTCACTATTCCTTTATGAATCTGACAGGTCATGTGATCTAATGCAGACCACTGCAAAGGAACGACGCAGTAAAGTAAAGTAGGTTAAAGATTTCCTCTGCTGGCTCTGTGATAAATGAAAGCAGACAAATGGGGAAAGCTGCTCACATATCTGCAGGTCCTGGTCTGTCAGGGATCTGGATGGGACAGCTGTAGCCCAAAATAATGCAGAGGGACTGCACCCTACAAGCTATAGCCACCGGCAGTGATCGCATGTAAAAACCCAACAGGTTTGTTGTAATGAAGTCAATCAGTAGATTGACTTTAAGGCCTCATACACACGGGCGTATCTTAAAAATAAACAAAACGTCGGGGCCCGACGTCAAGGAAAAAAAATCGTTGTTTTTTGGCATTATGCATCGGCGTTAGTGAGCGTTAGTGAGCGTCGGCGTCAATAGGCGTTTTTAAAAAATATCATCCCTCTGCTATTTTTCAACCTAAAAACGTCTGCGTCAAAAAACGCCGGAAAACGCTGGTACAATATTAGTTGGCATTTGTTGGTGTTTGTTGGCGTTTTGCAGCGTCTGCGTCAAAAAATGCCAAAACGTTACAGCCTCAGAACGTGATGGCCGTGGGTTCTACTTTCAGCTCACTAACGCCAACGCCATCTACAGCTCAAAAACGCCAACATTTTTATGGGGCCATTGACTAACATGGAGAGCTGCAAAAAACGCCAGAAAACGCCGGCGTCAAAAAACGTCCGTGTGTATGAGGCCTTAAGGTCAGTGTGGCAAATTTCACCATACATGCCACAGAACTTTGAATCTCAAACCCCTTGGATTTGCTGTGATCTCACTGTGCAGTGAATCCAAGCCTCATCCCTATTTACTATTTTAATTGTTTGACAGCTGAGCCCCAGGGTCTGTAGCAGACAATATAAATACATACTACACTTACTTTCATACTCTATGCATACTTTATTAGCTTGAACAGTGTTTTTCTTTTGAACAAAACTTTTTATAGGTATATGAATTACCTATCTGTTATTTCTAGCTGAGCTTTTTACCATATGCAATATCTTGACTATATTTAATTTTAGCATGTATAAGCAAATCCCAGTAAAATGTTTTACCCTCATACACATAAAATATAACCGTTTAAATGTATTACCTTAGCCTTATCATAGACACAAAGGACACTTGTCATAGCATTAACCATTGCAGGCATGTTTTTCATCTAGAAAAGAAAAAAGAAAAAAAAGACTCAGAAAAAAATATATATTTTTCTTTAGTGGTCTTTTTTGATCATCCCATTAATTCATTGTTATGTTAAATTTTTCAGGCTTTTCTTATATATAGATATAATAATAATAATAATGTAAAAAAAATTACCATTAGAAAACAGTAAAATCAGAAAGTAGTTTACCATAGAAGCCCCAAGGTTTTTGTTTTTTTTTCATAAGGTTTTTCCAAGGTTTTTTTTTTAACTTTGTCAGTTTCACTGAGGTGTAACAAACTTTTAGCAGGCAGGTTAACAAAGACACAAGTTCATTGAGTCCAATCAATAAAAAAATGAATGAATAAATACATAGGTAAAAAAAAACCTGCAAACACAGAACCCTAAAGCACAGTCAATCGAGTCAAAGGCAAAAAACTTACAAAGCATGATGCAATTTCCTCCCACAGGCAAAAATGTTACTTTCTGATTTCACAAATCAATCAGACGCTCCCTGAATTATAACTTATGGTGTTAATACTTGTAAATATTAATAAGTTGTTATATTCTTTGCATTTAGAATCACAAACAGCTTATTCGTTTCTAAACAATCTACTAAGTGGCTCGAAAAAGCTCCTGAAAAAGTTTAATATACAGTTTCACATTCGTGAAGAAGCTTTTCCATTTGCAAAGATTAAACCCTTTTTCCTCAAAATGCAAAGAGTACCTCTCTGTCATTTGCAATGACTTTTAAAGTGAAAAGCTTTGCACCAAGTTCAATATATAGACCATTTATATATTTATACAAGGTGATCAATTTACCCCTCAAACGCCTCTTTGTACAATTCCTGTACATAATTTTAAAAAGCAACTAATATGGTCCAAGCAATAAATGGACACCTCAACAGTTCTGCATCACATATCCTGAATTTCAAAGACAATAGAACAGCAGCGTGGGATCTTCATTAGCATAGTAGTAAGAATTTATTTAAAAAAAACAAAATGGTACACTCACATTAAAAGTTCTTGAGATTCAGCATGGAAAACAATAGATTCACCAGGGGAGAGATCCCATCAGGCTGTATTAAGCATCAGTTTACCTGCCAGCATGGAAGGGAACTCAGAAACAACTGCCAATGCCCAGCGTCTAGCAACGCCTTGTGGAAACCTCAACACACTGGAAGGAAAAGGATGGGGGCGGTAACATGTTCCAAAAGGAAACTCCTTCTTTGTCATAACCTATCCTGCATTCATATAGCCTACTACCTGTTGATCCTAGCAACAGGTAGTAGGCTTTGAGTTGCCACGGCAAACTGCAAACTAGAGAGTGGGGTTTCCTCTAAGATTTTATGTTATGGTAGACTTACCATGGCTTTTTTGAGGCAGATTACATCATTTAACTGGCTTTGCCGGCAGACAGAAGAACACTTCTTTCCACAGTTAGATGCTGCAAGATCTAAAATATGAATGAATTTAACTGCTTAAAAAAATGCACATATATTATATATTTTTTTTCAAACCATACTCCCTTTTTTCATACCAGCATTTACTGACTAGAACTCTCCTCTTATAACTAAGTACATTGACCTAAAGCATAAGTGCATAATCTGATTTTTGTTTAACTAGTTTGATTCTCTGGCCTAGAACAAGTGTGCAGATAAGAATTTCTAAATGTTCTCCAAGATCTGCAAAGCTTTTCTAGGTAGTTGGCACAAGTTCTGAAGCCAGTGGCTCAGCATAATAGCCAAGAAATTAATATTCTCAAAAGGAGGTCTGCAGTTTCAACCCAGCATTGCTGTCTTGACAAATGTACTTATTAAAAAAACATACTTGGCCTAAAAAGCTAATTTATAAGATACAATACACATTGGGCGATATGATATTTTAAACTCTGAGTATATTCTACTTGTGTGATCTACTACTAGATACTGCCTAAATCTTCAATATAGGTCTATAAGATAAACTACCAAAAACAATTCTGCATGAAAACTGAACAGAAAAGTGGAAATGCTATTCATTGTAACCAATTATATTCCAGACTACATGTTTCAAGTGCAAGTTAAAAAAATATATGATAAAATCTTGATGGTTATTTTTTTACATTTCCTCCATCATTAAACAGAATGTAAAGACCACTATCTTTCCTCAGTTATTAGAATATAATAGTTCCTCTATAATATGTGGTTTTTAACTGGCATGTTCTTGAAATATGGACTAGATTCACTATAATAATTTACAGTAAACACCCCACATGATTTCACCTTTCCAGAAATGTTAATTGTGATTAAATGTCAACTCTCTTTTAGTCCTATAGCTCCATAATAGCCTACACCTTAGCAATGTAGAGCACAACTTACTGAAGCAGCAGCTGATAGCCACAAGCAAGAGGCACACTGCGATCTTCATGGCTGAAGAATATGTGGATTTCTATCAAAATGTTTCCCAGTCACTCTATTTATACCTTGTTGGGCATGTATTGTAGCTCATAGTGTCATAACAGGAAATTGCATTGAAATTTTAGAAGTGTGGGCAAGTTTATTTAACATTCTTATTTACTATAATCCTCATTGGTCATGGTGGGTCCAAAGTACTTGTTTAAATTTATAGCCTTTGTGATTTGTTGTGCTACTGTTAAGTGGAACTAATCAAAAATGAATTGTAAAGATCAGACTGAAGATTAAATGGCTACTTAAATTGCTCCTAGAATTACTCACACGCATGTATTTTTACATTATCTGCTGTGGATTTTATACTAACCACATAGGACCAGTCATTAAGAGATAAGTGAAATATCAGACATTTGTAAGAATCTCAATCTCTACTTTTTAATCATATAGTATAGTATATTTTATTATATTATACGTTATACTATATTTTAATCATACTGCATAGTAATATTATAATAGTGAAGCTTTCCCCTACTGTGTTTACTGTAAATGTTATTATTCACTTGTATTCTCTCCCCGTTACTGCAAAAATGTCATCCCAGTGTTAAACCTACATGGCTCTTGTCTAAGCTCATAGCTGAATAACTGATACTTTACCTGGACTAATGGGCAAAGGCAAAACTGTAATGTCTGTTATAATGACTAAATTAAATCTGGCGATAGCCAGCCTTCCAGCCTAACACTCATCCTGACTAAGTTTGGGTCAATCGAGAGTTCTAGCTGTTCTAGGTTCCTTGATTGCACAAACTAAACAGACAGACTCTTTTTGCCCGCCAGCAGTAGCCTTAAGTGATTTAATTAGCAGTGGTTTTACTACTGCCATTAATAAATGACTTCCTGGCCCAATATCCAACTTGAGCTGTCAGTTGCTAAAAGAACAAAGTTATCAGTTAGTGGTCATTGTGTGGAACTTTTTGTTTTATTTTAATTTTAGAATATTTTTTTTTAACAGTGTGGCTGGGGTTATTTAATATGTATTTTTTAATGAATGAATAAAAAGGAGTATTATGTACCCCTTATTTATTCAGGTAGGGGGGCGAATATGTGTGGGGGGCTTATGTTAAAGGAGGTTTATGATAAGTCTCCCAACATACCCCACATCCACCAGGCCAGGATTATGGGCATTAAGGCCCTTGTCCTCCCTGACAAGTTACCTTCCCCTTGTTGAGAACATGTGGCCTGGTATGGTTACTGAGGGGGGGCTGGATGCTAGCTGACCCTCACTTCCCTGACCAGACATGCTGCATGATTGGAAAAGGGTATGGTATGGATGTAAGGGGTGGGTTGTGGGTTTTTTTTTTGTAAAGTTCCCCTTAAAAATACCCTTAAAAGTCTATCAAGAATAAGGATCTGGTATGGATTGTGGAGAAACCCCACTGTTTTCCCCACATCCTTGGCCCTGTTGAAGTGGGTGCCTCCAGGGCGGACTTATTGGAATCTGGAAATATTCTTTAGAATAATGGGGGGCACATAGCTCCCTTCCCCCACATTATAAATAAGGGGTAAATAGTACCCCTGATAACTCCTTTATAAAAAAAATATATATTCAGTATCTCACAAAAGTGAGTACACCCCTAACATTTTTGTAAATATTTTATTCTATCTTTTCACGTGACAACACTGAAGAAATGACACTTTGCTACAATGTAAAGTAGTGAGTGTACAGCTTGTATAACAGTGTAAATTTGCTGTCCCCTCAAAGTAACTCAACACACAGCCATTAATGTTTAAACCACTGACAACAAAAGTGAGTACACCCCTAGCAAAGTGTCATTTCTTCAGTGTTGTCACATGAAAAGATATAATAAAATATTTACAAAAATATGAGGGGTGTACGCACTTTTGTGAGATACTGTATATAGACAAATAAATAAAGTGCTTTATTTAAAATTGTCCCACAATGTCCAGAAAATAATGTCCCACTATGACCACAAAATGCAGCTGTCATATGGGGAAATTTAATTTATGATGGTGTATTGACTGAGGATAGTTGTGGTGACACTATTTACCTTCATGCTGGCGAGTCATCAGGCCATGGGTTACCATGTTTAATGGAGGATGTGATTGGTGATGGATTGATACCAAAGCCATTTTTTGGAGGGATTAATAAAATACTTTGGCTGTGATGTGGCTGTGGATTTTTTTATTATATAAATTTTTTAGTGAATGAGTTAAAGAGGGAGAACGTACCTCTTAATCATGCATGCAGGGGAAAAAATATCTGGGGGCCCCTTTATGTTAATGGGGCTTCCAGATTCCAAAAATCCCCCCCCCCACATTCAGGAATGCGGGGATAAGGGTTCCTGTCAAGGTACCCTTTCTATGTTGAGGGCATGTGGCCTGGTATGGTTCTCGTGGGATACACACTAACTACCCCCCCCCCCTTTTACTTAACTGGCCAGGCTCCATATTCAACTAAGAGTCTGATATGAATTTTGGGTTTTTATACGTTTGTGAAAAAGATACACAAATTTTAAAAATATGCTTTATTTGTAAACAAGTTTGAGGAGCAGACTATTCAAAATGGCATATGGATATTATGCTACTGTATATGGATTTTGGAAAAAGTATACACGCATGCAGAAATTTTAAGTGCTTGCATTAAAAGAATTTCTTTTTTCTGCTTTAAATTAAAAAATCTATAAAAACATTGTTCCTTATGAATAATTGACCTTTCATGCTGTTGGAGCATTTGTTGACCATATGAAAGTATACAGAACAAAAGTCCAAGAGTATCACTTTGGAAAGACCATGGCCATCTTAAGGCCAAACCACCGCCAATTGTCAGTGCTATAAGTATATAAGTAACTTCAATATATTCTACTAATAGACTCCAGTCTTTAGAAGTTTTATGTCATTAGCTACAGTATAACATTAATTAGTGGTCTTTGTAGATCTCCAGTGGTTTACTTCAATGGCCTGAAATATAGTAATGGATTATTGCCCACCATCACAGTGAGTCTAACAAATGTCAAAGATGCGTGATGTGTGAGGCATTAAGGAGACTTCTAAATAAGACCCAGCCTGCCACATACCTGGTTGAGGCCAAGCTGACGGGAGGGCTATCCCTTACACCTCCTGTCCTGTTTCTCCTGAAGGTAGTGACAGGATATAACAGGGCATGGAGTGCAGGTGCCAAGCAGCGGGCAGGTTGGTGGACTGACCGATGCGGATACACGCCAACAGGTGCAGAACAGCAGGCAGACTGGTGAACTGGCAGATGTAGGTACACAGTAGCAGGTGCAGTACAGCAGACCGCAACCAAGCTGGAGAGCAGGCGGATGCAGGGTCTCGGGTGGTCAGGCAGGCAGAAGTTGGTAACAGCCAAGCAGCAGAAGTATAGAATCGGATCCAGAGAGGAGTCAGGGCTAAGCCAGGGTTGGTATCAAGTGAGCAGAGAAGGTACCAGAACAGCAGACAGAAGGCAGGTTCAGGTCACAAGCCGGGTCAGCAATCAGGTATCAGCAGAGTCAAACAGGCTAGGTATACACAGGAACAAGCACAGGACCAGGTCACAGACGTAAGAAGCTGATGACCACTCAGCAATCTTCTGGTCTATGGAGTCAGTTTAAATAGGCAAGGGCAACAAGTACTCACGCTAATGCGCATGTGCGCAGATACGTTAGTGAGTGATGGAATGTCTAGTTGTCACTCGCTAATTCTTATGCGCACACGTGCGAGTTGCTTAACTTCTAGTTGTCACTTGAGAATTCTTATTAGCTAGTGCACATCTTCTTGCACGTCTTTGTTCATGATTAAGCATACGATTTCCCTGACACAGCCACTATTAAGGATGGACCAGTACTGATGTAACACACGGCTCACAATTCCTAGAGGTCCACACACTTTTAGGAAGAATTTACATTGGGTTATAAGGAATATAGTAATGCAGAGGCATCTGAAAAATGAACATCACTGCACATAGCTCCAATATTATGCTCTTCCTGGGGATCTATATTAATTAGAACAAATATAATGAATATATTAAAGTGGTTGTCTACCCACAAAAAAAACCTGTAAGGCAAAGGCATTATGAAATACTCCTTAGAACAAAGCTCCTGCAGGGCTGCCTAGTCCCTGCAGAGGTAGCTGACATCTTCACTGCGTGGCTTCTTCAGGGTTTGCGGCTCCGGCTCTGTGAGTAGCCGGAGATGTGAGACGTCATTCCCGCGCTTTAGCCCGTCTTTCAGGCGGACTTTTTGGCAGGGTCCGGCGCTATGTGCCAGGCCTTTGCCGGGCCATCATTGTGTATGCGCTGTAACATCAGCGGATGCATTGCAAGTGAAATATCTCCTAAACCATACAGGTTTAGGACATATTTGTTTTACCTACAGGTAAGCCTTATTATAGGCTTACCTGTAGGTAAAAATGACTTTAGGGGATAGACAACCGCTTTAATTAAAAATTCAGG
>BLSH010088961.1:45841-57202 GCA_018402905.1 Glandirana rugosa | reverse complement strand
ATAATTCAATTCCCAGTTTGTAGACGTGATAACTTTTGCGCAAACCAATCAATATACGCCGATTGCAATTTTTTTTTTACCAAAAATATGTAGAAGAATATAAATCGGCCAAAACTGATGAATATTTTTTTTAATGGATTTGTACTTTAGCAAAAAGTAAAAAATATTGTTCTTTTTTGCAAAATTGTTTTTGTTTATAGCGGCGATCAGAAATGACGCAGAGGGGATCAAATACCACCAAAAGAAAGCTCTATTTGTGTGAAAAAAAGGACGCAAATTTTATTTGGGTACAACGTCACACGACCGCGCAATTGTCATTCAAAATGCGACAGCGCTGAAAGCCAAAAATTGGTCTGGGCAGGAGGGGGGTTTAAGTGCCCGGTAAGGAAGGGGTTAAAGCGTCGCCAATTGAGAGTACCGTAAGTACCGTAGTTTATCACCATTCCATGAGTGTGCGCGATGTTAAGTATCTATTTACTCAGTGTAACATCATCTTTCACAATATACAAAAAAATTGGGCTAACTCTACTGTTTAGTTTTTTTTAATTCATTGAAGTGTATTTTTTCCAAAAAAAAAATTGCATTTGAAAGGCAGCTGCGCAAATACAGTGTGACATAAAATATTGCAACAACCGCCATTTTATTCTCCAGAGTCTTTGCTAAAATATATATATAAAATGTTTGGGGGCTCTAAGTAATTTTCTAGCAAAAAGTACTGATTTTAACCACTTCAGCCCCGGAAGGATTTCCAGCTTTAGGACCGGAGCCCTTTTTGCGATTCGGCACTGCGTCGCTTTAACTGACAATTGCGCGGTCGTGCGACGTTGTACCCAAACGAAATTTGTGTCCTTTTTTTCCCACAAATAGAGCTTTCTTTTGGTGGTATTTGATCACCGCTGCGTCATTTCTGATCGTTGCTATAAACAAAAGAAGAGCGACAATTTTTCAAAAAAAACAAAATTTCTTACTTTTTGCTAAAATACAAATCCAAAAAAAAAAATATAAAAAAACATTTTTTTTCATTGGTTTTCGCCAATTTATATTCTTCCTCATATTTGTGATAAAAAAAATCGCAATCGGCGTTTATTGATTGGTTTGCGTTTACGGATGGTCGCGTTTACGGATGATGAGAATTCATTTTTGGGGTTTTTATTTTTTTTTTATTTTTTACTAGTAATGGCGGCGATCTGCGATTTTTAGCGGTACCGCGATATTTCAGCGGACATGTAGGACCATTTTAACACTTTTTTGGGACCATTGGCATTTATACAGCGATCAGTGCTATAAAAATGCACTGATTACTGTGTAAATGCCATTGGCAGTGAAGGGGTTAACCTGCAGGGGGCGCTCTAAGGGTTAACTATGTTCCCTGGGCGTGTTCTAACTGTGTGGGGACTGTCCTAGCTGGGGAAGGGAAGTGGTCACAGCTTCCGTGTAGAGGAAGGCTGTGATCACAGCCCTTCCCCCTCTCACAGAACGGAGGTCCGTGTTAACATACACGGACCTCCGTTCATTCACTCCGGCGGCGCATGCTCACTGTGCGCGATCAGGCGGCCGCCGTCATATGACGGCGATTCGCCTTACAGAACCACTTTGCCGCCGTCAAATGCCAATCGGCGGTCGGCAAGTGGTTAACTTGTATACAACAAGTGTCAGAAATAGGCCTGGTCCAGAAGTGGTTAAAGATACAGAGCAAAAATAAACCAAGTTATCAACAAAGAGAAATGATAATAAATCGCATAGTGTAACACAACAGAGACGCAATGTGTGAGAAGATTGTGACCACTTGAGCTTTCAGTGTAAGTTGTTTTTCTAGAATTGTCTTGTATGCACACAGAGTGAAAAACAAGGTATGGACAAGCACCCACCCAGAGACATACAAGCCCCTCTAGAATTAAAGGGACATTTACTAGACTGAGCCTAGAGAAGATGGAATACATGATTGCCCGTTTCCAGGTCCATTTTTTTATACTGCCCCCATACCAGCAAAAAAAAAAAAAAAGCAGCCCTCCTTGCCTTAGGTATTGTGCCGTAGGCTTTTGTTAAAGTCAAAACTGCTTTAAAGTCTACGGGAATACAAAAAGCAGCTTAAAGCAGGTGAAGAGCAGGCCAAAGTCACATATCAATGAATTTCTTACTGATCTCAGATGCATCTCAAACAGTCAGATATTATTGACACTGCCCATAGACCGTCAATGATGGCCCTTTCATTTTCTACATCCATCCCCACTGACTCATCCCATGCAGCAATTCCCCATGACTAAACTCTGGGGTTGGGGCCTGGTTGTAGTCCAGGCTGAGGTTGCCATTCTATTTGCCTCTCTAGGACACCTTAGATGTGTGACTTCCAGGGGCTACCCTTTTGTCTCTTGGACTTATCCTATGCAGCAATGCTCTACTTTTTGGGTGAGAAAAAGGCAAAGTGCAAACATTTTTTAGTTGAATTTAAAAATCAGTTTTACATTTCCCTGTTGTGTATTCTGATTGTTTTATGTTTACATTGTTATTTTAATTTTTTTTAGGACAATAGGAAAAATTGGTGCTAAAACAGTAAATGGAAAGATAATTGATGTTTTCCCTATTTTTTTGTATTTTTTTCACAGCTTTTTTATATTATTAAAAATAACATAGCAGTAAAATATGCCAAAAAAAACCTGTGTCTCTTTATGTATTTAAAGATGCTATTTTCACCTTGTTTTACACTCTGGGGTTGATTTACTAAAGGCAAATACACTGTGCATTTTGCAAAATGCAGTTGCACTCTACAAGAGCAGTTGCTCCAGAGCTTAGTAAATGAGCAGAAGCTCTGCTGTCTTCCATCATCCAATTAGGTGCATTTTTTATTTTCCTTGCACGTGATTGGGTATTCTTTGCAAAGTGAAGTTTTACCTCATTTACTAAGCTCTGGAGCAACTGTACTTTGCAAAGTGCACCATCTATTTGCCTTTAGTAAAGCAACCCCTTTATAGGGATGGGCCGAACACCCCCTGGTTCGGTTCGCACCAGAACATGCGAACAGACAAAAAATTTGTGCAAACACGCGAACGCCGTTAAAATCAATGGGACTCGAACATGAAAAATTAAAAGTGCCCTAGGAGACATGTATCAATGCAAAAAAAAAGTTTTAAATCAATTGTTTTTTCAGGAGCAGTGATTTTAATAATGCTTAAAGTGAAACAATAAACATGAAATATTCCTTAAATATTGTGCCTGGGGGGTCCCCTTAGTCTGCCTGTAAAAGGGTGCACCTCTGTGATGTTTAGAACATAGCCAGAGCAAAATGATATTTCCAAAGGAAAAATTGTCATTTATTATCGCGGCTGTAATGTATTGCTAGTTCCCGGCAATGTAGATAAAATCACTGAAAAAGCATTGCGTTCAACAACCCCTCCCCAGTCCATACCAGGCCCTTCAGGTCTGGTATGGATTTTAAGGGGAACCCCGCCCAAAATAAAAATAAAAATTGCGTAGGGGTCCCCTCCAAAGTCCGTACCAGGCCCTTCAGATCTGGTATGGATTTTAAGGGGAGCCCCATGCCAAAATTAAAAAAAGACGATGCGGGGATCCCCGCCAAAGTCCAAACCAGGCCCTTCAGGTCTGGTATTGATTTTTTCTGTGCAAGCTCGCGGGGACGGTGGAGCTTTACTTTTTTTTTTTTTATTTATTTTATTTTATTAATTTTTTTAACACTGTTCCTTTAAAAAAAAATCTGATCACTTTTATTGCTATCACAAGGAATGTAAACATCCCTTGTGATAGTAATATATGGTGACAGGTACTCTTTATGGAGGGATTGAGGGTCTAAAAGACCCCCTATCCCTCCTTTGCACGTCACAGTATTCAGATAGCCAAAAACAGCAATTTTGAATACTGATTCCGGCTCCCACAGGGACTCCACACAGCTGCCAGATGCGTCAGATCGGAGCTCCGGTCTGCAGGTGGGATGGGTGACCGGAGAAGAGCAGTGGACTGTGTTGGGAGGGGGATGGTCCCTCCCGCTCCCTGGGATAACGACCCAGCGGCTTCCGAGCCGTATCAGCCCTTATCACCAGATGGCTGGCTGCCTGCTCTAAAAAACAGTACCGGGGTATAGCCTGTAGCTGCAGGCTGTACCCCGATACATCCACTTAAAGCATGCCGCCGTTTATAAATGGCGATTTGCGTTAAGTAGTTAACAATTGTGATGACATGCCCCAGTCAAACAGGTGCTGAAAAATTGGGACTTGGGTGTTGGCGGTGTCAGAACACTGTAACTCCTTGCAGTTACTCTTGTTGGGCGCAGGAATGGGCTCTGCTGTTGTAAATTAGTTTAAAAACTGTATATATTTTAATACACACGTCAAGTGTACTATATACTGTACACCCCCGAATGCACTGATATATAGTGTACACTCCACACGCTGTGTGTATATGTGTATATATAATATATATAAGACTGTATATACTAAAATACATCACGTCAAGTGTACTATATACCGTACGTACACCCCCAAATGCATTGATATATAGTGTACACTCAATACGCTCTGTGTGTGTGTGTGTGTGTGTGTGTGTGTGTGTGTGTGTGTGTGTGTGTATATATATATATATATATATATATATATATATATATATTGTAAGGGAGTTAGGTAGGCAGCGGGTGTGTTTGACCCCCTGGAAGGGTTCACTACACATGTTAGGCACAGAGAGACAGCAGTTTCAGATGAAAAAAAGGTAGTTTATTCTCACTAGATGCAATGTTGAAAACAGCAAAACAAAGAACAAAATAAATCCTAGGCCACTTGGCCACTGACTACACAATTGGTTACCCTGTCTGTCAGCTGGGTACAGCCTAGCTCTCACTGAACAGTCAGCCACACAGGCTTCTTACCAGACACGCTGTTACACTCCCCAGTCTGTTGACCTGACACAGAACCTGGTTCCATGGTGGAGCATTGACCTATGCTTGCTGGGAGTTTATGTAGAGGTCTTAATGAGCAAGCTCAACCCAGCTGGACTCATTACCTCTACCCCTGCAAGACTCAGCACTCCCCCTAGTAGTATAAGTCTGTATAGACTTTAAATCTTGGGCAGATATACCTGCCATCCTGCACGCAACCAGGCGTCTTTACCTGCCGGCTGTCACATACCCCCCTCTTGTTTCAAACTGGGGTTTGGGACACACGTAGCCAGGTACGCAGGTACCCGAGATAGAGCATCCACGTTTCCCATTTGAACCCCAGGGCGATGCTTCACAGTGAAGTTGTATTCTTGCTGGGCCAGAAACCAACGATTTACCCTTCTATTGCTCTCCTTGTTTAGAGCCATCCACTTTAAGGGTGCGTGATATGTAATCAGATCAAAGTGTCTACCCATCAAATAGTATCGCAGGGAGTCTAGTGCCCATTTCACCGCTAGACACTCTTTTTCAATTGTGGCATAATTTTCTTCATGAGGTTTCAGTTTCCTGCTAAGATAAATGGCTGGGTGCTCTTCTCCGTTCCAGACCTGGGACAACACTGCTCCTATGCCTACGTCTGACGCATCAGTCTGTACCACAAAGTTCTTAGCAAAGTCAGGTGAGTACAGCACGGGTTGGCTACATAGGGCTTTATTTAAAGCCTAAAGGCTGCTTCAGCCTCCGGAGTCCATTTCACCATGGAAGACTCTTTCCCTTTTGTCAGGTTGGTTAGGGGCACAGCCTGCAAAGCAAAGTGAGGAATGAATCGCCGATCCAGCAATTCTGAGGAATGCTCGAACCTGCTTCTTGCTGTTGGGGCGTGGCCAGCTATTTATGGCTTCCACTTTGTTGATTTGGGGTTCTATCACTCCCCTCCCAATAGTGTACCCCAAATATTTGGCCTCTTCCTGCCCAATGGTACACTTTTTTGGATTAGCTGTGAACCCAGCTTCCCTTATGGAGTCTAGTACAGCTTGCACTTTTGGCAGATGTGAGGCCCAATCCGTACTGTGGATAATCACATCGTCCAAGTAGGCTGCAGCATACTTCTGATGGGGCCTTAGAATTTTGTCCATTTTCCACTGGAACGTGGCTGGTGCATTTTGTAACCCAAATGGCATTCTTTTATACTGGAATGCCCCCTCTGATGTTACAAATGCCATTTTCTCCTTCGCTGACTCAGCTAGGGGAATTTGCCAATACCCCTTGGGGAGATCAAGGGTCGACATATATCGGGCTGTTCCCAGCCGGTCGATCAGTTCATCTATGCGTGGCATGGGGTAGCTGTCAAATTTTGTAACTTTATTCAACTGCCGGAAATCGTTACAAAATCGCCAGCTCCCATCGGGTTTGGGCACTAAAACGATCGGGCTGGACCAGTCACTCTGGGACTCTTCTATCTCACCTAATTCAAGCATTTGTTGAACTTCCCCTCGTATTGCCTCCCTTCGGGCCTCCGGTATTCGATAGGGCTTTAGTTTTACCCTTTCACCTGGCGGGTTGATAATGTCATGCACTACCCCAGATGTTTGTCCCGGCAGCTCAGAGAACACCTCTCTGTTGCGGAGCACAAACTCTTTCACCTCCTGTTTTTGTGGTTTTAATAAGGTGATTGCTATTCCCACCTCAGGAATTAAGCAATCGGACTGAGTCTGTGACACCAAGGTTTTTGCGACTAGACATTCCCTATCCCTCCAGGCTTTCAACAAATGAATGTGGTATATCTGTTCTGGCTTTCGCCATCCTGGTTGTCTGACCCTGTAGTTCACCTCACTCACTTGTTCAATTATCTCATAAGGGCCCTGCCATTTGGCCAGGAATTTGCTTTCGACCATAGGGATTAGTACCACCACCCTATCCCCCGGTGGAAAAGTACGGCTCTTGGCCTTGCGGTTATACACCCTTTGCTGTGCTAACTGTGCTTGGGCCAAGTGTTCCTTGACAATTGACATTACTTGTGTAATTCTATCTTGCATTAGAGCAACATGCTCAATCACACTCCGGTGGGGAGAACTCTCACTTTCCCAAGTTTCCTTGGCGATATCCAACAGCCCTCTTGGGTGTCTCCCATAGAGTAACTCGAAGGGCGAGAACCCGGTAGAGGATTGTGATACTTCCCAAATAGCAAACATCAAGTAGGGTATTAAACAGTCCCAATCCTTTCCATATAGATCCACCACCTTTTTTAACATTTGTTTTAGGGTTTTGTTGAACCTTTCAACCAACCCATCTGTTTGAGGGTGATACACGGATGTACGTAATTGTGTCACTTTAAACAACTTGCACAACTCTTTCAGTACCCTGGACATAAATGGGGTACCCTGGTCTGTAAGCAATTCCTTACAAATACCTACACGGCTGAAGACCAGAAATAGCTCTTTGGCTATTGTCTTGGCGGAGGTATTTCTAAGAGGGATCGCTTCGGGTTTGCGGGTGGCATAGTCCATTATGACCAAAATGTACTGATGCCCCCTAGCGGACTTCAGTATTGGACCGACCAAATCCATGGCGATCCTCTCAAAGGGAACCTCAATGATGGGGAGAGGTACCAGTGGGTTATGGAAATGCGACAAAGGTGCCGACTTCTGACATACAGGGCAGGAGGAACAATAATTTTCTATTTCCTTCATGACCCCAGGCCAATAGAACCTTTGCATTACTCTCTCTCTGGTTTTCTCCGCCCCAAAATGACCTCCCAAAATGTGCCCATGGGCTAATTCCAATACCCACTTCCTATAGGGTTTGGGTACCACAAGTTGCTCAATGGTTTCATCCGCCTTTTGGGCAACCCGATACAACGGATCCCTTTCCACCATAAAGTATGGGTAACTGCAAGACTGATCTGGGTTCACTAATTCACCATCTATCCTTACCACATTTTCCCACGCCTTTATCAGGGTGGGGTCTTTTACCTGTTCTGTGGCAAAATTTTCCATGTGGACCTCTAAATCAAAGAATTCTACAGACGGCATGTTTTCATCTGAAGATGTTGGTTCCTCCCCAGTTTCCCGAGTCTCTCCTGTCAACACTGACAAGGGAAAATCTGGAGGGGTCTCACCATTCTCACAGGATACCTGGGATTCCTCTTCCTGACCCCTAGGGGCCTCTGTGGGGGGTTCAGGACCATCCCAGAGTTTGCAGAATTTTGGAAAATCCCTCCCCACAATAGCATCATGTGGTAAGTGAGGCACCAACCCCACCTGATGAGTTATGTTACCTTTGGGGGTCTCAGAAAACACTTTAGCCACAGGATACTCTCTGGGGTCCCCATGTACACAAATAACAGCCACCTTGTTATTCCTAGAGACCTCTGTAACTAATTAAGCTTTGATCAATGTCACCAGACTACCTGAATCTAGCAAGACAAAAACATTTTTATCATTAATACACATTTTGCATAAATGTTTTTCAGTTCCCCGAGTGGCAGTGCATGCAACTGTCACAAACAGCGACTGACGTCTGTCTCTTAGATACTCACATTCCATAGGCTCATCCACAACTGGGCAGTTGGCTGCAATATGTCCCTCTTGCCGGCAGCAATAACAAATAAACTTTTTCGCTGCTTCCTGCGACTTTGACTGCGGTCGCCATACATTATGCAAACTTCCCGTCCTCTCACTCTCTCCACCCTTACCCCTGGAAGTCATCTTACCCACTGCTGGGGATGGTCTGGTCTTAGGGTGGAAAGTCCGTGAGTCCCTGGGAGAGGCGGTCAGGTTCTCTGTAGCCAAGTACGTCTCTATCAGATTCACAAGCTTGCAGAAACACTTCAGGGTCATCCTCTCCAGTCATTTTTGGCAAAACACGGCTCACACAAAACAATGGTGTATTACTGGAACCACTTGCCTCACTGGTCTGCGGACGATGTTGTGTTATGGCATCCATTTGCTGTTGAAGTCTCTGCTCTTACTTCTGCAACAGCTCAAATAAGCAGGCCTCAGATTGTTGCTGGGCTCGTTGCTGTGCTTCCATACCTTGCTGGAGAGCTCGCTGCTGATTAGCGTTTGCTTGTTGTAGACTAGCATTCATTTATTGCTGATTAACATTCGCTTGTGCAAGCCGTCTCAGTATTTCTTCCATGCTGGCCTTCCACAAAAAAAAACTGCCCGCATCCTCCACCACTGTAAGGGAGTTAGCTAGGCAGCGGGTGTGTTTGACCCCCTGGAAGGGTTCACTACACAATTTAGGCACAGCGAGACAGCAGTTTCAGATGAAAAAAAAAAGTTGGTCATTCTCACTAGATGCAATGTTGAAAACAGCAAAACAAAAACAAAGAACAAAATAAATCCTAGGCCACTTGGCCACTGACTGCACAATTTGGTTTCCCTGTCTGTCAGCTGGGTACAGCCTACCGCTGTACCTAGCTCCTAGCTCTCACTGAACAGTCAGCTACACAGGCTTCTTACCAGACACGCTGTTACACTCCCCAGTCTGTTGACCTGACACAGAGCAGGGTCCAGGGAGCACTCACCTATGCTTGCTGGGAGTTTATGTAGAGGTCTTAATGAGCAAGCTCAACCCAGCTGGACTCATTACCTCTACCCCTGCAAGACTCAGCACTCCCCCTAGTAGTATAAGTCTGTATAGACTTTAAATCTTGGGCAGATGTACCTGCCATCCTGCACGCAACCAGGCGTCTTTACCTGCCGGCTGTCACAATATATATATATATATATATATATATATTTATTCTTTCACTGACTGAACGGACGCTATATACTGTACACTGAATTGGCTGTATATAGTATACACTAAAGGCATTGCATTTTATATATATATATACAGTATCTCACAAAAGTGAGTGCACCCCTCACATTTTTGTAAATATTTTATTCTACCTTTTCATGTGACAACACTGAAGAAATTACACTTTGCTACAATGTAAAGTAGTGAGTGTACAGCTTGTATAACAGTGTAAATTTGCTGTCCCCTCAAAATAACTCAACACACAGTCATTAATAACTAAACTGCTGCCAACAAAAGTGGGTACACCCCAAATGAAAATGTTTAAATTGGGCCCAAAGTGTCAATATATTGTGGCGCCACCATTATTTTCCAGCACTGCCTTAACCCTCTTGGGCATGGAGTTTACCAGAGCTTGACAGTTTGCCACTGGAGTCCTCTTCCACTCCACCATGACTATGTCACGGAGCTGGTGGATGTTAAAGACCTTGCGCTCCTCCACCTTCCGTTTGAGGATGTCCCACAGATGCTTAATAGGGTTTAGTTCTGGAGACATGCTTGGCCAGTCCATCACCTTTACCCAAGGCAGTGGTCATCTTGGAGGTGTGTTTGGGGTCGTTATCATTTTGGAATATCTCAGAAGGGAGGGGATCATGCTCTGCTTCAGTATGTCACAGTACATGTTGGCATTCATGATTCCCTCAATGAACTGTAGCTCCCCAGTGCCAGCAGCACTCATGCAGCCCCAGACCATGACACCCCACCACCATGCTTGACTGTAGGCAAGACACACTTGTCTTTGTACTCCTCACCTGGTTGCTGCCACACATGCTTGACACCATCTGAACCAAATAGGTTTATCTTGGTCTCATCAGAGCACAGGACATGGTTCCAGTAATCCTTGTCCTTACTCTTCTTGTCTTCAGAAAACTGTTTGCAGGCTTTTTTGTGCACCATCTTTAGAAGAGGCTTTCTTCTGGGATGACAGCCATGCAGACCAATTTGATGCAGTGTACAACATATGGTCTGAACACTGACAGGCTGACCCCCACTTCTTCAACCTCTGCACAAAAATGATGGCAGCATTCAAACGTCTATTTCCCAAAGACAACCTCTGGATATGATGCTGAGCATGTGCACTCAACCTCTTTGGTCGACCATGGCGAGGCCTGTTCTGAATGGAACCTGTCCTGTGAAACAGCTGTATGGTCTTGGCCACTGTGCTGTAGCTCAGTTTCAGGGTCTTGGCAATCTTCTTATAGCCTAGGCTATCTTTATGTAGAGCAGAAATCCTTTTTTTCAGATCCTCAGAGAGTTCTTTGCCATGAGGTGCCATGTTGAACTTCCAGGGACCAGTATGAGAGAGTGAGAGCGATAACATCAAATTTAACACACCTGCTCCCCATTCACACCTGAGACCTTGTAGCACTAATGAGTGACATGACACCGGGTAGGGAAAGTGGCTAACTCGGCCCAATTTGGACATTTTCACTTATGGGTGTACTCACTTTTGTTGCCAGCGGTTTAGACATTAATGGCTGTGTGTTGAGGTATTCTGAGGGGACAGCAAATGTACACTGTTATACAAGCTGTACACTGACTACTTTACATTGTAGCAAAGTGTAATTTCTTCAGTGTTGTCACATGAAAAGATAGAATAAAATATTTACAACAATGTGAGGGGTGTACTCACTTTTGTGAGATACTGTAATGACCAGGGACCTTCAAGTTGTACCGTG
>BLSH010088961.1:28582-40619 GCA_018402905.1 Glandirana rugosa | reverse complement strand
CTTTGGCTGTGCTGACCATATTGCTGCCTGTAATGACCCAGGACTATCTGGACCATGTTTCTTCCTGCTGCCTGGACCAATACTTTGGCTGTGCTGACCATATCGCTGCCTGTAATGACCCAGGACTTTATGGACCTTTCTTCCTGCTGCCTGGATCAACACTTTGGCTGTGCTGACCATATTGCTGCCTGTAATGACCCAGGACTATCTGGACCATGTTTCTTCCTGCTGCCTGGACAAATACTTTGACTGTGCTGACCATATTGCTGCCTGTAATTACCCAGGACTTTATGGACCATGTTTTTTTTCTGCTGCCTGGACCAATGCCTTGGCTGTGTTGACCATATCTCTGCCTGCTGCCTCTACTGACTATGAATAGTATTTCTGCCTTGACATCTCTGCCTGCTACCTGGACCAATGCTTCGGCTGTGCTGACAGTATTTCTGCCTGTACTATGGACAATATTCCTGCCTGCTGCTTGGACAATTGCTTTTGTTGTCACTGACCACATCCCTGCCTGCTGCCTGGACTGATGCCCTCCTCTGTGGACCACTGTACTACTAAAACCACAGGTAATCTTTTGTTATTTGGTATGTACATGTTATGTGTTACAAATATGAAGAGCCTTCATAAATGTGATTGGTAGTCAGAAAATGGTATGTGTAATTTATGCTCCTAGAATGCCTGGAAGTGCTACTTGGATGTTGGGCCTCTATATGATTATATGTTGGGGTGTTAACTTTCCAAAATGGGGTCATTTTGTGGGTAATTGCATTGTCCTGGTGCTCCAGGGCCTTCAAAAGTGTAATAGGTGGTTCAGAAATGAGATATGTAATTTATGCTTCTAAAATGCCTGAAGGTGCTAGTTCAATGTTGGGCCTCTGTATGTGGCCAGGCTGTGTAAAAGTCTCACACATGTGGTATCATCATACTCAGAAGGAGTAGCAGAATGGATTTTGGGGTGTCATTTTAGCTATGTGCATGCTATGTGTTAGAATTATCTTATAAATGGACAACTTTGTGTAAAAAAAAATGCGTTTTAATTTTTTTTCCACATTTTCCAAAAAATTCTGGAAAAAAATGAACCATTCAAAAGACTCATTATGCCTCATAGATTATACCTTGAGGTGTTAGCTTTCCAAAAAGGGGTCATTTGGGGGGGTATTTGTACTTTCCTGGCTTGTTAGTGTCTCAAGAAATGAGAGAGGCCTTCAGTACATCAGGTGTGATCAATTTTCAGTGATTTGCACCATAGTTTGTAGACTCTATAACTTTCACACAGACT
Source organism: Glandirana rugosa (assembly GCA_018402905.1). Classification (NCBI taxonomy): domain Eukaryota; kingdom Metazoa; phylum Chordata; class Amphibia; order Anura; family Ranidae; genus Glandirana; species Glandirana rugosa. Next base: position 39,334 of record BLSH010088961.1, on the reverse strand, counting down.
TAGGCCTCATACACACGGGCGTATATAAAAAAATAAACAAAACGTCGGGCCCGACGTCAAGGAAAAAAAGGCGACGTTTTTCGGCGTTATGTATTGACGTTTTTCGGCGTTAGTGAGCGTCAGCGTCAATAGGCGTCAATAGGCGTTTTTTAAAACAAAATCATCCCTCTGCTATTTTTCAACCTAAAAACGTCGGCGTCAAAAAACGCCGGAAAACGCCGGTATAATAATAGGTGGCATATGGTGGCATATGTTGGCGTTTCTTGGCATATTGTGGCGTCGGCGTCAAAAAACGTCAAAATGTTACAGCCTCAGAACGCGATGGCCATGGGTTCTACTTTCTGCTCACTAACGCCGACGCCACCTACAGCTCAGAAACGCCGACGTTTTTATGGGGCCATTGACTAACATGGAGAGCTGCAAAAAACGCCAGAAAACGCCGGCGTCAAAAAACGTCCGTGTGTATGAGGCCTAAATAATATCCACCAATTTGGGTTATTTTTACCAAAGATATGTAGCAATATACATTTTGGCCCAAATTTATTAAGACAAATTACTTTTTTGCAAAATTTTACAGTACAAAATAAAAAAAAGTGTTTTTTTTTCAAAATTTTCGCTTTTTTTCGCTTATATCCCAAAAAATAAAAAACCCAGCGGGGACTAAATACCACCAAAAGAAAGCTCTATTTGTGAGAAAAAAATGATAAAAATTTTGTTTGGATACAGTGTAGCATGACTGAGTAATTGCCACTCAAATTGTGAGAGCTCTGAAAGCTGAAAATTGGTCTGGGCGGGAAGTGTTCTAAGTGCCTGGTATTGAAGTGGTTAAAGTTCTTGATGATGTGATAAATGGTTGATTTAGGCCTCATACACACGGACGTTTCTAAAAAAATAAACAAAACGTCGGGCCCGACATCAAGGAAAAAAAGTTGGCGTTTTTCGGCGATATGCATCAGCGTTTTTGAGCGTTAGTGAGCGTCGGCGTCAATAGGCGTTTTTCAAAAAAAATCATCCCCCTGCTATTTTTCAACCTAAAAACGTTGGCGTCAAAAAACGCCGGAAAACGCCGGTATAATATTAGGTGGCGTTTGTTGGCATATTGTGGCGTCGGCGTCAAAAAATGGCAAAACGTTACAGCCTCAGAACGCTCTGGCTGTGGGTTCTAGTTTCAGCTCACTAACGCCGACGCCATCTACAGCTCAAAAACGTCTGCGTTTTTATGGGGCCATTGACTAACATGGAGAGCTGCAAAAAACGCCAGAAAACGCCGGCGTCAAAAAACGTCCGTGTGTATGAGGCCTTAGGTGCAATCTTAGTAGCAGCAATATCCTTGCCTGTGAATCCCTTTTTGTGCAAAGCAATGATGACTGCATGTGTTTCTTTGTAGGTAACCATGGTTAACAGTGGAAGAACAATGATTTCAAGTCCCAGGCTCCTTTTAAAGCTTCCATATTGTTAGGGCACTTTCACACTGGGGGTGGTGGGATGTTAGCGGTAAATCTCCGCTAGTTTCAGAGGGGATTTACCGCTGTTATAGCGGCGCTACGGCGACTGGAGCGGTGCGCTTTTAGCCTCCCACAAGGGTTTAAAACGGGGTTAAAAGTGCCGGCACTCCACGTTTCCAAGGAAGCGCTGCCCCATTGTTTTCAAAGGGCAGGGGCGGTGGAGGGGCAGTATATCACCGCTCACCGCACTGCTCCAAAGATGCGGCTTGCAGGACTTTTTGTAACATACTGCAAACGCACCGCCTCAGTGTGAAAGCACTCCTGCTTTCACATTGGGGTGGATGGGGAGGGATTTCTGAGGTGCTTTACAGGCGATATTTTTAGCTAAATAGCGCCTGTAAAGCACCTCAGTGTGAAAAGGGTCTTATAATAACTCAATCAGCATTACAGTGTGATTTCCAGCCTTGTCCTCGTCAACACTGACACCTGTGTTAACGAGAGACTCACTAACATGATGTCAGCTGATCCCTTCGTGACAGGGCTGAAATGCAGTCGAAATTCGAAAGTCGTATTTTGTGGGATTAAGTTAATTTCCATGGCAAAGGGGGACTTTGCAGTTCCCGACCACCTCACGTACATTTACTGCTGCAGAGTGGCGCTGTAGCGTGAATCGCTGTCTATAAATGTCAGCTCGCTCGTGCGCGGCTAGCGGGCGGGAGCGCGCCGCCACCGGTGCGCTCTTGTGCCCGCCGCACTCTGCAGCAGTATGGCCTGAGATCTGGGAGACTTGATGTCCGCCGGCTACCCGCGATGACCTGGCAGAGAAGAAAAATTGCGGTTCCCCGCTCTGTCAGGCAGCATATGAGAGATCTACTGATCCCTGTCACTGGGATCAGTTAGATCTCTTATGCTCCTGGCAGCCCAGCCCCCTCACAGTTAGAACACGGCTAGGGAACACAGTTAACCCCTAGATCTCCCCCTGCAGGTTAACCCCTTCACTGCCAGTGACATTTACAGAGTAATCAGTGGATATTTACATTTCTGATCGCTGTGTAAATGTCATTGGTCCCAAAAAAGTATTAAAAATGTCCAACATGTCCAGCCCAATATCGCAGTCCCGATAAAAATCACAGATCGCCACTATTACTAGTAAAAAAAAAAAAAAATTGTAAAAAAACGCCAGAAATTAATTATAATAGTTTGTAAAAGCGGCAATTTTTGCGCAAACCAATCAATAAACGCCACTGGCGATTTTTTTTTTTACCACAAATATGAGGAAGAATATATATCGGCCAAAAGTGATGAATACATTTGTTTTTTTTATATTTTTTTTTTTGGATTTGTATTTTAGCAAAAAGTAAGAAATATTGGATTTTTTTGCAAAATTGTCGCTATTTTTTTTGTTTATAGCGGTATTCAGAAATGAAAAGAAAGCTCTATTTGTGGGAAAAAAAGGACGCAAATTTTGTTTGGGTACAACTTCGCAGGACCACGCAATGTCAGTTAAAGCGATGCAGTGCCGTATCGCAAAAAGTGCTCTGGTCCTAACTTGGGAAATCCTTCCTGGGCTGAAGTGGTTAATTGCAATTCATCTGATCATTCTTTATAACATTCTGGAGTATATGCAATTTGCTGTCATAAAAACTGGAGCAGTAGACTATGTAAAAATTAATATTTGTGCCGTTCTCAAAACTTTTTGCCAGGGGCTTTACTATTGTGTTGATATTTGTGATTGGTCACAACAATCACATGATACAGACAGGTCCAAGCACAGCCTATCTGTACCATGTGATTAGCTGTGGCCAACCACATTTAATCACAACAGAACACACAGGATGAATGATTATCACAGTTATAAGCGATCATAGTATGTAAAAAAAAAAAAAAAAAACACCTGATCACCTCCCCAGTGTCACTGTGATAAAACTGCACTGCCCTGGTCACAGTATGTAAAAATAAATCATAAAAAAGTTATTTTCTTAAAAAAATTATATATACACATCTATAGGTAGATAGCTATTTTTTTTACATACTGTCACTAGTCAGTAAAGTTGTGAAAAAAACTATTTTTAATTTTTTCTTTTTCCAAAAAGTTTCTACAAGAAACTACAGAGGAAAAAAACTAACCATGTCTCTTACTAAATAACCTTGGACTGTCTGCTTTCTAAAAAGGGGTCATTTGGGGGGTGTTGTTGTACTGTTCTGGCATTTTCAGGCCTCAAGAAATTAGATATATATAAAACACAACTCCAGCGCCAACCCTGTGCAAATCATATATAAAAAAATCACACATATAAAAGTCCAGAAATTGTCCATAAATTATCCACAAATAACGGTCAACACATGGACATCAAACCATTCTTGAAGTATATGAGATAAAGTGACAACAGTGCTCTTCATTGCTTCAAAAAAACTTTGTGCAAACGTGCAAAAAGGTGCCAAGTGCCAGGACCCCTCTTGTATCTCCACTCACCAGAGGAAATGGACCTGCTGCTTTTCAGTCAGCAGGTCAGATGAGCGGAGTATTACTGGAGGTGGTTCCTGGTCATAAACTGGAGCAGGTGAACGGAACAGTGATCCCAGAATGCATCAATCCTTAATGTCTCAGAAGAACAGAGGAATCTGCTTTATTGCGCATAATAAAAACTACTTACAAAATCTCCATGGAGTAATCGCATATAAAATCAATAGCAAAGCATGGTGACTGGCGTGCATACATCAGCCTATCCTCCATCGCCGGCGGACATGACGTGATCGGCTGCGACAGGCCGGAAGTGACGTCAACGCGTTTCGCTCCCAGAATTAGAGCGTAATCACGGACCCAAGGAAGGCATCAAAGGGTATGGGATAGGAGGGTTAAAGGGTATACGATATTCCAGTAGAACCTTCCTCCAGGCCAGATTTCTAATTGCTTCCATATTTTATTTGTCCACATGCTATGGTCAGATAACCCATATATTATTGCGCAGAATGAAAAAGGCTACTCATAATACATATTTGATTCCAATTCTCCTTAGGAGATGAAATGTGGCTATTCCCCCTCCTTCACCTCTTAATTAAGGGGTATCTAGTCTTAAAATGGTTGGAACCCTGTTCTAAATTTGAGTGAATACTTACAATCAACATAATTTAACCAGGCTCTGTCTTCTATTTTTCCAAAGCTGAAAAGTACTGTTTATATTACTGCAAAAATACCTAATGCAATGTTGTAAGGGCTTAATAGAAACTTGCTGAATCTTACAGACTCTCTGAGTAGTTTTTACTCAACTTAGGCCCCTTTCGCACAGCCATTTCCATGTGCAAGGTCCATTTTTGCTCAGTGGGGATCGCTCCGCTGATCCCAGCTGAGCCAACGGATGGCAGATCCGTCTCTGCTCACTTTGCGGAGACGGACCTGTCAGAGCGCTGCTCTCCTCTATGGAAAATTGGATGACAACAGACCTTCTGTCTGTTGTCATACGATCCAATCCCCAGACGGATGGAAAAAATAGGGTTTCCATCCATCGACTTTACAGACTACAGATCAGATCGGAGAGCGGCGGATGTCAACGTACATGTCATCGTTGACATCCATCACTCCATAGAGGAGAATCGGGCATCCGTTCAGGTCCGCCTGAAAAACGGAGAGGCGGACCTGAACGGAACATCTGTGTGAAAGGGGCCCAAATCTGCTCTAATTGGTTGTGATAAATTTTAGGAATGCTGTGTTGGATGAATTTTTACAGAGAAGATATTTTAATTTTCAGGCTGACACCCCATTAGCCACATCGTTTCGGGGGTCCTCAGACCTCAATATCACAACCTCAAGTAACAACACAGTACACCCAAAACATAAAGAAGAGCATCCTTTGGGAAGCTTTACATTCCATTTGGTTGTCTAGCAGTCCTGCAAAGGGGCCAAAAGTGACCATCAAAAATGGTTCATTTTGACTTCAATGCAATCTGAATTTTAAAAATCTCATTGAATTTGGACTCATGAAATTTGGGTTGAATCTGAAATGGACTATAGCACCCTCAACTTAGGTAGGAGCTAGAATGGGGGTAATGTTGTAGAATTGGATTCTATATTTCTGCCAACATCCAAGCAATAGTAATAAGAAAAATCAGCACCTGGGCTGAACCATGGGGACCCCCCTGAACTTTATAGGCAAGAAATATGGTTCAAGGAAGAGTAATTGTAGTAAGAGTTAACATGTTGGGATAACCAAGGTGTCCACCCACGCTGACCTATACATTGATATGCCAGTGTCTGGGTACACTTAATGTTATAGGGTCTATGCATTGTGATTTTTGTATACCTTATACAGCAATCTATATTGGTTTTAATATTGCATATTTTGTACTTACTACCTCAGAGGGTATGTTCCCCTGAATCGTTTTACTATTGTTAACATTCAATAAAATTGTATTTTATCTTACTATAATAGCTCTTCCTTGAACCATACGTCTTACCTATAAAGTCCAGGGGGGTCCCCATGGTTCAGCCCAGGTGCTGATTTTTCTTTCTACTTAGGTAGGAGCTAGTGTTAGATTTTTTGTATTAGGTAAGGTAAATTTAGTCAGGCCTGATGTATACATAGGCCTGATTGTTTTGATTCTGAGCTGGGAGTGGCTCAGGGTAGGACTGGGTGATTCACAGATGATGTCACCAGGCCCTCCCACTTCTTTCCAACAGCTTCTGGAGTTTTCCAGAAAGGGAGGTGGGAGGAGGGTGTAGCCATCTGGGGTGTTCTGGGGAGCCCTGACCAATCCCCAATCTGGATTGGTAGGGGGCAGGCCTCCTCAAATATGCAGGGTCAGCCCAGTCAAGCAGGAGAGGTCAGGTGGAAGTGGACAGAGATGGAATAGTGTGGATGCTGTCGAGGCCCTGGAGAGCCTCCATCGGGGGGGGGGGCGGGGGTAGATCTTGGCATGGGAGAGCTTGGGTGCATCCAGCACGATGGAGAGATCCTGGTGTAGAGGCACAGTGTGAGAGCGGAAGAGGAGAGTGGGAGAGTACACTATCGGAGAGATCTCTGGGAGGAACTACAAGTTACAGGTGTCTGTGAGTGACACACCCTGGGAAGCTGAAGGAGAGGCATGCCGGAGCAGATTGGGGTGAGAGATAGTCTAGAAAGAATGCAGAGGCCAGCATGGGACTGTGGTGTCGCTGTGGCAGTGGAGAGGGCCCTTGCAGCCAGAAGGGCTGGCAGGGCCTGGAAGAGGTTAGCCGGGAGTAGTAGTCCCTCGTGCCAGCTAGCACATGAGTGCTAGGTCCTGCTAACAGTACAGCAGGCCTCCCCATGTGCTAGCTAGGCCAGAACCAAGATTGTGCAGGAGAGAGGAACAGGAGTCTGAGAAGCAAGTATGTGCTGGAGGAAGAGAAAGCAGTCTAATGACTCTACTTCCCCTTGATTGGCTCCCACCGACTTCAGACTGCTTGCTCTCCTCCCAGACTGTCTCAGCCTTCTCATCCAACTCCCAGGGGCTGCAACTCACTGACTATTTGGTGCATCCTTTAAAGAGTCTCCTTCCATGTAGACCTCAGCTGCTCTCCTGTGCCACTCCAGAAGCCGACTCCTGCTCCTGGCTGCACCCAAGCCCCAGGCCTCAGGTTCACCCCCCCCCAGACTGGGGGCCCCCTGCCCGGGCGAGGCCTTATCTGCAGCTCCAGCTACATTCTCATCTCTTCCATCTGAACTCTCCTGACACCTGCTGGCAGATCGCTGTATTTAAGGAGGCCTGCCCCCTGACAACCCAGCCTGTGGATTGGTCAGGGCTCCTTGTCATACATCAGGAAGTGACACCTTCTCATCCATTTCCCTTCTAGAGCTTTCCCAGCTCAAGGGGCGGAATCTCCATGGAGTGTACCTTCCCTCCATCTCCAGCCCCACTCCTGAGCCACTCCCAGCCCAGATCAAAACATTCAGGCCTGCACTTACAGTCAGGCCTGACTAGATTTTTCCTTTCCTATCAAAATTCTACAAAAGTAAAAGCATCTACACTATGGGGGCGCTATACTTTATAAATGTACAACTTGAAATGTACTTCTGCTGCTACTTACAATGGGAGACTGTCATCTCTCTGCAGCTTATAAAGATTATTTAGGTGCCTTATCCATACCTCCCAACTTTCTGAGATGGGAATGAGGGACACCTATTAGCAAAAGTATGTAGGCATAGGACAACTCCCCTGCCACGCCCCTTAAAGGAGAATTATATAAAAAAAAAGATTAGTTAAACCCACAAGTGCTTTTTTTAACTACCATTCCTTTATACTGGCTTCTGATATTTACAAGCACAGCAATTTAGAAATTGGATGAAAGGTTTAGCACTGGGAACTGTGATGAACGCGGGTATCAGATCGCTGCCCTCCTCACCGATCGGCGACCGAGGATCCCCCTGATCCAATACAGCACTTGTCACGAACGTAACAATGCCACTCTCAGCTGCTTTCAGCACAAAGATTTCCCAGTTTGCGAGACCACCGTCTAAGTGTCAGCCGCCTGAGAGCGATTGTTACCGGGCTAATTCAAACAAAATTAACCCTTTCTCTGCCACCACTTCTGGATTCTGGCCAGAAGACCGTATTAGCAATACCAGTATTTTAGAGCAACGCCTGTACACACACTGTCACCTGCAGACAGGTATATTCAGATGCGTTATTCTAAAAACAGTAGCGCTCTTCGAAGGAACAGATTCGTAATAGTTGCGTTAAGAGCTTTAGAGACAAAATGAACACTTTTCAAAATAAGGTTTAATAATGAAAAGGTCAAGTTTTAGGTGCAGTAAAATATTTACAGAAAAATAAAAGTACAAAGTGAGACAAATGTACAGCGAAAGAGAACAGATTGAAAAATACCTTGCATTTGAAATGTCTTTGCTTAATCAGTGTTTTTGAAGATGATTTCCTGGTTCCCTGATGTTTGATGTTAAGGTAGAACCCCATCTGATGGTCACAGTCTCTTTTCTTTGAAACACCAGGGGTGGGGCCATACCTCTTCTGGCCATTCGTATGAAAGAGGGAGTTTCCTTAGACAATGTCCAGGGCGGACCGTGGAGATACATGCTGCGTAATCATGCATGGATCATAACTTGTGACCGAATTGTTTTACATATTTTACAGAATGAAATTTAATCTCAGCTTGCAATAAGCTTTCATATGACTCCAAACATGAGAATTCTAAAACCTTATAGGACCCTGGGGAGGGAATGGACCAATTCTATCCCTCCTTGGGTAACAAGGGGTGAGTGTTTATACTTGAATTATCCGGACCGAAATTCTACATTCAAATATGCCATGTTCATCACTATGGCATACCTATAGCAGTAGTTATGACTGTATGTAAGTTTTCATGTAAGTTTAAGGCAGCAAGGGAGAGTCATCCCTAGGTCAGAACTGCCAGGGTAATTTATGGGCCAACAGCAGTGTCTTGTATGTTTGTTCAAGATAAGTGGACAGACCTTCTTCCTGGCCGCTATAAACCATAATCAAAGGCCTCCTTTTAGATTGGCCTGTGCACACTCAGAGGGGGGTGACAAGCCTTCCAAACTGCCATGTCAGAAGGAGAGAGAGAGAAAAAATAACTTAACTATTTACGTAACTTCCCTGCCAAGATGGAGTCAGTGTCGCTTTGGGCCTGGTATCATCTCACGCATGATACCATCACAGGAACCACTTTTTGAAAGATAAAAAGTGCATTTTATATACAACTATATAGTTCAGACCAGAATGAGGAACAAAGGAGGAGGAAAGAGGGACAGGGGGACTTTGTCCTAAATCAGGGACAGTCCCTCAAAATCAGGGACAGTTGGGAGCTATGCCTTATCATCCGCGGCTAATCTACTTCATGAAAAAAAAACACCTATGTTCCTGGTAGGGTATTCTGGTGGGAGCTACCAAAAGTGAACCCAAAGCTTCAGATGAGGCTGTAGCTGGAATGCCTAAGTTATATAGGAAGGCTCAGTGCCCAATCAGTTTAGCTAAAAAAAAAACCACAAAATCATCAATGTAAATTGTCACTTCTACAAAGACCACCAATGCAGGAGGTCACTTCTACATTACCCATCAATGTTAGGGGTCAATACTACAATGGCCACCAATGCAAGAAGTTACTTTTGTTTCAAAGGTATTTATTGAGGTTTTATAACATACAAAATCGTTGTGCAATGTACAAAGTTTAAAGATATAAGGTAGATCACAAGGCATAACAGTACATGCAAAAATTTTCAATACAAAAGGCATGTCTAATATTACATCAAAAACTACAAAGGGTAACAAGAGTATAGATATGGCAAAGTCAAAAATTCACCCCTATACCACCAAAAACAAGCAAGAGGCAGCAGTCCAAGAAGAGGTGCATGCTGTCCCAGGGTACACAGTGCCCTGCACAGAGGGAGGTAAGGGGGTCTAGTCAAATGATGGTGTGTCCTGTGAAAACCAGACTTGCATAAGCAGTGGCAGCCTTATCTGTTAAAAGAAGAGCAAGTTCATGTTGTATGCGGTCTAACTGCTGTTTGAAGGTACATAGTTACTTGTTACATAGTCAGTGAGGTTGAAAAAAGACGCAAGTCCATCAAGTCCAACCTATGTGTGTGCTTTTATGTCAGTATTACATTGTATATCCCTCAATGAATTTATCTATACTCCCAGCAGAAACCACTGCTTGTGGAAGAGAATTCCACATTCTCACTACTCTGACCGTAAAGAAACCTCTATACATTTTAAGGTTAAACCGCCTTTCCTCTATTCTTAGTGAATGTCCGCATGTCTTTGTGTACTCCCTTGCACTGAATAGTTTTGTCCCTATAGTGGGGTCACCAGTACGGTATTTGTACATTGAAATCATATCCCCTCTCAAGCGTCTCTTCTCCAGAGAGAATAAGTTCAGTGCTTGTAATCTTTCCCCATAACTAAGGTCCTCCAATCCCTTAACCACTTGACCACTGGGCACTTAAACCCCCTTCCTAACCAGACCAATTTTCAGCTTTCAGTACTCTCACATTTTGAATGACAATTACTCACTCATGCAACATTGTACGCCTGTAAGTGATTCTTATCTCCTTTCCGCCAAATTGGAATTTTACATATCTCCAAAGAAATGCCAGTCTCATCACTCTTACACCTTAAGAGAAGGTGTTCGTCACCAAAGACGACCCTCATATCTATTTAAGTAACTCCCTATATGTTACATTATGACTGTATTTTCGTGTGTGTATCCAACCTGAACTACCTGAACGCAGAAAAAAGTTGGAGTGACTGATACATTGTTCATTGATACATGGAAGTTTGTCGTCAATCTGGCGTATGTTGTACTTGAACGAGAAGA
>BLSH010088961.1:14563-25062 GCA_018402905.1 Glandirana rugosa | reverse complement strand
TGATGGATGGGTGAGCATGGGTGACAGATGGGTGAGCATGGATGGGTGAGCACAGACGCATGGGTGACGGATGGGTGAACACGGATGCATGGGTGACGGATGAGTGAGCACGGACGCATGGGTGACAGATGGGTGGGCACGGATGCATGGGTGATGGATGGGTGAGCACAGATGCATGGGTGACGGATGGGTGAGCACGGATGTATGGGTGACGGATGGGTGAGCATGGATGCATGGGTGACGAATGGATGCATGGGTGACGGATGGGTTAGCATGGATGCATGGGTGATGGATGGGTCATGGGTGGGCATGGATGGGTGGGAATGGATTCATGGGTGATGAATGGGTGAGCATGGGTGATGGGTGGGCATGGATTTATGGGTGACTGATGGGTGGACACAGATGGGTGGGCATGGATGAGGGCGTGGGCATGGGTGAAGCTGGATGGGGGTCCCTGCCTGGCACATAGCGGTGCTGTGGGCACTTCAAATCCTGCCCACAGCTCCGCTGCATCTACTCTCTCCCCCCTCTCCTGTCACACTGTACCGATCGGTGCGGAGAGGGGAGAGACAAGCCGGCACTTCCGCTGGCTTGTTTACATGTGATGCTCTGTCATTTGACGGAGTGATCACGTGGTAAACGGCCGCTCCAAGCGGCCATTTACCGTGATCCGTGATGCGCCGGGTCTCATAGACCCAGCGGTCATGGATGCTCCCAGGTGCGCACCCCAGGGGGCGCACGGGAGCGCGATTCTGGGAGGACGTATTATAACGTCCTCCCAGAACAATGAGTGCCACTTGCGGCCGTGTAACTACGTTACACGGTCGGCAAGTGGTTAATTAGCTTTGTGGCCCTTATCTGAACCCTTTCCAATACCTGGACATCCTTCCTGAGGACTGGTGCCCAGAACTGGACGGCATACTCCAGGTGCGGCCTTACCAGAGACTTGTATAGTGGGAGAATTATTGATTTATCCCTGAAGTTAATCCCTTTCTTGATGCATGCCAACACTTTGTTGGCTTTGCTTGCAGCATCTTGGCATTGCATGCCACTGCTGAGCCTGTTCTCTACTAGGACCCCTAGGTCTTTTTCCATCCTAGTTTCCCCCAGGGGCTCTCCCCCTAGTGAGTAGTTTGCGTTCATGTTCTTGGTACCCAAATGCATTATCTTAGGTAGGAGTAGAGTTTCATTTATGAGTGAACTGAGTTTCTAGATCCTCAATCTCGGCTTTACGCTTCTTTTGTCTATGGAAGGCAATTTTTATAAATGCGCCTCGCAGCACAACCACATCTGGTTTCGGCTCTGGGGTCATAATCAACTTGAAGTAGTCTTTCAACACATGGCAAACCTGCAAAACCAGGTTCGGTTCGCTGAACAGAACGTCATTAGGGTCCATCTACCATCTTTCTGGCATTCAGGAAAGGGAATGAAAGAGAAGCTCAATGCATTGTGGTTAGACCAGGGTATTGGCATTGTGCCTCACAAGTGTAGATGGGGCAAAAAGGCAGCCAGGGCCAAAAAGTGCTCTTTTCTGGACCACTGTTGGTGAGTGTGGGAAAATAAATGTAGTCTTGTGTTTTAAGTGTTTTTTATGTTTGAAGCTGTTTAAGAAAGGGGCAGGGCATTGGATTCAGCAGAGTGGGAGTGGTAAATGAGCAGGCCCATTGATGATACAGGCAAGGGTGGACAATCAATTTATGATCTCCGCATAGGAGAAGGATGCCCTTCAGGTGAGCTTGTACTTTTAAGAAGAGATACCTAAAAGGGGAAGCTGCTTCTCATTGGGGGCGTAATATGACCCTAATATCATTATTGGTATCACTGAGCAGTCCTACTAGAATGAGATAGCATCCCTAAGGATCTGCAATCAGGAGGTTGTAACAAGATAGGGTTGAGCGTTTGAAGGAAATGGGGATTCCCCTCTGTTTAGTTGAGGCATTTGCAGTGAAAACTTGTGGATGACAGTTATTAAAGTTTCTGGGGCAGGAATTTCCAGAAAAGTGTGTTTCCTGAGTTTGGAGCAGAAAAAGTGGAAAGATTTAATACGCTTATTTGGGTTGTTGAAACCCTGTGCATTCAGAGAACGTAAGTTAGCTGGCATTGTAAATAAACTAGATGAGCCTTCGAGGGGACCACCCAAGGGCCAGAATCCCCCTGTTCACTTCAACCCAAGGGAACAAGGTTGGGAAGGGGAAGGGAGGGGGCCAAAATCCACCCAATGGGCACCAGAGTAACTGTGCAATCACACTAATGTATTATGAGCTGTAGGTCTAGTCATTTTAATGGGGATCTGAAAACAATTTCAAAGGTTCCTCCATACTACAAACAACACGAAAGGCTGCCTTACTGCAAGATGATTTGGACAGGGGATGCCCTATTTATCAATGATGCAGGAAAGCACTTGCAAGCTGTAGTATGTATGAATAGGAGCAGCATGCTACTGACTCCTGCTGGTCACTAGTGATGATAAAAAAGCTAAATTGCTTCCATCAAAGCCCAGTTTATGAGCAGTTTCTTAATTAAATATAATTTTCATATAGAGGTGTTCCAAAGACGAACTGCTTGTATTAACATTACAACAAGCAAACGTAACCTTTTCATTTTAACCCCTTCCCGCCGAAGGGTAAAACAAATATTAATGCCTAGGCATATTTTGCAACTTAGACATGTGTTAGTAGAACGGTACATATCACAATTACTGTCAGGTGGATTATACTTTGTTTTTTTCAGGAAAAATTGGGTTTTCATTTGGTGGTAAATGGTAATGGATATCTCCTGATTTTTATTATTATTATTATTATTAAAGGAAAACTGACCTAAAATAGTAAAAAAAACAAAAAACTTTTTTTTTTTTTTTATTTAGCTGTATTTATCTTGCTACTAATATAACCTACCACCAAAGAATAATCCAAAATAAATTCTCCTGCTTTGGACGATCGCAGCGATATCACATATGTGTATGTTAGTTTCCTTTGACCCTGGCCTTGACCCTTGACTCAAACACTAACCCTGGCATTGACCTAGATCAAACCTTGATGTAGCTATTTTTTCTTTATTCTCTTTTCTTTTTCTCTCTTTTTTTTTTTTTTTTACACAGTTTTCTTTATTTCTTCCTCCCTGCAAGGAGAGAGAGATACAATGTATCTCTCCCGTTCATTAAGGCTCCATTCACACTTAACGATTTGAATCACGGCCAGAATCGCAATGATTCCAGCAAAATCCGGGAAGTGTTAGCAATGCCATTACTTCTTAATAACACCGCAATCGTGGTCTGATTTTGCCGCCGTTGTTGCAACACACGTAGCTTGTCGCTAAAGAAGGAGCAGGAGCTTCTTTTGGGCGACATCACAAGGCTTTGCGGTTTTGCTGTAATTGCAGTGCAATTTATCCCCCCAACAACCGCGGCAAAATCGCACTGCGATTGTGGTGCCAATAATGAAGAATTATGGAATAGCTGGGAGAATCGCAGCAATTCCACCCACAATTCAAATCGCCCAGGTGTGAATGGAGCCTTAAAATGAAAACACAGGGGTGGGCTCCACAGTGACCGATCACTGTGGTAGCCGATCAGAGGCTATAACAGCCATCGGGTGACCCAGAACTTAGGGCTCTGGGTTCTGACCGATCTCCCGGTGAGACCCTGATCTCTGAGATGGGAGTGCACTGTGCAGCATACTCCCAGCACAAAGACAGATACACATACAGTATACAGTGAGGGGAAAAAAGTATTTTATCCCCTGCTGATTTTGTACGTTGGCCTTCTGACAAAAAAAATGATCAGTCTGTAGTTTTAATGGTCGGTTTATTTTAACAGTGAGAGACAGAATAACAACAAATATATCCAGAAAAACGCATTTAAAAAAAGTTATAAATTGATTTGCATTTTAATGGATGAAATAAGTATTTGATTCCCTATCAATTAGCAAGATTTCTGGCTCCCAGGTGTCTTCTATACAGGTAACAAGCTGAGATTAGGAGTGCTCTCTTAAAGGGAGTGTTCTTAATCTCAGCTTGTTACCTGTATAAAAGACATCTGTCCACAGAAGAAATCAATCAATCAGATTCCAATCTCTCCACCATGGCCAAGGCCAAAGAGCTGTCCAAGGATGCCAGGGACAAGATTGTAGATCTATACAAGGCTGAAATGGGTTGCAAGACCATCGCCAAGCAGCTTGGTGAGAGGGTGACAACAGTTGGTGTGATTATTCATAAATGGAAGAAACACAAAATAACTGTGAATCTCCGTTGTTCTGGGGCTCCATGCAAGGTCTCACCTTGTGGAGTTTCAGTGATCGTGAGAACGGTGAGGAATCAGCCCAGAACTACACAGGAGAATCTTATCAATGATCTCAAGGCAGCTGGGACCACAGTCACCAAGAAAACAATTGGTAACACATTACACTGTGAAGGACTGAAATTCTGCAGCGCCCGCAAAGGTCCCCCTGCTCAGGAAAGCTCATGTACAGCCCGTCTGAAGTTTTCTAATGAACATCTGAATGATTCAGAGAAGAACTGGATGAAAGTGTTGTGATCAGATGAGACCAAAATCAAGCTCTTTGGCATCAATTCAGCTCGCTATGTTTGGTGGAGGAGGAATGCTGCCTATGACCCCAAGAACACCATCCCCACTGTCAAACATGGAGGTGGAAACATTATGCTTTGGGGGTGTTTTTCTGCTAAGGGAACAGGACAACTTCACCGCATCAAAGGGAGGATAGGCGGGGCCATATACCATCAAATCTTGGGTGAGAACCTCCTTCCCTCAGCCAGGGCATTGAAAATGGGTCATGGATTTGTATTCCAGCATGACAATGACCCAAAACACACGGCCAAGGCAACAAAGGAGTGGCTCAAGAAGAAGCACATTAAGGTCCTGGAGTGGCCTAGCCGGTCTCCAGACCTTAATCCCATAGACAATATGTGGAGGGAGCTGAAGGTTCGAGTTTCCAAACGTCAGCCTCGAAACCTTAATGACTTAGAGAGGATCTGTAAAGAGGAGTGGGACAAAATCCCTCCTGAGATGTGTGCAAACCTGGTGGCCAACTACAAGAAACGTCTGATCTCAGTGACTGCCAGCAAGGGTTTTGCCACCAAGTAGAGTTACCACCTCATCCCTTTAAAACCGAACACATATTAATTACACAGGTTCTGTGGCTGATTAAGGTAGTAATTAAACTTGGTGCCTTACCTGCATTAAATTAGCCTCAGAACCTGTGTTATTCATATGTGTTCAGGTTTAAAGGGATGAGGTGGCAACCCTACCACCAAGTACTAAGCCATGTTTTGTGAAGGGGTCAAATACTTATTTCACTCATTAAAATGCAAATCCATTTATAACTTTTTTGAAATGTGTTTTCCTGGATATTTTTGTTGTTATTCTGTCTCTCACTGTTAAAATAAATCGACCATTAAAATTATAGACTGATCATTTCTTTGTCATTGGGCAAATGTACAAAATCAGCAGGGGATCAAAACCTTTTTTCCCTCACTGTACGTGGCCCCAACCCAGTCCAGTGAGGCCGCATATATGCCTACTTTTGACGGGAAGGGGTTAAAGAAGAAAAACACTGTTCCCGGTCTGTAACTAAAATGTCAGTGTAGCAAAATATCTTAAAAAACATTAAAGATTTAAAAGAAAAAAAGAAATCTGAGAACAGTTATCTGATAGTGTTTTCTGGATTACAGCATTCTCAGCACTCCTTGAGATGTGGATAATTTGTAAGTGGAAATAGTCAGGATCGACATATTGGAGTTTCCACTGCTGACTCCTCACATCCAGACCTTTCCAGTGCCATGTGTTTCAGGAATGCATGAGTTAATACGCACAATGCTGCAGTGCATAATAATTCATGTTATGTGCGTTAGCACATTGCAGTGCCATTCATTGTCAACAGTATGCCAAGGCATTAACCTAGTATTTCTCAACCAAGGTGCCACAGCACTCTGGGGCACCATCTGAGTTCCTCCCAGGGCTAATCACCAGCACCTTAACCGCCAATGACACTCAAGAGCCAGGATGCATGGCATCAGTCATTGGTATGGTAATGGCAGCAGGCTTGGCAAAGCATGACTGTCATCCAGGGCCACCCCCAGCATTCAGGAGAAGATGGAAGTCGACCTCCTCCAGACATCCCTTACCTCCCACCCTCTGTTTTGCTGCTGGAGACAAAAGTTAGCAGTCTGATGTGAAGGGGGGGGGGCTGTGTGATTGGGGGGCTCTATGATGGAGGTACTCTGATATGATGGGGGACTCATGTATATTG
Organism: Glandirana rugosa; assembly: GCA_018402905.1. Taxonomy (NCBI): domain Eukaryota; kingdom Metazoa; phylum Chordata; class Amphibia; order Anura; family Ranidae; genus Glandirana; species Glandirana rugosa. The sequence continues at coordinate 18,799 of BLSH010088961.1, read as the reverse complement.
GGCCTCTGATGTATAGGGATGATTCTGATGTGATGGGGGCTTCTGATGTGAAGGGGTAATCTGATGGGATGGTGGGACATCTGATATAAAGGAGGGGGCTCCGATGTGTTGGAGGGAATCTTGCCATGATGTGGGAATGTTGATATGAAGGGTGGCATTTGACATGAAGTTAATTCCATCAAGGCAGTTGTGTGCACTGTCCCAGGCTCAGGTCCCTCTTTGATCAAAACTTTTATGTTTTTTACATTTTAGACTGGGGTACCTTGAGATTTTGCATACTTTCAAAGGGTACCGCAACTGAAAATAGGTTAAAAAAACACTGCATTAACTCATTGCACCACATGTGTTGTAGCTCAACACAACACATGGTAAAGCATTGCTGTGCATTGTGGCAAGCTGCGTTGGGAAAAAAATGGTGCATTCCATTCACTTTATTGGGCTTCCTTAACACAACATGGATTAAGACCAGGGCCGGTGCAAGGATTTTTGTCCACACAGGCAAAGGTGCATTTTGGTGCCCCCCCTCATCCTACAACCACCTTCGTTCCCCTCCACAATACATCCCCCCACCCTCATATGGTAACCCATCTAAGGCTAACCACACATTATACAATCTGATTGTACAATCCTCTTAGATTTATTAACTCCAGCTAACACTTTAACCGGTTACAGCAACAGTTTTTTTTTTCATTTTGAGATAAAGGTTTTACATAAATAAAAGCTGATCATTCTAAGCACCCTGTTGGTGGTAAAGGGTTTATCTCTTTACTCTAACTGCTACATCTGCAGGATAGGTTGTTCTGTTAAATAAACAACAGGGCCACCAGAGAGCAGTATACAGGGCCACCAGTGAGCGGTATACAGGGCCACCAGTGAGCGGTATACAGGGCCACCAGAGAGCGGTATACAGGGCCACCAGAGAGCGGTATACAGGGCCACCAGGGAGCGGTATACAGGGCCACCAGGGAGCGGTATACAGGGCCACCAGGGAGCGGTATACAGGGCCACCAGAGAGCGGTATACAGGGCCACCAGGGAGCAGTATACAACTACCCCCCACCCAGCCACCCCCCTCCGCCTCCGGCGCGGGCGCGGGGCGGCACTATCCTGACACCACACACCCCCTGCACTTACTATGTGTAGAGCGGCGGTGTGGAGAGGGCGGATGGACGTTCCGCTCCTCGGGTTTCCTGTTCTTTGCCAAAGCGCCTAGGCATCCAATAGGATCGCCTGGCGCTTTGGCCAATCAGGAAAAATATCTTATTGTAGCTAGGTGAGGGATGCCTGGGTTTGGCGCCCCCCCCTGGCCTGGCGCCGTAAGGCAGCTGCCTAAGCTGCCTTATGGTGGCGCTGGCCCTGATTAAGACCCAAAATAATACCCATCATAGTGCATATGTGTTAATGCACAAGAATGTACAGGTGTGAATGAGCCCTTAGAGGTTTATGTTTCAGAGTTGGCACAAACTGAGGTTTCCCCAGATCTCCGCAAAAGGGAGGTGTGGGGAGGAGGGGGATTTTAGCATGCCAAAAAACAAAAAAAGGACAAAACATACAATCGTATACAGTTTGTATATTATGTGTTCTGCGCAAACAGATTGGATGCCATATCTTAGGTACATTTACTCTAGTTTATTTCGCACATTAGGAGTTTTGCACATTAATTTATGCACATGTCACTTTGGAGGACATGAAAATTATCATTTATTTCTAAAATGTCTAAATATCATTTTTATAATTTTTAATATTGCATAATTATATCACTCATACCCACCATCACATTTATAAAATTGCCTATTTCAGATATTTTTTTCCCATTGAATGTATATGAATTTTCCCCTTGAAAGGTAATTAGTCTGGCACAGCACTTATATTGCATTACTTACCAGCATCCTGGAAATTGTATGTTATTTAAATTGAGCAGCGCCATACCCACCTTAATGTGGTTGTGTTATACAATCGTATACAACAACAAAGGTTAATAAAGTCAACAAAATGTATTATTCATCATTTTTTTTATAATTCCTTTTTTTTACCAATTGTTGCAGTTTACAGTCAAACAGAGAAAAGGGATAAACGGAGCATAATCAGTCTATAGTATCAAGAGTGAAAGTCTCTCAGTTATATGTACAAGCCGTCGGACCAAGCGAAACACATTATAAGTGGTTAGATAAAGTAGATAGGAGGGTGGCCTACAAGTAATTACACATATTCGTCAAATAGTGTAACAGTACAAAAGACTAAGTACAATAACTTGTGGGTTTCAAGCTGTGCAACCATATTTTATGAAATAATACATAATGCCGAGAAATAAGCTTCCCCAGTGGCCAGGTGGACCCGTACTGGGAGTAAATCTGAGTCAATATATAAGGGGATACACTAACAGAAGAGCGAACCCAGAACAAGCTCAATAAAACAGCAAAGGGAGAAAGTACAGAAAGGAGCGGGAAAAAATGTAGGGGGGAAACAGTTGGGAAAAGCAGAGTTAGGAGGTCAACCATCCTTGACACGGGGGAGTAAGTGAAGGTTTCAGCAAAAGAGTTGAAGCCTCTCGCCCAGGGAATAGAACGAATCTCAAGAGATCAGCCTGATTGCAAGACCCCCTGCAAATAGGCATCCGTATACAAAGTGTTGCCACAGTCTCCAGCTGTCGCGAAAGATCTCCTCCCTGTTGTGCAGGGTCGCTGTAAGATCTTCCATGTCCCTGAGTTCGTTGACTTTAGAAAACCACAAGGATTTTGACGGTGGGTTCTCAGATCCCCAGCACAGGGGGATGCATGCCTTGGCTGCATTTAGTAATTGAATTGCGAGGGAGGCTTTATACTTCTTTATTAGACGTTCTGAAAGATGCAGCAGACCAGCCGCAGGGTTCCCCTCCAGGTCGACATTGGTCAGGTCCTTGACAGTACCAGTCACCTCCCGTCAGAAGGGCCTCCGTTTGGGACAATCCCAAAAAATGTGAAGCATTGTGCCTTCAGCATTGTCACTTCACCAACATGTATTAGGCATCTGGGGATAGAAGTGGTGTAAAGTAGTGGGAACTCTATACCATCGGGTCAAGATCTTATAGCCAGTTTCCTGGATTTTAGTGGCCAAGGAGGACATTATCCATAATTTGAATAGAGGTATTAATATCTAAAAACATGTAGTAAACGCTATCAGGCCTATTGTACAGTCAGCATAACTGTTGAGAGTGAACAGAAGATGGTGGGATCGACGTGTTTCACCCAAGATGGGCTTCTTCATGACCCATTTCTTGTTTACAGTTTTAACACTGGTAAATGATGCAAACAATACATTATGCTAAGAAAAGATAACCATACAATGAAAAAAATAAAACAAAACATGTATATATTACAATCCACAAAAAATATATATCAACATCACATGGGGAGACACAAGAAGGAGAAGAAGAGAAAAGAAAAAAAATAGAAAAATAAATTAAATGAATAAAAAAATATATATCACCCAGCTCTAAAAAAATAAAAATATTATTTATTTATTTTTCTTATTTTTTTTTTTTTTCTTCTTCTTCTTCTTGCGGGTGCCCGTGTCCATGTGATGTTGATATATATTTTTGTGGATTGTAATATATACATTTTTTTTCTTTTTCATTGTATAGTTATCTTTTGTTAGCATAATGTATTGTTTGTATCATTTACCAGTGTTAAAGCTTAAAACACAAAGTGGATCCTAAAGAAGCCCATCTTGGGCGAAATGCATCGATCCAGCCATCTTCTGTTTACTCTCAAGCGTTATGCTGGTTGTACAATAGGACTGGTAGCGTTCACTACATGTTAACTACATGCTTTTAGATGTTATTACCTCTATTTTAACCACTTCCTTACCGGCGTATTGTAAAAATACGCCGGCAAGGTGCACTCCCCATCCTAAGTGGACGTTATATTACGTCCTCTTGTTTTCGCCGCTTTGCGGGCCTTCGTACATCAATTGTACATCACTTGCGATGGTCAGGATAACATGTTGGTCGTATTGCGAACTCTCATTTGTCTTCTACCGACCTAGCTACGTAAAGCGGGTTCTACCCGAAGAAATCCTAGGTGAAACACAAAATTCGAAATTGTGACCATTTACTATGTTTGTTATGTAATACGATTGTTTTCTATTGATATGTTACTTTTTCTTTTTTTTACATATATAATGTTAGGTGTTTTTATATATAGTTGTAGTGTACCTGTGCCCGTGGGCGTTCTTCTTCTTCTTCTTTTTTTTTTTTTTA
>BLSH010088819.1:5754-24132 GCA_018402905.1 Glandirana rugosa | reverse complement strand
AGAACGATAATCTCTCCCTCAGAGCACCAACGGGAACCTGGCCCTAATGCAGTAGTAGTTGGTTTTAGAATGATATACTCTCCCTCAGAGCACCAACAGGAACCTGGCCCTAATGCAGTTGTGGATGTTTTTAGAACAATAATCTCTTCTTCAGAGCACCAACAGGAACCTGGCCCTAATGCAGTAGTAGTTGGTTTTAGAATGATAACCTCTCCCTAATGCAGTAGCAGTTTGTTTTAGAACGATAATCTCTCCCTCAGAGCACCAGCAGGAACCTGGCCCTAATGCAGTAGTAGTTGGTTTTAGAATGATAACCTCTCCCTCAGAGCACCAACAGAAACCTCTCCCTAATGCAGTAGTGGATGGTTTTAGAACGATAAACTCTCCCTCAGAGCACTAACAGGAACTTCTCCCTAATTCAGTAGGAGATGGCTTTATAACGATAAACTCTCCCTCAGAGCACCAACAGGAACCTCCCCTAATGCAGTACTAGTTGGTTTTAGAACGATAAACTCTCCCTCAGAGCACCAATAGGAACCTCTCCCTAATGCAGTAGTGGATGGTTTTAGAACAATAAAACTCTCCCTCAGAGCACCAACAGGAACCTGGCCCTAATGCAGTAGTAGATGGTTTTAGAACGATAATATCTCCCTCAGAGCACCAACAGGAATCTGGCCCTAATGCAGTAGTAGTTGATTTTAGAATGATAAACTCTCTCTCAGAGCACCAACAGGAACTTGGCCCTATTGCAGTAGTAGTTGGTTTTAGAACGATAAACTCTCCCTCAGAGCACCAACAGGAATCTGGCCCTAATGCAGTAGTAGATGGTTTTAGAACGGTAATCTCTCCCTCAGAGCACCAACAGGAACCTGGCCCTAATGCAATATGAGATGGCTTTATAATGATAAACTCTCCCTCAGAGCACCAACAGGAATCTGGCCCTAATGCCGTAGTAGATGGTTTTAGAACGATAATCTCTCCCTCAGAGCACCAACAGGAACCTGGCCCTAATGCAGGAGTAGTTGGTTTTAGAATGATAATCTCTCCCTCAGAGAACCAACGGGAACGTTTTAATAATGCAGTAGTAGTTGGTTTTAGGACGATAAACTCTCCCTCAGAGCACCAACAGGAACCTCTCCCTAATGCAGTAGTGGATGGTGTTAGAACGATAAATCTCTCCCTCAGAGCACCAACGGGAACCTGGCCCTAATGCAGTAGTAGTTGGTTTTAGAATGATATACTCTCCCTCAGAGCACCAACAGGAACCTGGCCCTAATGCAGTTGTGGATGTTTTTAGAACAATAATCTCTTCTTCAGAGCACCAACAGGAACCTGGCCCTAATGCAGTAGTAGATGGTTTTAGAACGATAATCTCTTCTTCAGAGCACCAACAGGAACCTGGCCCTAATGCAGTAGTGGATGGTTTTAGAACGATAATCTCTCCCTCAGAGCACAAACAGGAACCTGGCCCTAATTCAGTAGTAGTTTGTTTTAGAACGATAATCTCTCCCTCAGAGCACCAACAGGAACCTGTCCCTAATGCAGTAGTAGTTGGTTTTAGAACGATAAACTCTCCCTCAGAGCACCAACAGGAACCTCTCCCTAATGCAGTAGTTTATGGTTTTAGAATGATAAACTTTCCTTTAGAGCACCAACAGGAACCTTGCCCTAATGCAGTAGTGGATGGTTTTAGAACCATAAACTCTCCCTCAGAGCACCAACAGGAACCTGGCCCTAATGCAGTAGTAGATGGTTTTAGAACGATAATCTCTGCCTCAGAGCACCAACAGGAACGTTTCCCTAATGCTGTAGTAGATGGTTTTAGAACGATAATCTCTGCCTCAGAGCACCAACAGGAACGTTTCCCTAATACTGTAGTAGATGGTTTTAGAATGAGAATTTCTCACCAAGAGCACCAACAGGAACGTTTTCCTAATGCAGTAGTAGTTGGTTTTAGAAAGATAATCTCTCTCTCAGAGAACCAACAGGAATGTTTCAATAATGCAGTAGTAGATGGTTTTAGAATGAGAATCTCTCCCTCAGAGCACCTGAATGCTAATGTCTTCCTCACAGCACAGACAGGAAAATCTCCCTAATGCACTATAAGATGGTTCGGAATGCTAATGTCTCCCTCACAGGACCGCAATGAAGGTCTCCCTAATGCAGTCTGAGATGGTTTTGAACTCTAATCTTTCCCTCACAGCAGCGGCATGAAGCTCTCTCTACTCTAGTCTGAGACGATCTGACACGCGGCGCTACGTGACTCCAGCCCCATATAGAGGCTGGGTCACATGATGCACTGGCCAATCACAGCCATGCCATTAGTAGGCATGGCTTCTAAGGGCAAACTAGTGAAAAGCTTGTTGATTGGCTGTCCAGCAGCTATAGAAAAGGCGCCAAAAATACCCGAATACTGATCCCGGATTTTTTTTTTGATGTCCGAGATTGGGTTCGGGCATGGACACCTCAAAGTCTGGTACGGACCCGAATTTTACAGTCCGGGTTCGCTCAACTCTAATCGCCACCAATACTAGTAAAAAAAATAAATAAATAAATAATAATAATGTCATAAATCTATCCCCTATCTGTAGATGCTATAACTAGAGTTGAGCAGACACCTGGATGTTCGGGTTCAGCCGAACTTCGCGAAAAAGTTCGGGTTCAGCACCGAACTTGACCCGAACTTGACCCCGGACCCCGAACCCCATTGAAGTCAAAGGTGACCCGAACTTTTGGGCACAAAAATGGCTGTAAAAAAAGTCCTGGAAAGGGCTAGAGGGCTGCAAAAGGAAGCAAAATGGGGGTAGGAGTAGGACAAGTGCCCTGAAAACAAATGTGGATAGGGAAATAACTTAAAATGACATAAAAAAAAATAAAAATTGGAGGAGGAGGTGGATGTGAAGTAGGAGCCTAGAGGTTGAGGGGGCAGTGGAGGAGGAGGAGGAGGTAGCTAACACTGTTTTAAGTTTGTTTGTTTTTGTTTTCTAATTGGGGTAGCCTCCAAAATATTGAGACATATTAAAAAAAAAACAAGTATACCAATGGCTGTGTGAGGCCAGTCTAAATGTCTATTCTGCACAAGGTACAGACAAGTCTTGTGGGATCCATGCCTGGTTAATTTTAATAAACATTAGCTTGTCCACGTTGGCTGTTCAGACAATACACTGGCTGCAGGGCAGGCCAGCACCTCCAAGGCATAAAGGGCAAGCTCAGGCCATGTGCCCAATTTGGAGACCCAGAAGTTGAATGGGGCAGACCCATCAGTCAGTACATGTAGGCGTGTGCACACATACTGTTCCACCATGTTGCTGAAATGCTGCCTCCTGCTAAGACGTTGCCTATCAGCTGGTGGTGCTGTTTGTTATGGCGGGCTGCTGACAAAGCTTTTCCACATTTTGGCCATGCTAACCCTGCCTTCTGAGGTTGTGGTGGTGCTACAGCTGCATTGGCGACCTCTTCCTCCTCCTCTGCCTTCGCCTTGTGCTTCCACTGAGCCCCCGGTGTCATTTGAGAATGCCCTCAGTAGCGCGTCTACCAGTGTGCTCTGGTAGTCGCGCATCTTCCGATCATGCTCCAGTGAGGGAATTAAGGACGGCACGTTGTCCTGGCTACAGGGATCCAGCAGGGTGGCCACCCAGTAATCAGCACAAGTTAAAATGTGGGCAACTCGGCTGTCATTGAGCAGGCACTGCAGCATGTAGTCGTTCATGTGTGCCAGGCTGCCCACAGGCAAAGACAAGCTGTCCTCTGTGGGAGGTGTATCATCTGTGTCCTCCGTGTCCCCCCCCAGCAACGCTCCAGTGATGCCTACGAGCTGCGTTGGGTGCCACCCTGCTGTGAACACGGTTCCTCCTCCTCATCATCATCCTTGTCCACCTTATCCTCCAGAACTGTGCCCTGTTGGTGCAGGAATCCACCCTCCGAGCTACTTGTGAATGACTGGCCTGATAACCGTGGAAATTACCCCTCTTCCTCCTACTCTTGCTCCTGTGCCACATCCTCTTCCATCATCGCCCGAAGTGTTTTTTCAAGGAGACATAGAAGTGGGATAGTAAAGCTAGGAACAGCGTCATCGGCACTAGCCATGTTGGTGGAGTACTCAAAACACCGCAATATGGTACACAGGTCTCGCATGGAGGCCCACTTGTTGGTGGTGAAGTGGTGCTGTTCCACAGAGCGACTGACCCATGCATGCTGCAGCTGAAGCTCCACTATTGCCTGCTGCTGCTTGCACAGTCTCTACAGCATGTGCAAGGTGGATTTCCACCTTGTGGGCATAGCGCATAGGAGGCAGTGAGCGGGAAGGCCAAAGTTCCGCTGCAGCGCTGACAGGCGAGCAACAGCAGGATGAGAATGCCGAAAGCGTGCACAGACGGCCCACACTTTCTGCAGCAGCTCTGACATATCTGGGTAGTTTTATAGAAATTTCTGCACCGCCAAATTCAGCATATGCGCCAGGCAAGGGATGTGCGTCAAACCGGCTAGGCCCAGAGCTGCTATGAGATTTCGCCCATTATTGCACACCACCAGACCAGTCTTGAGGCTCAGTGGCAACAACCACTCATCGGTCTGTTGTTCAATGCCCGTCCACTGCTGCTGCGCAGTGTGGGGTTTATCCCCCAAACATATCGGTTTTAAAACAGCCTGCTGTTGTTTCCCCCTGGATGTGCTGAAGTTAGTGGTGAAGGTGTTACGCTGAGCGGATGAGGAGGTGGTAGAGGAGGAAGCGGAGTAGGAGGAGGAGGCAACAGGAGGCAAAGAGAAATGCCCTGCAATCCTCGTGGCAGAAGGACATGCGCCAAATGGCTAGCCGCCTCAGGCCTACCCGCCACCACATTTTCCCAGTGTGCAGTTAGCGAGATATAGCGTCCCTGCCCGTGCTTACTGGTCCATGTATCAGTGGTTAGGTGGACCTTGCCACAGATGGCGTTGCGCAGTGCACACTTGATCTCATCCCCGACTTATTTGTACAGGGAAGGGATGGCTCGCCTGGAAAATTAGTGGTGGCTGGGAACCACGTACTGTGGGACAGACACCGCCATCAGGTTTTTAAAACTGTCCGTGCATTTCAAAGGATAGGAATTTTGAAATGTTGGCATTAAGGGCCAGGGTGGGTAGGGGGGTACTTCCTCTTTCTCTCCAGTGTTTGGGAGATGGAGAGCTGTAAGCTTCCATGGGACCATGTGGAAATGCTTGGTGATGGTGGCGGACATGGTGGCATTGCTGTCACATCATCTGTTTGCTGGGTGGCAGATGACACTAGTTCTGTAGAGGTGGAGGAAGAGGCAGAGGCAGTAGCAGTAGAGGAAGAGGGAGGAGGCCGAGACCTTTCTTGGATTTTGAGTTACTTATTCCACTGCAGCTCGTGTTTTGAATTTAGATGCCTGGTCATGCAGGTTGTGCTCAGGTTTAGAACATTTATGCCTCGCTTCAGGCTCTCATTGCACAGCGTGCAAACCACTTGTGTCTTGTCTTCAGCACATTGTCTGAAGAACTGCCATGCCGGAAAACGCCTTTGAGCTGCCTTTGGTGTGCTAGGTCCCTGGGTAGTAGCAGGCGTACTGTCTATGGGATGCTCTCGCTCCGCTTTTGCAACCTGCTTCCTCTTTTGCTGTGCTGGTGTCTCTGTGCGACCACCACCTCTTTCTCCAAACTGCACACGTCACTCGCATGACCTTCATTCCATGTGGGATCTAGGACTTCATCATCCTCCACATCATCTTCCACCCACCCTTCACCACTGCCCTCCTTGTCAATCTGTACACTGTAGAAAGCCGCAGCAGTTGGCAACTATGTTTCGTCATTATCAGAGACGTGCTGCGGTGGTGTTTCCATGTCCTCATCCTGCAACAGAAGTGGTTGGGCATCGATGCACTCAATGTCTTCCACTTCTGGGTCAGGGCTGTGTGGATGGCCCACGGAAAGCACACCAGCAGAGTCATCCAAAAAGCATAAGAGACTGCTGCATGACTTGGGGCTCAGACTGCTTAGCTGATATACAAGGGGCTCAGGTGAAAGACAGATTGCCATGGGGTTCAGGTGCCAACTCTGAGCTTTCATCAAGGGACCGGGTGGGAGTCAAGGAACTGGAGGCATTGTCAGCCACCCAATCTACTAGCGCCTGTACTTGTTCTGGCCTCACCATTTGTTGAGCCGCATTCGGGCCTACCATATAAGGTTGAAGGTTCTGTCGGCTACTCGCACCTGAGGAAGGTGTTTCACTTGTGGTTGTAGCTGGCCCAAATCAACCACGTCCTCTCCTTGCAACAGGAACTTCACCAACACCACCAACACCAGCAGCACCATGACCACGTCCCTTATTTGACACTCTCCTCATTCTGGACGCAAATGTACTATTTATTAATAGTAAAAAAAAGGAATAATAAATTATTATTATTTTTTTTGTGTGTAGACGCACTTTTTATTTTTGTACAAGAAATGTACCGCTCACACCAGCAGCAGGGACCTCTCCCTACACCAGTATGAGATGATTTTAGAACAATAATCTGTCCCTCACACCAGCAGCAAGAACCTCTCCCTATAGCAGTATGAGATGATTTTAGAACTCTAATCTGTCCCTCACACCAGCAGCAGGAACCTCTCCCTATACCAGTATGAGATGATTTTAGAACAGTAATCTGTCCCTCACAGCAGCAGCAGGAACATCTCCCCATAGCATTATGAGATGATTTTAGAACACTAATCTGTCCCTCACACCAACAGCAGGAACCTCTCCCTATACCAGTATGAGATGATTTTAGAACAATAATCTGTCCCTCACAGCAGCAGCAGGAACCTCTCTCTATAGCATTATGAGATAATTTGAGAACACTAATCTATCCCTCACAGCAGCAGCAGCAGGAACCTCTCCCTATAGCAGTATGAGATGATTTTAGAACAATAATCTGTCCCTCACACCAGCAGCAGGAACCTCTCCTCATAGCAGCATGAAATGATTTTAGAACACTAATCTGTCCCTCACAGCAGCAGTAGGAACCCCTCCTTATAGAAGTATGAGATGATTTTAGAACACTAATCTGTCCCTCACACCATCAGCAGGAACCTCTCCCTATAGCAGTATGAGATGATTTTAGAACACTAATCTGTCCCTCCCACCAGCAGCAGGAACCTCTCCCTATACCAGTATGAGATTATTTTAGAACAGTAAACTGTCCCTCACAGCAGCAGCAGGAACCACTCCCTATAGCAGTATGAGATGATTTTAGAACACTAATCTGTCCCTCACAGCAGCAGCAGCAAGAACCTCTCCCTATAGCAGTATGAGATTATTTTAGAACACTAATCTATCCCTCACAGCAGCAGCAGGAACCTCTCCCTATAGCAGTATGAGATGACTTTAGAACAGTAATCTGTCCCTCACAGCAGCAGCAGGAACCTCTCCCTATAGCAGTATGACATGATTTTAGAACAATAATCTATCCCTCACAGCAGCGGCAGGAACCTCTCCCTATAGCAGTATGAGATGATTTTAGAACACTAATCTGTCCCTCACAGCAGCAGCAGGAACCTCTCCATATAGCAGTATGAGATGATTTTAGAACAATAATCTGTCCCTCACACCAGCAGCAGGAACCTCTCCCTATACCAGTATGAGATTATTTTAGAAGAGTAATCTGTCCCTCACAGCAGCAACAGGAACCTCTCCCTATAGCAGTATGAGATGATTTTAGAACACTAATCTGTCCCTCACAACAGCAGCAGGAACCTCTCCATATACCAGTATGAGATGATTTTAGAACAGTAATCTGTCCCTCACAGCAGCAGGACCCTCTCCATATAGCAGTATGAGATGATTTTAGAACACTAATCTGTCTCTCACACCAGCAGCAGGAACCTCTCCCTATAGCAGTATGAGATGATTTTAGAACAATAATCTGTCCCTCACAGCATCAGCAGGAACCTCTCCCTATAGCAGTATGAGATGATTTTAGAACACTAACCTGTACCTCACAGCAGCTGCATGAACCTCTCCCTATAGCATTATGAGATGAATTTAGAACACAAATCTATCCCTCACAGCAGCAGCAGGAACCTCTCCCTATATCAGTATAAGATGATTTTAGAACAGTCATCTGTCCCTCACAGCAGCAGCAGGAACCTCTCCCTATAGCAGTATGAGATGATTTTAGAACAATAAACTATCCCTCACCGCAGCAGTAGGAACCTCTCCCTATACCAGTATGAGATGATATTAGAAAGGTAATCTATCCCTCACAGCAGCAGCAGGAACCTCTCCCTATACCAATATGACATGATATTAGAACGGTAATCTATCCCTCACAGTGGCGGTAGCATCCTCTCCCTACACTAACCTGAGAGCATGTGACACGCGGCACTTCGTGACTCCAGCTCATATAGAGGCTGGGTCACATAATGCACTAGCCAATCACAGCCATGCCATTGGTAGGCATGGCTGTTATGGCTTCTAAGGGCAAACAAGTGAAACGCTTGTTGATTGGCTGCCCTGCAGCTATTCAACAGGTGCCAAAAATAGCCTGCAGCTATAGAAAAAGCGCAAAAAATACCCAAATACGGAACCCAGACTTTTTCTCAAATGTCTGGGTTCGGGAATGGATACCCCAAAGTCTGGTATGAACCCGAACTTTACAGTCCGGGTTCGCTCAACTCTAGCTATAACTTTTGTGCAAAACACTCAATATAAGCTTATTGGGGTTTTTTTACCAAAAATATGTAGCAGAATATATATTGGCCTAAATTGATGAAGAATTTAGGTTTTTTGTAAATGTTTTATTGGGTATGTTTTATAGCAGAAAATAAAAAATATATATATTTTTTAAATCGACTGTCTTTTGTTGTTTATAGTGCAAAAAATAAACACAGAGGTAATCAAATACCACCAAAACAAAGCTCTATATGTGGGGAAAAAAGGACATCAATTTTATTTGGGTACAGCGTCGCACGACTGCGTAATTGGCAGCTATAATAATGCAGTGCCGTATCACAAAAAATGGCATAGTCATTGAGGGGGTAAAACCTTCCGGGGCTGAAGTGGTTAAAGTAGAATTTCAGGCTAAACTTAACTTGCCTTAAAAATGCTCTCACCCCCCTCCTAGCACCTATGTTGACTAACCTATGTAAGAATAATTTTCATACTTTAGTATTTTCAGCCAGCTCCATTCCGGTCACGTGATCCTGTGTGTCAGCCGGCGGTGACTGCAGGGGAGAGGAGGGAGAATTCGATAATGGTTGGTAAAGCCTGGAGTGGTTATGTCGCCCATAGGCTCCTATGGCCCATCCATGGTCTGTGCTTCCTCCTCTCGGCTGTAGCCACCGCTGACTGACACAGGGAGATGGATCATGTGACCGGACCAGAATGAAAATTAGTGCATATATACATGTTTCTTACACAGGTTAGTCAGCATACAGTAGGTGTTAGGAGAGGGGAGGGAGCATTTTAAGACTAGATAAGTTTATCCTGGAATTCTGCTTTAAATGGTTCCTGAATAACAGGGTGCCCTCTAAAGGTTTCCCCAAATCAAACAAACATCTGTACCTTTTTAGTGTTCTTTCAGCAATCAGCCTTTTCAAACAGCAATGAGTTCCCACAGCAGAAAGAGCAATTGGGAGCCTTAATAGGGATGGCCCCAATGTTTGAGTCAAACGTAAGTTCGACTCGAACGTCGAGCGTTCACCAACTTTAGAACATTATGGGCCGCTCACATCGAGTTCGCCCGTCGCGAGGCGCCCCATAATGCATTGTGAGATGATGGCAAAACAGCTCCTCCCCAATGGGAGGGCTCTTTGACAGTTTATTTATATGCAAAGACAGGGCCACCCGATGATGCAAGTGTCATGTGACATCAGAGGAGGGCGGGTCACTCAATTACGTCACCAAGCGGCCTCGCCCCCTTGACTATAAATAAACTGTCAAAGCAAAGAGAGATCAGTAGACGGGAGCCCTACCTTCGGGGAGGAGCTGTTTCTTTTTTTTTTTTTTGGGTCGTTGCACACCGTGATTGATGATGGAATACAATAGGGGACACTCTTTTTTCTTTTTTTTAATAAAGGACTTGTCCCTAATTGTCTCCTGTCATTTTTAATTTTGGTGAATTAGTAGGGGTACGGTGTACCCGATACTCATTCACATGGGGGGGAGTCGGGATCTGGGGGCCCCAGATTCCGATAAGCCCCCTGCATGCAGACCCCGACAACCACAGCCCAGTGTTGTCAGGAAGAGGCTCTTGTCCCCATCAACATGGGGATAAGGTGCTTAGGGTGGAGAGGGGCGCAGAGCCCCCCTCCCCCAAATCACCCACTCCCCATTATGAGGGCATGCAGCACTTGCCCGTCCCCCCCATCCTGTCTGGCCAGGTTGCATGCTCGGATAGGGGTCTAGTATGGATTTTGGGGGAACTCCACGTCAATTTCATTTTAAATTTTGGTGTGGAGTTCCCCTTAAAATCCATATCCGATCTGAACGGCCTATTATCGACTGGGGGGGACCCCCATGCACATTTTTTCAGTGATTTTTCATCTATATTGCTGGGAGCCAGCAATACATCATAGCCGCAAGCGATTTTAAATGACAATTTTTCCTTTAAATATGTCATTTTGCTGTAGCACTGTTCTAAACATCACACAGATACGCCACTTTACAGGCATACTAAGGGGACCCCCCAGGCACATTATTTAAATAAATATTACATTTTTATTGTTTCACTTTAATTATTATAAAAATCATTGCTACTGAAACAAAAATAATTTTAAAACTTTTTTTTTGCATTGATACATGTCCCCTAGGGCAGTACCCGGGTCCCCATACACTTTTTATGGCAATTACTTGCATATAAGCCTTTAAAATAAGCACTTTTGATTTTTCATGTTCGGGTCCCATAGACTTTAATAGGGTTTGAATGTTCGCACAAATTTATTGCCTTTTTGCATGTTCTGGTGTGAATGTTCGGCCCATCCCTACGCCTTTGGCATCTGTTGCCTCATATATATATCAAGTCCTGTGTGTAGCTGAGACCAATCACATGATCTAGCTACCAAGTAAGATGTGGACTTAGGAGGAGGCTTTATCCTATTCAAAGCTCTGCAAACCCTATGTCCTTCAGGACCCACAAAAGGACTTATTAGGATTCTGAGAAGACACAAATTAGCTTTCTCCACTTTAATACAACTCCTAACTGGTACAGTATCTCAGCTTCTGGTAAATTGTGTAAATGTATACCTACCCCTTTTATGTATCTTTAGTGAATTCCAGTAGAGAGATCTCAAAGCTGACACAGAAACTTCAAGAGGTGGTCTTACTGTTAGAGTCCCCTACCCTTGAAAGACAAGAAGGGCAGTAGACTGCCCTTATATGTAGCTTGTGTATCACTTTGAGTCACCATGCCCTCTCCTTAAACAGGAAATTCCTTTCTATTGCCAAAGCTGCACATACATGTGAAGACTATCTGCAGTAAAAGCTTTTTCTTAGACCTCCTCTGCTGAAAATTTAATTATGTGTGAGTTACAAAAAAATGTCTACCCTGGTATCATTCAGGCAGGATGAAAGGTACAATTTTTATTATTTTCAAATCAGCTCAAATACCCCCAGCATCATATAAGACTCTTTCAGCATATGGTGAACGTGTCTATCAGATTTTCCCATCAATATGAAAGACCATAGGGTTGATTTACTAAAGGCAAATAGACCGTGCACTTTGCAAAGTGCAGTTGCACTCTGCAAGTGCAGTTGCTCCAGACATTAATACATGAGGTAAAGCTTCACTGTATAAAGAATATCCAATCAGGTGCAAGAAAAATAAAATAACAGCATTTTTGCTTGCACATGATTGGATGATGGAAGTCAGCAGAGCTTCTGCTCATTTACTAAGCTCTGGAGCAACTGCTCTTGCAGAGTGCAACTGCACTTTGATAAATGCACAGTCTTGTTGTCTTTAGTAAATCGACCCCCGTGTCTCCTGTAAATGGAGTTAATTACCAATAAGAAGGAGAAGTTTTGGGCATTCCTGTCTCTTTGTGTATGGGAAGCTAAAAGGCAGATACTGTATGTACCTAATTAAATCTATGTGTTAGACATTTTTTACCACTGCCTAATTTTGTCTTTATTTCACAGGGGAAACTTTGTGGGTTATGCGGAACCTATGATGAAAATCGAAATAATGATTTCACTACACGCAACAATGCTGTTGTTGAAAATACAGAAGAGTTTGCAAACAGTTGGAGGTTGTCCCCCACTTGTACTGATGGCAATGTCTACCGAGATGCTTGCTCACTAAATCCATACAGAAATGCTTGGGCACATAAAAAATGCAGCATCATAAACAGTGAGGTCTTCTCAACTTGCCACGCTCACGTAAGTTACTGTAGTGCTGGGACATTCCTCTTTCCTTGGTTCTCATAATATGACTAGTGATGGGCAAATCTGCTCGAATTAGATTCACCAAGGGTTCAGCAAATCTTGTTTAAAAGTTTGTGAACCCAAACTTTGCAGTGGAGAAACCCATTGAGGTCCAAGCAGGACAAATCTTGTTAAATTCTTGCCATTTGCAGAGCTAGTAGGCAAACTACTTTAACTACTTTAAATAAAGACAAGCGAAGCTGCACAATGCCATGTGCGATTGAGAAATTGGCTCTGGTGAATACACCACTGGATTCCTAGACAGGTAAGTGTCCTAATATTAAGAGTCAGCAGCTACAGTATTTGTAGACTTATTTTTTTCTGCAGGAGCCTGGAACTTTTCTAAAATCGAGACCTTCCTCTGAGGGTCTCCTGGAAGCTTTAATTGCAGGCAGGAAGGGAAAGAACTATCTAACTACCGGCCCATCTTGCTCCTAAATAAGAATGCAAAAATCTTTACGAAAATACCTGATCCCATTCCTCCATTCCCGCATCTCTCTGTACCAGGTAAGCCACATTCTTAGCTGAGATGCCAGAGACAACACAGTCAAAGCCATTAATCACCACTGGCTTACCTCCCACTGCCACAAGGGCCTTTTTCTGTCTATTGATAAGACATTCTAAGGCATTCGATAGAGTGGTCTGGGACTTCATGTTTACGGTATCTTAGCTTTTTGGCCTCAGTGGAGGACTTTTTGAAATATTGGACCTCAGCCCATAAGTGATTCAAACAAATTGTTGTGAGGTTCCTATTGGGATTATATGGGGCCAGCAGACAAAATTGTCAATCAAAAAATTATAAAACAGCAAATTTTATTGTTTACATTTAAAACAGAGTCTGTAAATACATAAAAATGGTGGTAAACATATACTTTCATTGGTTACCAAGCAACTCCATTGGTGGTTGGGACTGTAATGCTGTTATCTCAACCTGTTTCGCCATTCAATGGCTTCCTCAGGGAATTTTCAACAACCACCGTGCTTTCACTTAATAAAGAAACCAAAAAATCATAGTAAGAAAACAAAATTAAGAAGGACTATTTAAACATTTTTTACACAAACAATTTCATATTGGTGGTCAGAAAAACAAACATCCAGGCTGCTGGCTCTCCTCAATCCATACTCACCCAAGCAGAGACCAATCCACAAGTGCCAACGAGAGGCACCACCCCCAACAGGACATAGCACTATGTGGCTGCAGAAGGCGCACAAAGTCCAGGCTGTGATGGAACAGCGAATAGGTAAGTATTTATTTTAAGCTTGGGTTTATGCTATAATATGACAAAATTATTCGTATTTATAAAAGGTTTATGTATAGAGAGCTACCAGCACTAAATAACTGTGCATGGTTAAGCTTGTGGACAATCTTAGTCTCATTTATCAATAGAGATAGTATCTAACATAAAAATAAATAAAAATAAATACTAATGAGTGCCAAAGACTTACTTGGGCCATGAGTCAAATAAAGTTCAAGCAGTTTAGCAAATGGGACATCAAATCACTCTGTGTGGGTGTACATATGTAGGTACACTGCGATATAAAGTACGCTGGAGGATAGAAAAGATTAAAAACCATTTTTCTTTTTTACCCAAAAATAAATGCAGACAAAAGCAAATTTATATATAATTATAGTTGAGAAAGTCATAGAATTATTCTACTGGATAATGCAGAAATAAATATCTAAATATAAGGGCATTTAGATTTATTTATTTTATTTCAGGTACTTATATAGCGCTGTCAATTTACGCAGCACTTTAGATATATATTGTACATTCACATCAATCCCTACCCTCAAGGAGCTTACAATCTATGGTCCCTAACTCACATTCACACATATACTAGGGACAGTTTAGACAGGATCTAATTTACATACCAGCATGTCTTTGGATGACCCACAGGTGTGTAAATATACACACCCTTATCATCATATATGTCAGTGTGCATTTATACAAGTGCACACGGCTTTATACGCCTCCCACTCGACCGGCGTCTGACGTCATCAGTCGAGTGCAAACGTGACACACAGCAGGGCACATGCGCCGCCAGCCAAGAGTCCAGCTAAAACTGCAATCCCCTGGAGTGGATGTCTCACTAAGGGGGGAAAAAACGCACAGTCCTGCCATGGGAAAAGGGCACTGACAGGGTGATCCCTCAGTGCCCTTTGCATCCGTACAGTCACACATTGCCCGGGTGGGACAGTGGTCAACCCTTCCTGGACAAGCCTTTTGCTCCCCCTGGGGTTTCCTCTCCCATTTGCCTGTCGACGCCTCCTCCTTGGGAATTTTGGCGCAATGTGCGACTGTATGGACGCAAAGGGCACTGAGGGATCACCCTGTCAGTGCCCTTTTGCCATGGCAGAACTGTGTGTTTTTGGTCTCTTGTCCCCTTTCCATCAGTCCACACTGTCTTTTGACAGTTTCCATTCTCCCTGGATGATGATGCTTCACCATTGCCTAATGACGGGTTTGTCAACAGGGCGATACCATCACGGCGGATTGGCTAAATCTCGCTGACCAGCCCTCTGCCGCGATTGGTGTGCGCGCCCGCCCCCATCCACTCGCTTTGCCTCCTGGGGATTGCAGTTCCAGCTGGACTCTCGGCGGGCGGCGCATGTGCCCTGCTGTGTGTCACGTCCGCACTCAACCATTGACGTCAGACGCCGGTCGAGTGGGAGGCATATAAAACCGGCATCTCCAGCTGTACATATTGCTGGAGACTGTGGGGGGCACAACTTAGATTATACCTATCATGCCAAATTGCTCTATACTCTACTTCCATGTTTGAAAGCACATACCCTTGTCAGTGATAACTACTCCCATTACAAATGTTTTTTTATTGCATGTTCTAGGAGAATAGGGTTTACCTATCTAGAGATTTTCTGTTTTGGGTTAGCAATTATTTAACTATTTATCAAAATGTTTTCTCTCTAGAGGTCTTCATAACCCACCTGCCCTCCCGATTAGTGGTACTCTTACCACAACGGAAGGCATATGTGATCCCATACGGATTGTTATGCACATTATGCCGTGTGCACTTGTATAAATGCACACTGACATATATGATGATAAGGGTGTGTATATTTACACACCCGTAGGTCATCTAAATGCCCTTATATTTAGATATTTATTTCTGCATTATCCAGTAGAATCATCCTATGACATTCTCAACTATAATTATATATAATTTAGCTTTTGTCTGCATTTCTTTTTGGGTAAAAAACACCTTAAGAAAAAGGGTTTTTCATCTTTTCCTATCCTCCAGCATACTTTATATCACAGTGTACCTACATATGTACACCCACACAGAGTGATTGGATGTCCCATTTGCCAAACTCATGAGCGCCCCCTGCTTGAACTTTATTTGACTCACAGCCCAAGTAAGTCTTTGGCACTCATTAGTATTTATTTTTATGTTTGATACTATCTCTATTGATAAATGAGACTAAGATTGTCCATAAGCTTAGCCATGCACGGTTGTTTAGTGCTGATAGCTCTCTATACATATACCTTTTTATAAATACAAAGAATTTTGTCATATTATAGCATGTACCCAAGCTTAAAATAAATACTTACCTATTTGCTGCTCCATCACAGCCTGGACTTTGTGCGCCTTCTGCAGCCGCATAGTGCTATGTCCTGTTGGGGGTGGTGCCTCTCGTTGGCACTTGTGGATTGGTCTCTGCTTGGGTGAGTATGGATTGAGGAGAGCCAGCAGCCTGAATGTTTGTTTTTCTGACCACCAATAGGAATGGGCCTGCAGCTCGAGTTCGCCCGTTCGTCGAATTTAGAACATTATGGGGCACAACTCCTCCTCCATAGAAGGGCTGCCGTCATCTGCGCTGGCTTTGCTTTGACATTTTATTCATAGTGCAGGGCTCTGACATCCTAACCCTTTTGAATCCCTTTGCTCTGCAAAGGTGTCAGGTCACCTGTGGGATCAAATGACTAGGAGCACACCACAAAGGTTGTGGACCCAATGGTTAACTGCTGAGGGTCGATGGTTCTGAGAAGCAGCTTCACAGGGTTGCAGATACGGTCCTGGACAGGGAGATAGAGCATATGATTCCCCAGGGCATGGAATCTTAGAACCAGCATGTTTTGACCAGGGCCTCTGATGGTGAGGATGGACTTGAATGCAGCTGACTTTAGGTCGTGGCCCCCAGCTCACGCTCACGGCTAGCTCTGGTGAATGGAGAGGAAACAGCAGTCCAGGGCAACAGGGAATAGTCAGGAGGACAAGCCAAAGGTCTGGGAAACAAGCAGACAGGGATGGTCAGAAGAATGAGCCGAAGGCCAGGGCAACAAGCAGACAGGGAAGGTCAGGAGAACAAGCCAAAGTCGGTATACGGGAATCATACATAGAGCACACGGCAAGAATCACTCAGGGAAGCCTTCACACAATTGTTGCTCAGACAAGGCTGGCTTGCAGTGCATGGAGTAAAATAGTGTTTCCTGTTGGGGTGAAGCCATGCTGAGAGAAACTTACTTAAACACACAGGTGTGAGAGTACAGCCTCTAAAGCTGATACACAGACTAGAGAGGTAAGTGGACAGTCAGGGCATGAAGCATTACTGCAGATTCATGAAAAAAGGCATCACAGCAACACCTCATATCCTACATGTTCCAATTTCGATTTAAATTCCAGCTGGCAAACTCAGGACCAGAGTGCAAGGCGTGGGAAAAGGACCTAGGCAGGGATCTCTATCAGAGGAGAATTGGTCTGCCATAAATCAGAGAGTGCATAAAGGGTCCCTGAATGTCAAGGTCGGCTATAATGTTAGGTCAAGGTAGTACAGGATGCCACCCTTGCTCCATAAAATTTCCTCATCGAATTCCTGACTGTGCTGGAGATGGGAAAAAGAAGAGGGCTCACTGATCCACATATGGTGGTCCTATCTCAAGATTCAACATTTTTGGAAGGTGGTTCATGAAACAGTCATGGTGGTGTCTACACCCCAGGTGTAATATTCCCCCGTGTCTTATCTACCAGTGCTTATGATAATGTCTGGCTTGTGGTCAGGCTTTTTGTGTTGATGCTTTGGAGTTTGAACCGTATTCCATCCATGAGAGAATGGCTTTGGAAAACTGCCAATATAGCTTAGATGGAAGAAGAGTTGGGCCTAACACCTCTCAGTTCGGTTTGCACTAGAACTCCCAAACATGTGAAAAATTTGTACCCAAACCGCAAACCCTATTAAAGTCTATGGGATCCAAACTTGAAAAATCAAAATCCCCATTTTGAAGGCTTATATGCAGGTTATTGGCCATAAAAAGGGTATGGGGGCCTGGGTACTGCCCTGGGTGACATTTATCAATGCAAACATTTTTCTTTTAAAAAAAAGATTATTTTTACAGGAACAGAGATTTTAATGATGCTTAAAGTGAAACAATAAAAAAGAAAAATTTATTTAAATATAGTGCCTGGGAGGTCCCCTTAGTCTGTCTGTATCATGTATAGAACCTGCTGCAGTAAAACTGACATTTATAAAAAAAAAAAAATGGCATTCAAATTACTGGAAATACAATACCATTGCCGGTAATAGAAAAATGTTTTTTAAAAAAAGGTGTGTGGGGGGGGGGGGGGCATACATACCATGCCCTTTGTGCTTGGCATGGATTTTAAGGGGGACTCCCCATGCCAAAATTTACAAAAAAAAGGGAGTCTCCCCAAAAATCCATACCAGACCCTTATCCGAGCATGCAGCCTGCTAGGCCAGGAAAGGGAGGGCCCGGATCCTGCCCCCTCCCCATGTGAATGAGTATGGGGTACATAGTACCTCAACCCATTCACTAAAAAAGTGCCAAAAAGAAATAAAAACGCACACACAGTTTTTAAATATTCCTTTATTAAAAATTTTAAAAAATGTCCCCCGATGTAGATTCTTCGTCAATCACGATGCCCGCTGCCACCGCCGGACCCAAAAATAAATGAATAAAAAAGCTCTGCCCACGACGAAGAATAACCACCAACTGCAGGCTGTGGAAAAA
>BLSH010088765.1:55797-74680 GCA_018402905.1 Glandirana rugosa | reverse complement strand
TTTGCACTTGAGTAGCGCATATTAAGACGGCTCCATTCATTCCAATGGGATTTCTGATGTCAGGCGATTTGAGGCGAATTGGGGCGACACAAGTCGGATCGCAAATCGCCTAGGATCGCCTCAGTGTGAACCGGCCCTAAGGGCCGGTTCACACTGCAGCGGGGCGGAGCGGCGCGACTTCGCGCCCCGTTCACATCTAGGCGAATTGTCAGGCGACTTGAGTCGCCTGACAATTCGCCTCAATGCTGTGCAAATGGGACCGTTCTAATAGGAGCGAATCGCTTCGCTCCGCATTAGAAAAATGGTCCCTGCACTATTTTTAGGGCGATCTCAGGCGGCTTGCATTGACTTCTATGATAGAAGTCTCCTAGCAAGCCGCTTTGAGATCGCCTGGAGCGCCGCATCGCGCCGCTCCGCCTCGCTACAATGTGAACCGGCCCTTAGGCCTCATACACACGGACGTTTCTAAAAAAATAAACAAAACGTCGGGCCCGTCGTCAAGGAAAAAAAGTCGGCGTTTTTCGGCGTTATGCATCGGCGTTTTTGAGCGTTAGTGAGCGTCGGCGTCAATAGGCGTTTTAAAAAAAAAACATCCCTCTGCTATTTTTCAACCTAAAAACGTTGGCGTCAAAAAACGCCGGAAAACGCCAGTATAATAATAGGTGGCATTTGTTGGCGTTTGTTGGCATATTGTGGCGTCGGCGTCAAAAATGCCAAAACGTTACAGCCTCAGAACGCGATGGCTGTGGGTTCTAGTTTCAGCTCACTAACGCCGACGTCATCTACAGCTCAAAAACGCCTACGTTTTTATGGGGCCATTGACTAACATGGGGAGCTGCAAAAAACGCCAGAAAACGCCGGCGTCAAAAAACGTCCGTGTGTATGAGCTGTAACAAGCCAGGAAAGTACAAATATCCCCCAAATGACCCCTTTTTGGAAAGTAGACATTCCAAGGTATTTAGTGAGATGCATGGTGAATTTTTTGAAGTTGTAATTTTTTCCCACAATTCTTTGCAAAATGAAGATTTTTTTTTTTTTTTTTTTCACAAAATTGTCATTGTAACAGGTTATTTCTCACACACATCATATGCATACCACAAATTACACCTCAAAACACATTCTACTACTCCTCCTGAGTATGGCGATATCACATGTCTGAGACTTTTTCACAGCCTGGCCACATACAGAGGCTCAACATGCAGGGAGCGCCATCAGGTATTCTAGGGACATAAATTACACATCTAATGTCATGAAGACCTATCACATTTTGAAGGCCCTGGAGCACCAGGACAATGGAATTGCCCACAAAATGACCCCATTCTGGAAAGCAAACACCCCAACAAATAATCTATGAGGCATAATGAGTCTTTTGAACGGTTCATTTTTTTCCAGTAGTTTTTGGAAAATGTGGGGAAAAAATGAAAACGCATTTTATTTACACAAAGTTGTCCATTTATAAGATATTTCCAACACATAGCATGTACATAGCAAAAATGACACCCCAAAAATACATTCTGCTATTCCTATGGCAATAGCACATGTGTGAGAGTTTTACACATACAGAGGCCCAACATTGAACTAGCACCTTTAGGCGTTCTACAAGCATAAATTGCACATCTTATTTCTCAACCCCCTATTACACTTTTGAAGGTCCTGGAGCATCAGGACAATGGAATTGCCCACAAAATGACCCCATTTTGGAAAGAAAACAGGTGATTGGCGATGGTCACTGATGGGTGATTGGCGATGGTTACTGATGGGTGATTGGCGGTGGTCACTGATGGGTGGCGGGTGTCTGGCGGTGGTCACTGATGGGTGACGGGTGTCTGGCGGTGGTAACTGATGGGTGACTGGCGGTGGTCACTGATGAGTGACTGGCGGTGGTCACAGATGCATGACAGGTGACTGGCTGTGGTCACTGATGGGTGACGGGTGACTGGCGGTGGTCACTGATGGGTGACTGGCGGTGGTCACTGATGGGTGTCTGGCGGTGGTCACAGATGCATGACAGGTGACTGGCGGTGGTCACTGATGGGTGACGGGTGACTGGCGGTGGTCACTGATGGGTGACTGGCGGTGGTCACTGATGGGTGCCGCGTGCCTGGCGGTGGTCACTGATGGGTGACGGGTGTCTGGTGGTGGTCACTGATGGATGACCGGTGTCTGGCGGTGATCACTAATGCGTGACAGGTGACTGGCGGTGGTCACTGATGCGTGACTGGTGACTGGCGGTGGTCACTGATGGGTGACAGGTGACTGGCGGTGGTCACTGATGGGTGACGGGTGACTGGCGGTGGTCACTGATGGGTGACGGGTGACTGGCGGTGGTCACTGATGGGTGACGGGTGACTGGCGGTGGTCACTGATGGGTGACGGGTGACTGGCTGTGGTCACTGATGGGAGACGGGTAACTGGCTGTGGTCACTGATGGGTGACGGGTGTCTAGTGGTGGTCACTGATGGGTGACTGGTCACGGTCACTGATGGGTGATGGGTGACTGGCGGTGGTCACTGATGGGTGATGGGTGACAGGACACGGGTGACTGGCGGTGGTCACTGATGGGTGACAGACCACGGTCAGTGATGGGTGACAGGCCACGGTCACTGATGGGTGATGGGTGACATGCCACAGTCACTGACGGGTGACATGCCACAGTCAGTGACGGGTGACACGCCACGGTCACTGTCAGGTGACACGCCATGGTCACTGACGGGTGACAGGTGACATGCCAGGTCACTGACGGGTGACATGTCACAGTCCCTGATGGGTGACGGGTGACACGGTCACTGGTTGGGTGAGAAGCCAGGTCACTGATGGGTGACAGGTGACACGCCACGGTCACTGACAGGTGACGGGGGACACGCTACGATCACTGACGGGTGACACGTCACGGTCACTGACGGGTGACACGCCACGGTCACGGGTGATGGGTGACACGCCACAGTCAGTGACGGGTGACAGACCACGGTCACTGATGGGTGACACGCCATGTGACTGATGGGTGACAGGCCACGGTCGCTGATGGGTGACGGGTGACAGGCCACGGTCACTGATGGGTGATGGGTGACAGGTGCACTTTATGACGACAGTCTGACAGGTGCACTTTATGATGACAGGTGCACTTTATGGGGGATATGGGGTCACTGTTGGGGTGACAGGTGCATTGTGGGGGGGCAGGTGATAGTGTGTTTTTACTTTACAGATCAGTAACTGACTGATCCCAGCTCTTCTCTCCTCACACTAGACTCTGTGTGAGGAGAGAAGAGCTGGTAACAGTGAGTTACCGCTCTGTTTACATTGCATGTGATCGGCTGTGAAGTAAATCACAGCCGATCACAAGGTAACAGCCACCGGCCGGCGGCTCATACCAGTGCTGGTGACAGGCCGTGTTCCCTGGGAACACGCCGCCACCGACGCGCACGCGCAGAGCACTCCCGATCACGCGCATGCGCCATGCGAATGGGGGAAGTGCCGTTTGTGATCAGCCGTGACTTTGTCACGGCCGATCACATGGTAAACAGCCATGGCCAATGGCTGTTCACCCCCGTCGGTGATGCGGCATGTCCTGGGCACACGCTGACACCGACAGAGCCGGGAAGCGCGTGCCCGATCGCGCGCAATCCCGGCTTAAAGGGACGACGTCATATGATGTCGTCCCAGAACAAGTGGCTTACCGCTTCGCCGTCATATGACGGTGGGTGGTAGGCAAGTGGTTAAGGTAGCTATTAATGCAATAAACATGTTTCTTATTTCATTTTCTATATAGTAAGTAACTCAAAGACAGAACTCAGGAGGGCAAGAAATGAGAATGGGCGGCACACACACATGAAGCTGACTCTCACAGTGACAGTGACAGCAGTGTGCAGCAGCACAGATCACCGACACGACATGTCCCCTCCTGAGACAGTGACCGTCTCTCTCCACGCCAAGTGGTCCCTTCAATACACTCCAGTCCACACAGCACTGACAGTCCCGCTTCCGGTTTGCCTTGCTCCCTTCCCGCAGACTCGCACATGAGGATCCAGCTGCTCCACATAGCTCCCTTGCACCATGACACCACATGATAGGCTCAGGCACAGCCTTCGCCAGAACCACCCCTGCCGCCGCCGCCCAAACCCACTGTAACGGTCACAGCCATATTTTTTACTGGCAACCTTTCCTGTCACTGGCATATACTGGCAGGAGAAAAAGTACCTGTTTTTTACTAGCTGCCAGCTACACTGCCCTCCTCACTCTATCCTCATTGGCTCACTGGCTGTGATTGACAGCAGTAGGAGCCAATGATCTCCTGCTACTGTCTCAGCCAATGAGGAGAGGGAGTCCCGGGACAGCCGAGGCTCTCATGCACATCACTGAATAAAGAGGGGGATCAGGTGAGTATTAGGGGGCACTGTGGGGAGAGCAGCACACAGAAGGTTTTTTTTTTTTACCTTCATGCATAGAATGACAACCACTTTAAGTTGTTTTTTAGCCCTATAGTTTCATCAGGCAGGGCTGCAAGGAGCTTCCCAAATAGATTTACACAATTTTAAAACATTTGCTATTCTGTAATACAATTTTAATTGCAGTTTAGTTTGAATTACTTTAGAGCAGTGGTTCTCAACTCCGGTCCTCAGGACCCCCCAACAAGCCAGGTTTGCAGGATAACTGAAATACATCACAGGTGATATAATTTGCTGCTCAGTGATTGCAGTATTCTAGTCTGCATCTCCCCAAGGTAATACTTACAATCTGGCCTGTTGGTGGGTCCCTAGGACCGGAGTTGAGAACCACTGCTTTAGAATCAATAGAGCCTCCAGTCCAAACATGTCATATTTTTGAGGTTTGTACTTTTTTTAAAAGTTTGACTGAACCGTAAATGATTGAACTTTTCAAAATTGTATTAATCTTTAGTGAAGACCAGTAAAACAAATAGAAAATATGTTGTGTGGATACTTCTAGAAAAGAGATTTACCTTTTAGGACCAATGTTTGCATGCCGAAAAGCTCCACCGCTGAAATCCCACTGGGGTTACCAAAAATAATGTTTTAGAGGAGGAACTAAGTCACAACACTTAACATGACCGATGTCCGTATATCTCCCCACCATCAGGAAAACATACATAAGAAGAAAGATGACTTCAGTGCCATGAATGAGGCAAAGTCTCGGGAGGTATGTCAGGCTCTTCTTAAGAAGCATTCAGCGGACTTTGAGAAAGCTTTGAAGGATGGAGAGTACCACACCCAGGGAGGACATGCAAAGTTCAAGGATGGCTTGAAAGCCATAGAAAATAAGTACAATCTGGAAAGTGGAAAGGGTGTAAAGGTGGGTGGATTACCATCATTTAAAAATTGTTTAAATGCACTATAAAATGACAGACTTCGATTCTTGATTGTATTATGCTCTTTGGTCCCACCATCATTAATGCATACACATGTCATTGATATTGTGACCTATTTGGCTTGCTTCTGGGTACCCCTGATTGTTTATGAGGAACATAAACGGGAGTTACCTTGCTAAGGTATTGTGTCATAGGATCACATAGTAACTACCACAAGGATATGTTTTGTTTGTCCATGAGCATATAATCTTTATAAAGTCAGTCCCTTTAGACCCTTTTCACACTTGGTGCGAGTTGTCCTGCGATTTGGGACTGCAAAGTCCTATGACTAACGTTCCCCGTTATTTCCAATGAGCACCGTTCATATCTGTACGACTTTCAAGTCGTGCCGACTTCAGAGTAGTCCCTGCATTACTTTGGTCCAACTTTGATGCAGCTTGAGGTCCATAGACTTCAATGTTAAACCCTCAAAGTCTCATGAAAATCGCATCTGAATAATATAGATGCAATTTCTGTACTACTTCTGTACAACTTTGTAATATGTTTTCATTGAGCCAAAGTTGCAACAAAGTCGGACCAAATTTTTTACTGATCCAAAATCGCGGTAAAATCACTTCAAAATCACTGTAAAATTGTGACAAAATTGTGACAAAATTGCGGTAAAATCACATTGCACAAGTGTGAAAGGGGCCTACGTTTGCAGTTTTCTTTGGTGAACCACTTAGATAGCTGGGAACGATTATTCATAGCGTATATATATGCTGTATATTTATTTTATTTTTATATTTTTTTTGGGGGGGGGGTCTTAAGTTGATTCTTAAAATGTATCCAAAGCCAATACTTTTTCTTTTTTTTGTTTACATTTGGATGGAGGGGTGAGGAGGTTAGAGCTTCTGTCAGGTTTTCATTGGTGTCTGAGAGATTCACCATTATATAAGTCTTGGAGGTGGTATATGCTCTTATATACTCCAAACCAAATACTTCTCTACTGTTCTACAGGCAGAAGAGGTGCTACAGGAATTCATGAAGTCCCAACAAAGTTCTGAAATTATAATTATACAAGCGGACAATGCTCTCAACCAGAAACAGAAGGAAGAGGAAGGTCAGTGGTTTATGTAATCTCATTTACTCATTCCCTTGAAAAATGTAAACAGGTTATATACTGTACATGTTAAATCACTGTAATTGATATCTGAAAGTGAACCGCCAGGAAAAGTAGAATTTTTCTTTTTTACTGAGCCAAACCACAGACTACTGGCATGATAGCTGCCAAAAAGTGCATTTTTTTTTCTTTTGTATGGTGTCCAACTTACCTTCTGGATATGGGTGAGCATGTGAACTCTCTCATATCACAGTTCTCAGACTTGAGCAGCCAATTAGCAGACAGGAAGAGCATTGCTCCACCAGACTCAGTATAGCAGCTGCCACGGTGTCCACTACCATTATTGTTTTGCAATGAGCAAGTTTGTTGGCAAGTTCTCCAACAAAATGGGCAAGTGGCTGGGTAATATTCATGCAACCTAATAGGATTTATATACCATCTATGGAGAATCTTTTGTGAGTTGTCCCAATCCCTCAGTGGGTAGAGGAGATCTTTGGTTTGGGAACAGTCGAATTGCTATATCAATCTAACTAGACCTGCTGAGTAACACATTATTAGGACCTATGAGGTTCCTCAGATCAAGCATCACTCCTGATAATACCAGTTATCTTCGGACCAGTGACATAAAACACTGGGGAAGGAACCAGAGACCACTAATTCACAATTACCAAATCATCAACACTCAACATCATGAAATATATTCATCACGCACAAACAGCCAATTCTGCTTATTAAATAGGATATCCACAACATTGTAAACATATGGTGCCACATTCAGTGACAAGGCTTGAGTTTTTTTCCTGTTTTTAAAGAAAATTGATTATTGTATTCACCTTACTAAGTAGAAAAGTAAATGTTTGCTCCAAATAGTATCAAGACTGCATATCAGAGAAAAACTGTTGTTATAGCTCTACATACAGAGTATATACTAACTCCCAATGTGTTATTAGAATCAGCAGCTTTTCATGGACCAGGGACTTCCGAGGCATGCCAACATGTACCGTGAGCAGATCAACGAAATACAGCAAGAGCAAAAAGAACAGAACGGTCCGGCCTGGTATAAACCCATCATGGACACTTTCAAGGATGTTGCTGTTGCTGTAATTCCGGGATTACTTGAAAAGGGAGGATTAGTAGTCAAAGAAAAGATAAGCAATACATATTTTAATACTGAAGGTGGGGCAGGTAAAAAGTCTGCCCCAAAACAGGCCAATGCCTAACAGGAGCAGTGAGACAGATTATGAGACAGAGTTATGATAATAAGACAGCTTCATTCATAAATCCCCCCTCACCTGCTCTGTATTGTGACAGAACAAAGCCTGTCCCAACCACTTCTTAACTGTGCATCATCTTAACAAAAAAAGGAAGCAGTAGAAAGAAAAAAAACTCAAAACATAACCATGAAATCATTCTCTGGAGGTTTTTTCCATATAATCCAGGAACTTTATCACCAATGCTTGGTTTATTCTCCAATGTGTACACTATATTACCAAAAGTATTGGGACATCTGCCTTTACACCCACATGAATTTTAATGGAACCCCAGTCTTCGTCTGTAGGGTAAAATATTGAGTTGGTCCACCCTTTGCAGCTATAACAGCTTCAACTCTTCTGGAAAGGCTGTCCACAAGGTTTAGGAGTGAGTGTATAGGAATGGTTGACCATTCTTCTAGAATTTGTGAGGTCAGGCACTGATGTTGGAGAGAAGGCCTGGCTTGCAGTTTCCACTTTAATTCATCCAAAAGGTGTTCTATCGGGTTTAGGTCAGGCCAGTCAAGATCCTCCACCTCAAACTCGCTCATCGATGTCTTTATGCGCCTTGCTTTGTGCACTGGTGTGCAGTCATGTTGGGACAGAAAGGGGCCATCCCCAAACTGTTCCCACAAAGTTGGGAGCATGAATTTGCCCAAAATGTCTTGGTATGCTGACGCCTTAAAAGTTCCCTTCACTGGAACTAAGGGGCAAAGCCCAGCCCCTGAAAAACAACCGCACATCATAATCCCCCCTTCACCAAATGATTTGGACCAGTGCACAAACAAGGTCCATTAAGACATGGATGAGCAAGTTTGGGGTGGAGGAACTTGACTGGCCAGAAAAGAGTCCTGACCTCAACCCAATAGAACACCTTTGGGATGAATTAGAGACTGCGAGCCAGGTCTTCTTGTCCAGATCAGTGCCTGACCTCACAAATGTGCTTCTGGAAGAATGGTCAAACATTCCCATAGACACATTCCAAAACCTTGTGGACAGCCTTCCCAGAAGAGTTGAAGCTGTTAGAGCGGCAAAGGGTGGGCCAACTCAATATTGAACCCTACGGACTAAGACTGGGATGCCATTAAAGTTCATGTGCGTGTAAAGACAGGAATCCCAATACCTTTGGTAATATAGGTTGTATATATATATATATATATATATATATATATATATATATATATATATATACATGCAGGTACATCTCAGAAAATGAGAATATCATTAAAAAGTTAATTTATTTCAGTAATTCAATTCAAAAAGTGAAACTCATATATTTTATATAGATGCATTACACACAGAGTGATATATTTCAAGTATTTCTTTATTTTTAATGTTTGATGATTATGGCTTGTACAGTATAGTATGCACTCAATACTTAGTTGGGGCTCATTATGCATGAATTACTTCATCAATGTGGCATGGGTGTTATGGAAGCCCAGGTTTCTTTGATAACAGCTTTCAGCCCATCTGCATTGTTGGGTCTGGTGTCTCTCACCTCCCTCTTGACAATACCCCACTCATCATTAAACCAGTTAATGGTATACTTTTGGCAGTGTGGGCAGGTGCCAAGTCCTGCTGGAAAATGAAATCAGCATCTCCAGAGTGAAGCATGAAATCCTCTAGAATTTCCTGGTAGAGGGCTGCTCTGACTTTGGACTTAATAAAACACAGTGGACCAACACCAACAGATGATATGGCTCCCCAAGTCATCACTGACTGTGGAAACTTCACACTGGACCTCATACAACTTGGATTCTGTGCCTCTCCCCTCTTCCCCCAGACTCTGAGGCTTTCATTTCTATATGAAATACAATTTTTTTACAGTCAGTGATGATTTGGGGAGTCATGTCATCTGCAGGTTTTGGTCCACTGTGTTTTATCAAGTCCAACGTCAGCGCAGCCCTCTACCAGGAAATTCTAGAGCACTTCATGCTTCCCTCCGCTGACCAGCTTTATGGAGATGCTGATTTATTTTTCCAGCAAGATCTGGCACCTGCCCACAGTGCCAAAAGTACCAATACCTAGTCACATGATCATGGTATCACTGTGCTTGAATGGCCAGCAAACTTGCCTGACCTAAACCCCATAGGGAAACTGTGGGGTATTGTCAAGAGGAAGATGAGAAGCACCAGACCCAACAATGCAGGCAAGCCAACATTTCTGTATTAAAAATGTTTTTTTTATTGGTCTTGTGTAATATTCTTATTTTCTGAGATACTGGATTTTGGGTTTTCACTAGTTGTAGCCATAATCATCAAAATTCAAAGAAAGAAATGCTTGAAATATATCCCTCTGTGTGTAACACATCTAAATAAAATATATGAGTTTCACTTTTTGAATTGAATTACTGAAATAAATAAACTTTTGGATGATATTCTAATCTTATGAGATGCACGTGCGTGTGTGTGTATATATATATATATATATATATATATATAGTATATTGCAAGCACAGTTGCTCCAGAGCTTAGTACATGAGGTAAGCTTCACTTTGCAAAGAATACCTAATCATATGCAAGGAATTTTTTTTTCTAAAAAATCTGCATTTTTGATGATTGAATGATGGACGTCAGCAGAGCTTCCCATCATTTACTAATCTGTGTACAATCTATTTGCCTTTAGTAAATCAATCCCATTGCATGGAGTTCCCAATGTATTTATTAAAATCACATTAAAGCCATAAAACCAGTGTGTATGTGGTTCTATTCAGCATCTGTCAAGCCCTGATGAAGGGGGCTTTTTGAATCCCTGAAACATGTTGGATTTAACTGTATTGGACTCTCAATAAATACAACTCTGTCTGGTGCTTTTTTGCTTGCATGCTGGCTGTCACAAGGACAGAAAGTAAATAAAAAGAGCCTGTAAAAATGTTGTTTCGACTTTAAAATTAAACTGAATAGGTGGTCTTGCAGTATCCTGCCTTAAAAACTGCTATATTGTAGTTTG
Organism: Glandirana rugosa; assembly: GCA_018402905.1. Classification (NCBI taxonomy): domain Eukaryota; kingdom Metazoa; phylum Chordata; class Amphibia; order Anura; family Ranidae; genus Glandirana; species Glandirana rugosa. The sequence continues at coordinate 64,059 of BLSH010088765.1, read as the reverse complement.
AATCTTTCCTATTGTCTCTTTCCATGCCACTTACAAAATGCCAATTTGGACCCACTTCACCATAGTAGACTGTTCTCCCTTCCTTATTTATATCTTAATCTGCACGCCCCCCCATAGGCCTAAGCTCTCTGACCCCTCAATGCAACATACCGTTCGGCAATGGGACTTGTGAAATATTCTTGTAATTTAATTTTCCTGCATCTACCTTTCTTGGGACTCTTCCATACCCCTATATTCCTCCCTGCTTACCAAAGCTATTTAGCCTTCCGATATTGGTGGCTGATAATGCCATACTCTCAGACTCAGCCATTCAGAGGAAGCTTTGTATTCATTCACATAATACAAAGGTGCCTATGAAATGCTGAGAGCTGTTCAGCCATACTCTGTTTTTGTGCGGGTAGAAAGACGGAAAGTCTCTGTCTCACAGCCGGAGCCCAGCACTGTGTTTTTTATGTAGCTGAAGTTTCATGCAGTACATACAGTGCTTAGAGACACTGCAGCACTTAGTGAGGGAAAGGGTCCAAACAAACTATTTAAAGTGACATGGAAGCTGGACATCGGCTTTAACTATTGATGGTATCAAATCCCTTCCTTATCTGAAGGAACATTGGAAGCTATCTGTAGGGGACATTTTTCGTTATGCCCAAATAAAGCATGACCTTTCAAGCTTAATCTCACCACACTGTTCCCTACGCTCTTCATGCCTTTTAAAAAACACTTTTGAAAAGATCCCTGTGACAGACTGCTTGGCACCATGCCTGGGTGCCTCCGCCAAACATTACTTCCTGTCCTCAAAATCCTTCCAGCAAACCGATAGCTAACACCAGCATAGTACACAGGCAAGATGTAGAAGTAAAAACCAAAGGACAGACTTACATGTTTCTATACACTTTAAAAATAGGGCAGTCCCCACATAAACAATAAAAGCAAATATTACACATTGGGCTAACATTCCACAATGGTTCAGCAATGAGTTAAAGTTGAATCTGGGTTCTCTAGTTTTCAGAGTCTGGACTTGAATCAAAAGTAGAACTCCCCAGGCGCATACCTCCCAAAGAACAGAGCCCCCTCAAATGGCAGGACCCATAATCAGTAGGCAAGAGGCTTGCCTGCAGTCCCCTCCAAAAGCCCCTGTCCTGGTTGGGTCACAATCCCTATTCTGGGTGTTTGTTTCTGCTCTATACACATCTCTTACAGATTTTTTGGGTCCAACTAAACTATCTTATAAGGACAATTGGAAGAAGGAGTTTGGCAAAACCCCTGATCAAGCAGAGTGGACTAAAATCTGGCTAGCTACCTCCAAATGTTCGTATAACACTCTAGCTCAGCAAAATGTTTACAGATTAGTCTCATGTTGGTATATGTCTCCTGAGCCAATAGCTCATTTTCTCCCAATACCCCCTTGATCTGCTTTTGGGGTTGCAGAGAGCAAGGCACCCTTCTCCATGTTTGGTGGTCAAGCCCGAAGGCCTTCTGCTTCTGCATATGTGTATATAATATGCTCAGGTCCATCCGCAACATTGATCTTACCCACAATTAGAGTTGAGCGAACCCGGACTGTAAAGTTCGGGTCCGTACTGAACTTTGGGGTGTCCGGGACCCGGACCCAGACTTTTCAAAAAAAGTCCGGGTTCGGGTCCGGGGTTCGGGTAATTTTAATGAAAAATCTTAAAAATGCTGTAAAAAAGCCCAGGAAGGTCCTAGAGGTCTGCAAAAGGAAGGAAAATGGGGGTAAGGGTGGGACAAGTGCCCTACAAAGAAATGGGGACAGGGAAATAACTTTAAATATTTTTAAAAAAATAAAAACATAAAAAATGCACTTTTTTTGACACAGTTTGAAGATGATTTTAGAACAGTTCTATGGCCTCTAATGTTAATTAATACTTTTCAGACCCATTTTGAAGATGATCTCCATTTTTGCATTTTTTATGTTTTTATTTTTTTTTAAATATTTAAAGTTATTTCCCTGTCCCCATTTCTTTGTAGGTCACTTGTCCCACCCTTACCCACATTTCCTTCCTTGCAGACCTCTAGGACCTTCCAGGACTATTTTACAGCATTTTTTGTGCCTAAAAGTCCGTGTCCCCATTGATTTCAATGGGGTCCGGGACAAAGTTCGGGTTCTGTCCGGACCCGAACCCGGACTTTGTCCCGAAGTTCGGCCGAACCAGCAGAACCCGGACTTCTAGAAGTTCGCTCAACTCTACCCACAATCCATGGGAAGTGTTAATATACAGACCTACCTTCGACCTTAATAGACATTAGCAGATACTGGTGGGGTTCATGTTCCTGGAGGCTTTGCAAATGTTAGCTAAAGCTTGGAGACAATCATCAATCAATTTAGCTGAGGTCAAACATAGGCTCATGGGGACTATGATATACGAGGAACTCATTTCAACGTAAAATTCCCTTCTTCGTGTAATCAGAGATAGCAGCACATGTGGGTATTACTGTTTGGCTGAGTCTCAGGGTAACCCCCACCCCTTCAAAGCCTTCCTTCCTCCCCTCTCTAAGCTAACAATCTTCCCTTCTATATACTCATCTTCCCTCCCCTCTTTTTTTCTCTTTATCTTCTGCTTCTCTTCTCTTTCACTCCATTAGTTCAGTTTAGAGTCTTAGATCCATGTAAACTTGATTCTTTTCCCCCTTTTCGTACAGGGCCAATTATTGGCTTTGTTACCCAGGAATCCCCATTGGGTTTTATGTTCATTATTCATTAGATCTCCAACGAATCACCTAATATCCTCCAGAGATGTCATTCCACTTAACTCTGTATATGTACCTTGGTATTGGTGTTGGGTATTCCCCATGCCACTATTTGCTTGATTAATTGTGTACCCATGCCTCTTGCCCATGTTTGCTGTATATTAATTCAAAAACCCAGCAAAAACTTTTTGTGAATAAAAAAATGACACTAAAGAACATTATTCTAAAAAAAATCCATACATATCTACCACTTAATGGCCCTGTAATCTATTCTTCATTAAATTGTTTCTTACTGTGCTTTTTTTGCCTCCTTGTACCATCCTCTGTGAATTTCCAACCTCTCCTTTACTCCTTCCTTATGTATGTTTGAAACATGCAATGCATTTTACTGGTGGTTGTGTGTAGTGATGAGCCAAACTGCCCTGGGTTCAGGTCGAGCAAGGCTTGGTGACCTTAAAAGAAGTAGGGAGGCAGAATCCAAACCACATTGAAATACATGGGAGCCAAATCTATCAAATTAAAAATGCCCATTCTCTCGGATAATAGGCAAGGGGGAGCAATACTTTTTTTTTTTTTACAAACGTTTATTGAAAAATTTTAATCACATACAAGCATATATGCATTTCAACAAGAACAGAAAAAGGAAATAACAGTTTACATTAAATGTGTGAGGAAAATACATGGCTATTATAGTCTCAAAACGCCAAAGAGAGCAGTTTATGTTTAGGTACATGTTCGTAGTAAATATTTAAGCCATGAATGTTAGGTAACCAGCACATAGGTAAAGCTATTTTGGAATGCATCTACTATTGTTGAAGTTAAACACAATGAATGTAACTTAAAAAAAGGAATACAAAAGAATAAGAAAGACAACGCCAAGATCATATGCAGCATCAAGCGGGTGGAATTGAACTCTTGCCCGAGGCCCTCTAGGACTATATTCATTACCGTCAGGCAAATGTTGCCTAAGAGGGGGCAGTGGGCCAATGGTTCCACTTCCTGGCATAGCTAGGCATAGAGTCTGCCAATGTGTGATGTATGCGTTCCATTATTTTAATCGTCTCCATACGGGACCATATTTGTAACCAAGGGACTGTGGGGGACTTCCAGTTCAGTGCTATAGCCCACTGGACGGCCGAGAAGAGCGTGTGGATTAGTTTCTGTCGTGCGAAAGGAACCTCTGGCAAGTCAGCATAAAGGACACACATCTGAAATGTTAAGGGGACATGAAAGCCTACTATCTGATGCACCAGAGTAGAGATCCGCTGCCAGAGGGGCTGCAGGACAGCACACTCCCAAAAAATGTGGAGGAGTGTACCCCTGCCACCACATCCCCTGAAGCAGACGTCTGGGACCAGTGGATACATCTGGTGGAGCCTGACAGGGGAGTAATACCATTGTGTATTGAGTTTAAGGGCTGACTCCTTTACCGATGTGGAGAGGGTGCATTTGTGCAAGTTTGAAATCATGGACTGCCAGTCCTCCTCTTGGAAGGACTGGGTGGTTTCCGCCTCCCAACCCAACATAGCTGAAGTCTTTCCAGGTATCCCATGGTTAGCAAGTAGACCATAAAATCTTGAGATTAGACCCTTGTCTCTGCAGGTGTTATCACAAATAGATTCAAATTCGGTCATGGGGGCGTCAATTGTTTGGGGGACTATTTTGGAATAGAAATGTCTGACCTGTAGGTACTTATAGAATTCCGAGCGCTGGATAGGGTAGGAATGTTGTATATGCTCAAAAGTGCAAAAAGTAGTGCCGTGTAGAAAAGAACCCAGCGTCATAATTCCGAGTTCCATCCAGCCCAAGAAGTCCGTTTTGGACCCAAAGGCGGGAGAGAAGTCAGGGTCTCCTACGTAGGAGGTAAGGAGTGAAGGGGCAGACATAAGGTGATAGGTTTTGCTGTACATGTTCCAAAGGCGAAGGGACTGTCCCACTACAGCATTAAGCGGAGTCACCTCCCCCACCCGAATTGTGCGCGACCATAGTAATCCCGGGAGGTAGTATGGTTCTATCGAGCTTCTCTCGAATTGTAGCCATGGTATTGAGGTAGGGGAGGCATGCCATTGAGCTAATTGAACTAAGCATGCTGCAAAATAGTATTTCCACAGGTCTGGGCATCCCAGGCCTCCCTTGGATTTTACCCTATATATAAGTTGTTTTTGGAGGCAAGGTTTCCTATTCCTCCAGATAAACTTCATGAGCTCGGATTGTAAATCTGAAATTGTACGTTTGGGAATATAGAGTGGAAGGGTTCTAAAGTAGAAGAGCAATTTGGGGAGGATGGACATTTTAATAGCTTGTATACGACCCAAAAATGAAATACCATACGTAGATCATTGGGAAAGGAGTTGTTTAACCTTCGAAAATATTTGTGGGTAATTGGAGGAGTATATCTTTTGGAGTGAAGGGGCTAGTTTTATTCCCAAATATGGTATCGAAGTTCCAGGAGAATGCATATGATGTCTTTATTGTCGTTAGCATCGGGTCTGGGATATTAAGAGGCAAGGCCACACACTTATTGGGGTTAACTTCGAGGCCCGAATCGGCCAAATGTAGCTAGTGTTGACTCTAAGGCTGGGAGTGAGTTTATAGGGTCCGAAAGGAATAGCAGGATGTCATCTGCATATAGGCTAAGTTTATATTCCTGATTATTTTTACGGTAGCCTATTATAATGGACCTAGACAGGGGTTCTAGGGCAAGGGCAAATAGGAGCGGTGACATGGGGCAACCCTGTCTTGTTCCTCTACCTAATGAAAAGTATTCCGAGTTGCTGCCTGGGAGTTTAATTCGGGTCCTGGGGTTACAGTATAGTGCCTTATAGCCATTTAGGAAGGGGCCGGAAAAACCAAATTTCCCTAGGACAGTGTCTAAATAGGGCCAGAGGACACTATCAAACGCCTTATTAACATCTAGGCTTAATAATAACGTTTGGGTTGAGTGAGCGTTAGCATCTTGTAAAATATTTATGGCTAGGCGAATATTGTCTGTGATTTGTCTTGAGGGGATAAAGCCCGTTTGCTCTGGGGAGATCAAGGATGGAATTACTTGTGCTAAACGATTTGCTAGGATGCGGCTAAAAATTTTGAGGTCATTATTAATGACCGAGATAGGCCTATAGTTCTGGGGCAAGGTATGGTCTTTGTCCTGTTTTGGTATTAATGACATGTTAGCCAAAAGCATGTCTTGGGGGAATGATTCCCCCTTTAAGATGCAGTTAAACATCTTTTGTAGTTTAGGGGTTAGTATAGCTAAAAAATTTTTATAATATGGAGCCGTGAATCCATCCGGGCCAGGTGCTTTGGATGGCTTCAAGGTGGATATGGCCTCAGTTATTTCTTCCGTCTCACAAGGGGCATTCAGTTCCGTCAATTGTTCTACTGTCAGGTGGGGCAACGTTATATTCTCCAGCCACTCCATTATGGGCGCTCCCTGCGCAACCGATGGGGCAGACAGGAGTTTCCTATTAAAGGGAGTAAATATGTCTAAAACATCCTTGGGGTGGGAGACTATGTTGCCAAGACGGTCTTTGAGTCTATATACGTGAGGAGGTTGAATACCCTGTTTTAATTTCCTAGCAAACATGGTAGAGGCTGTATTTCCATATAGGAGAAAGCGGGCTTTGGACCAACGAAGGGACTTCTCCGTATGTTCTGAAAGTAAAGTGTCTAACGCCCGTCGTTTGGAAGTGATTTGGGCAAGTGTGTCGTGTGATGGGGTTTGGCTATGCGAATGGTATAGCTTCGCTAGATCATAAGTGTGTCATAGGGCTCACTTCCCCAGTGTCATTGTGTCTGAAGTACTCTTCTAGGTGGTCAGTGATTTGTTTGAGTATTATGGGGTCTGTTAGTAGAGACTCGTTGAGTCTCCAGGATCCCGGAGAATGGGGAATGCCAACACCCGTGAGCCTGCAGGATACCATCTGGTGGTCTGACCACAGGCAAACATGTATCTGGGATGAGGTCGAGTTTGCTGTTAGTACTGGAGTGGCAAAGATATAATCTAGGCGAGAAAAGCTGTCCTGGGGGTATGAGTAAAAAGTATACTCCCTAGAACCTGTGTTGTGTGCCCTCCATGTATCGAACAGTTAGTGGGACTGAAGAGAGTATTGGAGGGATTTAGGGAAGGCATTGCTTACAGAGCTGTGCTTATTTCTATCCAAACTCGCATGGGCTACCAAATTAAAGTCACCTCCTATTAGCATGTGTGGGGAATAATAGCTTTCTAGTTTTTGAAAAAACCCTCTAAAGAAAGACGCTTGGGAATCATTGGGGGCATAAACAGAGGCTATAGTGAGTTCTTTGCCATGTATGGAACCCTGGACAATAACATAACGACTATCTGGGTCTCTATAGACCTGTCGCTGTTGGAACATCACATTGTTTTTAAATAAAATTGCAGTTCCCCTAGACCTGGACTCATATGTGGTGAAGTAAGTTTGTCCAAAAGATTTGTCTAAATATGAGGGGTGATTTTGTTTGGAAAAGTGCATCTCCTGCAATAGGAGAATGTCCGCACCCAGTGCCTTGTAGGACTTAAGGGTTTCCTACGTTTTAGAGGGGAATTAAATCCCTGTAAATTGTGGGATATTATTGTCAATGCCATGTTACTGATAAGAGGGGAAGCTCATCTATCAAATAGAGTTCAGGCCGAGGGTGTCCATCAGCTATCAGTTTCACTACCCACTTCAGTTTCCTTGCAGAGAAGCCAGGGTGAATCGCCAAACGAAGGCATACAGCGGTCAACATCCCGGTCTCTCCAACTAATGAAACGTTACCAGTCCGCTGCTTAAAAAGCAAGAGCTTGGCATAACTTAAAAACAGATAAAATAACAGAAAATAAATGTAAAGATATAGAACGTTAAACATAAAGTGTAACAACCTGGTGGTTCCCAGGAAAACCCAGGGACCAACGCTCATTCGCACCAATGGGGTTAGGGGGATAGTCCTCTCCCTAACCAACAGGTGAAACGAACTTAGGACCAAAGATCCTACACTCTGCAACATCCGGTATGTCGGTGGCCGTGGTCCGTTGAAAAAAGAAACTAGAGGCTCACTCCGCCTCTAGGACGGTTTAGGTGGATAGTACCAAACAGATTCCGCCGTTGCAGAGTGGGGGGGGGGGGGGTAACCAGACAGGCAAAGTCAGAGTTCTATGTCGCCAGGAGAGAGCCTTAGACAAACCATGATAGGTGGATTTGGCAGGATCTCCGCCTCACTCGGAGATCAAAGAAAAAAGTTGCCTGGTGCCGGTGGCTGTATGGCCTACAACGTCTCACATCCTAGAAACCAGGATTCAAGCAAAGTGGACAACCAATCCCTCTCCTGATAGGGGGATTGGGGTAACCACGCTTACTCGCAACCAGGGACCCAAAAGGACCCTTGGTGGTCCAACAATGTGAAATACAAATTGCAAGATATAGAAATGTAAATAAAAGACAATAAAATAGACAAAAATTCAATACGGTTCGAGAACGAAAAATTCGTCGCCTGACCATTGCAAAGTAATCAACCTCTCTGGCCCTACAACTGGCGACATACGGAAGCAAACCGCTA
>BLSH010088765.1:35704-49856 GCA_018402905.1 Glandirana rugosa | reverse complement strand
CCAACCCCCTCCCCCAAATACCACTCTCTCCCTCCACTGGCAGACCCCCAAACCCCCGCCCAATCTTCATGCTACTGCCACTGTTAATAATGATGATTAATGACTGTGTCCCCGCTCAGATGTCAAGGTGCCTGAGCTTGTGTTGTGCCTGGGTCCATTCCGCATGTAAGGAGTTAAGGAGTTCAGCTACCTCTTCAGATACAGCTCAGTGCTTGCCTTTTTTTTGCCTGAATCCAGCGCATACACAGTTCCTGAAGAGGATACAGATCTTCACACTAGACTGGAGGAGAAGACAGAGGCATGGCTGCGCAGCTGAGGGGAGCGGCAATCGCAGCCCACATCAGCCCTGTCCAGACTGCAGCCACCACCCACCTATTGCCGCACAGCCTGGTCACCAACAGGCCACTCCTGTCAGCAAATGCCCAGTGTGCACTGTGGCCAGTCTGGGCCTGGTGGCGTTTATGCCATGTTGGTGCTTATGAGAGTGTTGGTAGGTGCAGCGTGGTGCGGCGGGCAGAAAACACCAGTTTTCCAGACACAAGTCCAGATGCAAAAACAGGAATGTATTGTGACAAAGGTTCAGCAATACACAACAGGCCCAGCGGGAAGGCAACCCAAATGGGAAAATTCACAAAATGTAACAGTGGGGTTACAAGAGATGATAATCTTAGGAAAGATGACAGCGTCTGTCTTTTTTTTTTAACAATTAGAGGTGCTTTATTGAAAATTTGGAAAACAGTACACTTCATCCAACATGCGTCTGAGACACTGCCACCGTTACAAATACATTCAATAATTAGAAAAGATCACAATACAGCTATGGTATCGAATACATGGGTTGTCATGTATGTCCTGGTACCCCAACCAAGCAAACAATCATTTATTTCCCCTTATCTTGGCAATCAGCTAAAAGCAGTAGTACTGCAGGGTTACAGTTTTACAGCGTGAGTACTTCCCCTTCTAATTCCCCGAAGCCTCCAACCATGGGGTCCACACCTTGTCATACTTCCACGCACAGCCCCTGTTAAAATATGTTATCCTATACATGGGTAGCGCTGCCACGACCATAGCCTCCCAGGAAGATACGGTCGGAGCAGTGGGAGAGGTCCAGGCCAGAAGAATGGCTTTTTTCGCATAAAACATGAGGTAAGAGACAGGCAGTTTCATGTGGTACGAGCACTGCTGATCTTCTTGTATCCCCAAAAGTGCAAGTTCTGGTGTCTTCGGGAGGATTACCTGCAATTTAGAGTTGACCTTCGCGAATATTTTATCCCAGTATTGACTGATAACACGGCAATCCCACCACATGTGCATCACAGTACCTATCTGCACTCTACAGCGCGGGCAGCTAGGGTCTCTGTCTGGGAATATATGGTGTAATCTCTGAGGTGTGTAGTGCAGTCTATGTAGGATCTTCACCTGGATAAGCTTGTCTCCCGAGGAGATAACCAGCCTGGGCCCTAGCTCCAAACATCCCTCCCAATCCTCTTTATCCAGTTCCGGTATGTCCTCCCGCCAGAGTTCCCACAGTTTATGTAGTCTAGGGGAGTCTTTACACAGCAGGGCGTTATACAACGTCGACAGAGGTTTAGTCAAGTCCCCTGGTGACAAAAGCGCTTCAATCGGGTCTTCTTGCAAAGACAACCTTCTGGGGAACTGAGCTTTCATAGCGTGATTGAGCTGCATATACCTAAAGTACATCCAACGGGGTAGGCCATAGGTAGCTGTTAGTTCATTAAACGAGGAAAATGTACCCTGGGTGAGAATATCTCCTAGTGTAGTGATACCATACCTTGCCCAAATCTGTGGGTCTGGGATGGATTTTAGGTGTGGCAGCTGCGGGTTCCCCCACAGTGGTTGGGCCGGAGACCATTGGTCCTGGTTGTCAAACCTCCTTCTAGCTGCCTCCCAAACCCTCCACGTCACTCTTGTGGGACCAGGTAACAGTGGGTATGCCTTGGGTCCTCTATATGCAAAATTTCTCAGCTCAGCCAGAGAGCCCAGACACGCCGCCTCAAAACATGTTGCAGCGTTAGCCCTGGACCCAGTGTACCACCACTGAACCGTGACCAACATTGGTGCCCACCAATAAATTCTAAAATTAGGGAGGGCAAGACCACCCGCAGAGGCCGGAAGCCACATTGTGGACCGGGCCATACGGGGGGTCTCACCACTCCAAATAAAGGAGTTAATAATTTTCTGTAGTTGTTTGAAAAAGGAGACAGGAATCCATATGGGACAATTTCTTGAACATATAGTTGAATCTAGGGAGAAACAGCATCTTGATGAGGTTAATGCGGCCCAGGAGGTTTAGAGGTAGCCTAGACCAGGATCGGCATCGCACTCGCAGGTCCGCTAGGAGAGGCGATAGGTTCCACTCCAGGAATCCCAACATCTTGTCGGAAATCAGGACACCCAGATAACGGAACTCTCCCACCCACCGCAGCTGTGTGACAGCCGCATTGGCCGCCGCCGTGTCGTCAATAGGGAACAGCACCGATTTGGACCAGTTTATCCTAATCCCTGAAAAGAGACCAAATGTATCAAAGATCCGCAAGGCCGTCTGAAGAGACGGCCCCGCGTCGTTTAAATAGAGTAGTGTATCATCGGCATATAATGATATTTTTTCCTCCAACTTCCCCATTTTTAGTCCCCGAACCTCCGACGCATTACGGATAAGGATGGCCAGTGGCTCGAGCGCCAAAGCAAAAAGGGCCGGGGAGAGCGGGCAGCCCTGACGCGTACCACGAGACAGGCGAAACGGCGGCAAGAGCCAATTATTCGTACGTACACGGGCTGTGGGAGATTTGTATAATAGCCGCAGGCCATGTATGAAATTCGGGCCAAAGCCGAATCGGCGTAATACCTCCCATAGATACTCCCATTCAACCGAATCAAATGCCTTCTCTGCATCGAGCGAGGCAATGACTCTAGATCCGGGGTTGTCATGTGCGGCGGTTAAGTTAAGGTAAAGACGACGTATGTTGATGTCTGTCCCCTTTCCCGGCATGAACCCAGTCTGGTCGGCACCCACCAACTCCTCAATGACTTCAGAGAGTCGAGTGGCCAGGACCCTAGCGAAGATTTTCGCATCCACATTTAATAAGGAGATAGGCCTGTATGAGGCACACTCCAGAGGGTCCTTTCCAGGCTTGGGGATCAGTACTATGATGGCCTCCGACATAGAGTCAGGTAATGCGTCCAATTCCCCGAACCCAGAGAAGAGAGCTACCAGCCGGGGCACAAGCTTTTCGCAGAAGGATTGATAAAATTCTGAGGGGAGACCGTCCGCCCCAGGAGCCTTTCCCCCCTTCAGCCCCTTCACCGCCTCTTGGACCTCCTCAAGGGTAATCTTCCTTTCCAGTTTCCTACATGCCTCACTAGACAGCTCTGGGAACTGTATCCCATCCAAATACTCAGCCAGTGCAGATAATTGATAGTCAGCCCTGGTGGAATAGATGGACTGAAAGAATTCACTAAACCTCAAATTGACCTCTCCAGGAGATGTAAGCAGCTGTCCACTGTCAGATTTAATACAGCCTATTCTTGTCGTAGGGACCTCCCCCCTTGCCAGCCAAGCCAGCAACTTCCCATTCTTCCCTCCATATTCGAACACTCGCTGGGTGGAATAAAGAAGGGCAGTCTTGGTCTGTGTCAGTCTATGAGCGGCAAGTTCGCTCAGCGACTTCTGCCATTCCATGTACCGATCCTCCGTGGGGTCACCTACATAGTCAGCTTCTAGGGCAGCAGCACGTCTTTCTAGATTCTGTAGGGCTTCAGTCTTTTCCCTCCTCACCCTCGAGATTTTAGAGATATATTCCCCACGTGTCCACGGCTTGAAAGAGTCCCATGCAACTGATAACGGTGAGAAGTTCCCATTAGCCGCCCAGTATTGCCCCATGGACACCTCCACCATTCCCTGTACCCGTTCATCTCGTGCCCAATATTGGGAAAGGCGCCACAACCTGGAACTCGGGGGCTCAGTCAGGGAGAGGGCAAGGCACAGGGGAGCATGATCCGATATCCCTCTGGAAAGCACCGTGACCCCCCGCACCATCCCTAGAGCAATTGTGGAGGCATAAATCAGGTCTATTCTAGACAATGTTTTAAAGGTGGCCGAGTGACAGGTAAATTCCCTCGTACCAGGATGCAAATGTCTCCAGACATCCGTTAGGGCAAACGTGTCGGCCCAGTTCCGGAGGTCCGGGGAGTCTCGACCCCCACCACGCAACCGATCCACCTCCGCCTCAGGGACCATGTTAAAGTCGCCCAGCAAAAACACCAAATTAGTGTCATACTGTACGACCCTTCTCATGATGCTGTGCAGAAGTTGCACCGAGGCCGTAGGGGGAAGGTACAAACCCACCAACACCACTCTTTTGTCATACATAGAGACATGCAGAATGATAAACCTGCCCTCTGGATCAATGTGAATATCAACAATTTGTACAGGCAATGACTTTCGGATAAGGATGCTGACCCCTCGGGCATACGCAGAATAGGTGGTGTGATAATGGTGACTCACCCACGGTCGCCTTAAACTGGCAACCCTGGTCCCCAGCAAGTGTGTTTCTTGTAATATACATATGTGAGGTTTGTGCTGTTGGAGGAATTTGAATACCAGGGAACACTTAATCGCTGAGTTTAGGCCCCGGACATTCCAGGAGATAATGTCACATTGCGCCATAATGGGATCCTATTGATAAGTTACGGAAAGCACACACCCAATGAGTCAGCATCCCAGACCATATCCCAGTAATCACATATACCACCTTCCAGTTAACCATAGCACCTCCAAATGTACCTCTGAAGTATAGGCATGTGAGCCTGAACAAAAACAGAAACAATTGAAAAACAAAACCCCTTCCCCTCCCTTTCTCCCCTGACCCCAAAAACCAATCCCTCCCCCCACCCCGCATCCCTAACCCCAACTCAGGAATGCATAAGTTCCAAACAATTAACACCCAACGATCGGTGAGAGGCGTGATCAATGGGCATGATAGTTGCGAACAGGTCCATCCGAACGGGAGTCTGTGCAGCCGCCTTTATCAATAGACATAGTGATAGTGACGAACGAGAGACCAGCGTCCAGCTGTAAAAACGATAAGGATTCACCTTGAACAGGAAAACATAGTAAATCTTGTTATAAAGGTAGAACTCTCCTGGCTGCAGCCAGGGGCACAAAGCTTATGTTTACACGTGATAGTGCAAGTATAGTTCCTTAGAATGCACAGGAGGCGCCTGTGAAAGCAAGTAGTTAACATTAGTAAGCTACCACATTCCAGTAACCCAATCTTCAGCGGTTAGGTGGTAGAGTGTCTATCCATGCAGAGGCATCAGCAGGGGAGGTAAAGAAGCGGACAGTCTCTCCATCCTGCACCCTCAGCCGGGCAGGGAACAGGACACTGTAGCGGACTCCCCTGGTACGAAGGGCTGCCTTAACCTGATCAAAGGAGCGCCTCAGCTTCTGTGTTTCGATAGAATAGTCGGGGAATATCAACAGTTTGCTATTTTGATAGGTCAGCTCACCTTTATTTCTGGCAGCTCGGAGAACTTCATCTCTGTCTCGAAAGTTAAGAAATTTGAGGATAAATGTGCGGGGAGGTGATCCCACCGGCCCAGGCTTAGGAGGAATGCGGTGCGCCCGTTCCACAGCATAGAAGGGGGAGAATTGGGTGCCAGGTAATAGATCCCGCAGGAGCTTTTCCACAAAGTCTGTGGGGTTCTGTCCCTCCACTCCCTCCACCAAGCCCACGATGCGTAAATTATTTCTTCTGTTCCGATTCTCCGCGTCGTCGGCTTTGTATTCGAGAGCTCGGATTTTCGTTTGTAGTGTACGTATGCCGACAGTGTGGTCCGCCACCACGTCCTCCACCCGCCCCAGCCGGTGCTCCGCTTCGGACAGCCGCGACCGTATCTTGTCCATGTCCTGTCGGATCAGGCCCACGTCCAACTGGACCGCTTCTACCTTGGTCGTCAGGGTGGTGAGTGAGGCTTGGCATAGCCCGATGGCCGCCAGCACATCCGCTAGGCCGGGCTGTGGCGGGGAGTCTCCCTGGTCTGTCTGCGACGCCATATTTGAACAGGCCTTGGCACGTGTGACCACGCCGTGCACACTGTTCGGAGGTCCATCGGGAGGCAGGGGGGGGAAATGAAGTTTCTTACCCCTTCCACGACCTGCCCTGTGCACTTTGCCAGGCATACAGCTCCTTCTGAAGCCCTTTTGGAGCAAATAGAGCCAGGATTAGCCGAAAGGGTCTGAGAGAACGGCGGAGCTCCCGGGAAAGACGTCCGCTCAGGTCTCCATCTTGGCCACGCCCCCCCGACAGCGTCTGTCTAGAGGAGCAGACTGAGGGGCCTGGCCAATCCAAATCCAAATGAGGAGGTTTCCAGGAAGGATGGCATGCCCCTGCACTTTCCCTATTCCTCTCGAACCTTTCTCAGATGATAAGTACTGTCCCTGACAGATGGATATCTTGTCCCTACACTACCACATGCAAAATGCATGCCAGACTTGGGAGCTAGGCTCTGCCTGATCCAAGATGGCCACCAAAGTCACATGGGGTGCCAGCATTGAATTGGCTGTTGCCCCTTAGTGACCAAGAAAACCATAGAGAAACTATATGCCTCTTGACTTCCTCCTCCACCTGCATTGTCGCTACGGATGAGCACCACCTACAGTGGAGAAAATAAACTGCACCTGCCTACAAACGGATGTAAGGGGCACTGGTTATAGGCCCCACCAGACTAAAACCTGGGGCTGTGGAGGGGTATATATAGGAATAGGAAATGGTGATCTTTTCTCTACAGCACACCACTTTGCCCACTGCACATTCTGATGCCTATATGATGTCTCCTCTGTCCTACTGTGGTGTTATGTCCCTCACAGGTGTGTTGCTTAATTGTAAGGACTCTGTAGTGCTCATCTTTTCTTTATTCTCTACCCTTTGTAGTCAGATTACCTTGCTGATGGTGTACTGATGGCAAACAATGAGATCTAGCTCTGTCACAATGGTGTGAAGTAAAGACTGTCAGTTTTAAAGCCTCTGGAGCCTATTCGGTTGTCTATCTTGTTTATCCCCCCTCCTGGGTCATACTTTTCTTTCTACAGGGCTTGGATGAATCTGTGCCAACATTCACTATGGTATTGGCATGGGAGCTAGTGGGTGGAAGTTTCAGCGCATGCACAGGCTCACATTCTTAACTGCATGTTGCAGAGCAGTGACATCATCATGTGGCATTTATGTCACATTGGTGCTCATTAACGGATCTGAAGGATATTGGTTATTGTCCCTACCAGACAAAAAAAAACTGGTGCTGAAGAGTTTATAAAGCTGTAGGAAATGACGATCTTTTCTCTGCAGCACACCACTTTGCTCATTGAGCAACTATTGGGGAAATCTTGCTTTGAATCGTTCTTTGTTGCCTTCAGGGGCGACTTTGCTAGGCGATTTGAACATGCCTTCAAGGTGACTTCAGCGTGACTTTGGGCGACTTACAACGCGACTTAAAGCGACCTCCATGCCAGGCGACTTTGCCTATGGCCAATCAAAGAAGGGAGGGAGGGGGCTGCCCAGGTAATTCCTGGGTAATACCTGGATAAATAATTTTCTTTTTCCTGTAAAGTCGATTCAATATAGATGGGGATCTGACTTGGAGGCAACTTCCATTGAATTCTATGGGCACAAGTCGGATAGAAGTCGCCTTGAAGTAGTACAGGAACCTTTTCTGAAGTCAGACCGACTTCAGTAGTGTACATTAAGATGGCTCCCATTCACTTCAATGGGATTTCTGATGTCAAGCGACTTGGGGTCGACACATTGTGGCAGTGTGAACTGGCCCTCAAATGTCTCCTCCATCCTAATGTGGTTTCACGTCCCCCAAAGGCATGCTGCTTGATTGTAGGGACTCTGTAGGCCTCAACTTTTCTTTATTCTTTACCGTTTGTAGTAAGATTACCTTGCTGATGGTGTACTGATAGTAATCGATGAGATATAGCTCTGTCACAATGGTGTGAAGTAAAGACTGTCAGTATTACAGCATATCTGGAGCCTATTCGGTTGTCTATTCCTCCTCCTGGGTCATACTTTTCATTCTACAGGGCTTGTCATGTATTTTGAGGAAATGCATTAAAGCCTATGTTCCCATTGATGCAATTTGGCATGCGATTTGACATGTCAAATCGCATGCCAAATGGGCGGTTATTGCTGGCAATGGCACCATCCTAATAAAGTAGTTACTGTACTACTTTTTCGGGTGCGATTTCAATAGACATCTGTGCAGGAACCCACAACAGATGTCTCTGAAATTGCTCCCGCACGATTTCAATACCACATTATTGCGAACCTAGGCTAAAAGGGAGGAAAATAACCCAGGCTATTTATTTTGATAACCTTTGTAAATGCTTCTGCTTTTTGCAGGGAGCCAAGTTGAGCAATCTTGTTTAAAAACGTGAACACATCAGAGAATTGTATACCAGAATATGTTACGTGTCTCTTCCAACCACTGCTCTGTAATTCCCATGTGAAAGTGTGGGACATTTCCTTTTTACAGATCAATTCTTCCTCTTTGATGTTGCTGGGGATTATCGGGTACAAAACACATGAAAACAAATTGCCTTACTTATCTGTAGCCTATAATTGGAAAGCCAATGTAAGTTTCAGAAGAAACACATTGGGATGGATTGCATACCATTGGAAATCTAGTTTTGTACCTTTTTTCACAAATACTAGCGAGAGTAGATGACATCAAAATTATGGAGAATATTGTCCACACAATTAATAATACAGAGAAAGCCTTTAACCTGAAATGGGATCCTTGGTTTATCCACAAAACATCAATTAATGCATAGAATTCATACAGATACCTCTATATGATCGTTTCCTAATGTTGTTTTTCATTTTTTTCTATTATTTTATTTATTTTTCTTTCTATTATTTCATGATAATAGTTATTTGAAGCGTTGCTTAGTCATATGATATATAAGATTACCATCTGTATACATGAATACACATTTTCAAAGTAAACTAATTGAATAGATTTCATATGAATGTTCTATCAATGTTGCTTCAAATATCTGTAAGAAATTATTTTTTTCAATAATAAGTTTGTAAACAAAAAAAGACAATATTAGGGCCGGTTCACACAGGGGCGACTTGCGCTCCGACTTGTGTCGCCACAAGTTGTTTGACATCAGAAATCCCATTGAAGTGAATGGGAGCCATCTTAATGCACACTACTGAAGTCTCTCCGACTTCAAAAAAGGTTCCTGTACTACTTCAAGGGGACTTCTATCCAACTTGTGCCCATAGGATTCAATGTAAGTCGCCTACAAGTAGGATCCCCATCTATACAGAAGTGACTTTACAGGAAAAAGAAAATAATTTAGCCAGGTACTCCCCGCAAATTACCCCCCAGGCAACCCCCTCCCTCTGATTGGCCACAGGCAAAGTCGCTTG
Source organism: Glandirana rugosa (assembly GCA_018402905.1). Lineage (NCBI taxonomy): Eukaryota > Metazoa > Chordata > Amphibia > Anura > Ranidae > Glandirana > Glandirana rugosa. The sequence goes on along the minus strand of BLSH010088765.1, from coordinate 40,398 downwards.
GCATGAGGTCGCATTGTAAGTTGCCCAAAGTCGTGCTGAAGTTGCGTTGAAGTTGCCTAGCAAAGTTGCTCCTGAAGTCGTATCGCCCCTGTATGAATGCGGGCTTACCGCCTATCTGGAGCCTATTCGGTTGTCTATCCCTCGTCCTGGGTCATACTTTTCATTCTACAGGACTTGTCATGTATTTTGAGGAAATGAATTAAAAAGTGAGGAAAATAATCCAGGTTATTTATTTCAATTACCTTTGTAAATGCTTCTGCTTTTTGCAGGGAGCCAAGTTAAGCAATCTTGTTTAAAAATGTAAACACACAGGAGAATGTATACCAGAATATGTTACGTGTTTCTTCCAACCACTGCTCTGCAATTCCCATGTGAAGGTGTTCATCTCTGAGTCATTTCAGCACTCAGCGGTTTCCTCTTTATAGATCAGTTCTTCCTCTTTGATGTTGCTAGTGCTCACCAGGTACAAAACACATGAAAACAAATTGTCTTACTTATCTGTAGCCAGGGCTGCTGTTAGAAATCAAGGGGCCCCGTACAGCCTACTTGACAGGGCCCCCCCTTCCCCCCCGAAAATATCAAATTCCATTTTTGCTAGAATGCAATGGTTGCAATGTTGTTTTGCAGCCATGGCAGAAATTATACTCTTGCTACAGCCACCCCGTGACACCTGTTTTTTGTTGTACCTTTTTTAAATTGCTGAATGGTAATTTTACTTTGTGAGACCGTATTGCAACTGTGAGCCAAGTGTTTGGCTTGCAGTTGCAGTGCGGCCCCATTGAACTCATTAGGGAGTTTGATAGGGGGTGCTACCTGTCAATCTCTGCAGCCTGTGTTAAAAATGCGGCAGCTGTGTAGTAAACCATTGCAGCCACAGCATGTATACAGCTCTGTCTGTCTATTGTTAGGATTTGGGTGCGCAGCCAAGGATGACGGTAAATCCATGGCTCAGCTGCCCATGTGAAAGAGTCCTTAGGCTGCATTCACACTTTGCATTTCCTTAAAGTGGTTGTCAAGTCAGTTTAACCACTTCCCTACCGAGTCATAGTAAAATGACGTTGGCAGGGACTGTTCCTCGATCACGGATCGCTTGTCTGCCGGGGGGTTGTGTCCCCCCCAGATTGGGGTAAAGAGCCAATAAAATTGGCTCTTTACCACGTGACCGGCTGTGTCCAATCACAGCCGGTCACTAACGCTCCTCTCGTGCACGCCACTCGTGCGCGCCCCTGGGGGCGCACAGCGCGGCGATCAGAGCTGAGGCTTGTCCCTCGGACAAAGCCCAGCTCCGATCCGTGTAAAGAGCCAATAGATTTGGCTCTTTACCACGTGACCGGCTGTGTCAATCACAGCCGGTCATGTGATGTAAACAAACCGCGGTAACGCGCTGTTACCGCAGTTCTCCCTGTCACACACCGATCGTGTGTGACAGGGAGATTGCGGTAACAGTTGGTTACCGCCTACTGTGTACACTAAGCACACTGATCACCCCCCCAATAAAGAGTACCTGTCACCACCCCATCAAAGTACCTGTCACAGTCCATCAGAGTACCTGTCACCTGTCCATCAAAGTACCCGAGTACCTGTCACCTGCCCATCAAAGTACCCGAGTACCTGTCACCTGTCCATCAAAGTACCCGAGTACCTGTCAACTGCCCATCAGAATACCTGAGTACCTGTCACCTGCCCATCAGAATACCCAAGTACCTGTCACCTGCGCATCAGAGTATCCGAGTACCTGTCACCTGCCCATCAGAATACCCGAGTACCTGTCACCTGCCCATCAGAATACCCGAGTACCTGTCACCTGTCCATCAGCGTACCCGAGTACTTGTCACCAGCCCATCAGAGTACCCGAGTACCTGTCACCTGCCCACCTGAGTACCCGAGTACCTGTCACCTGCCCACCTGAGTACCCAAGTACCTGTTACCTGCCCACCAGAGTACCCGAGTACCTGTCACCTGCCTTTCAGATTACCCGATTACCTGTCACCAACCCATCTGAGTAACCGAGTACCTATCTGCAGCCCATCAGAGTACCCAAGTACCTTTTACCAATCCATCAGATTACCCTAGTACCTGTCTCCAGCCCATCAATGCACCCAAGTACCTATCTGCAACCCATTAGAATACTTGAGTACCTATCTGCAGCCCATTAGAGTACCCGATTACCTATCTGCAGCCCATGCCTCATACCTCGGGTGTTTGCTTTCCAAAATGGGGTCATTTTGGGGGTAATTCCACTGTCCTGGTACCCCGGGGCCTTCAAAAGTGTGATAGGTATGAATGAAATTTTATGTGTAATTTATGCTCCTAGAACGCCTGACTGTGCTCCCTGCATGTTCGGTTTCTGTATGTGGCCAGGGTGTGAAAAAGTCTCACAATTGGTATCGCCATACTCGGGACGAGTAGCAGAATATATTTTGGGGGGTAATTTTTGCTGTGTGCATGCTATGTGTTAGAAATATCTTATAAATTGACCACTTTGTGTAAAAATAAAAGCGTTTTCATTTTCTTTCCATGTTTTTCGAAGACTTATGAAAAAAAATGAACCATTCAAAAGACTCATAATGCCTCATAGAATATACGTTGGGGTGTTTGCTTTCCAAAATGGGGTAATTTTGTGGGTAATTCCATTGTCCTGGTGCTCCAGGGCCTTCAAAAGTGTAATAGGTCGTTAGGAAATTAGATGTGAAAATTCTGCTCCTAAAATGCATGACGGTGCTCCCTGCATGTTGGACCTCTCTATGTGGCCAGGCTGTGAAAAAGTCTCACATGTGGTATCGCCATACTCGGGGACAGTAGCAGAATGTATTTTGGGGTGTAATTGGACATATGCTGTGTGTGAGAAATAACTTGTTGTTTTGACAATTTTGTGCAAAAAAAAAATAATAATTTCTTAATTTTCCCAAGAATTGTGGGAAAAAAGTACAACTTCAAAAAACTCGCCATGCCTCTTACTAAATACCTTGGAATGTCTACTTTTCAAAATGGGGTCATTTGGGGAGTATTTGTACTTTCCTGACATTTCAGGGCCTCAAGAATTGAGATCGGCCATCAGTGCATCAGGTGTGATCAATTTTCAATGATTTGCACCATAGTTTGTAGACTCTATAACTTTCACACAGACCAAATAATGTACACTTATTTGGGTTATTTTTACCAAAGATGGGTAGCAGTATAGGTTTTGGCCCAAATTTATGGACAAAAATTACTTATTTGCAAAATTTTATCACAGAAACTAAAAAAGTGTTTTTTTTTCAAAATTTTCGCACTTTTTTCAATTATGTCACAAAAAATAAAAAACCCAGAGGTTTTTAAATACCACCAAAAGAAAGCTCTATTTGTGTGAAAAAAATGATAAAAATTTCGTTTGGGTGCAGTGTAGCATGAGAGAGTAATTGTCATTCAAAGTGTGAGAGCGCTGAAAGCTGAAAATTGGTCTGGTAAGGAAGGGGGTATAAACGTCCGATATTGAAGTGGTTAAAAAAAAAAAACACCTGCAAGAGAGAGGCATAATGAGCTAGTATGCATACTAGCTCATTATGAAATACTTACCTTAGATCGACGCTGTAGCAACAGTCCCTGTGACTGGCGACATGCTGTGTCTGTCGACTTCCGGGATCCTGGGCTCCGACTAATCACAGCCCGGACTCCAGCGCTGTGATTTGCAGGAGCCGCACTGACGTCACTCACACGCATGCGCGTGGGAGCTGCCATTTACGGCACACTTCGTGAAGAAACGGCCCAGTCGGGCTATTTCTCAATGCACATGTGCCGATTACGTTGGCACATGCAGATACAGGGAATATCTCCTAAACGGTGCAAGTTTGGGAGATATTCCCGGGACCTAAAGGTAATCTTGAATATAGGCTTAGCTGTAGTTTAAAGTGGTTGTCATGACTTGACGACCACTTTAACATGTGACAAAGTGCACAGGAAATGCATGCTTTGCAGTATATTTTATAAATGCACTGCAAACTTGCATAGTGCTTGTGGTGCCAATAATTGTTAATGGTACCCCAAAACCACTTAGCTGGGGGGGCGTGGCTTGGCGCGCAACGAGGATGGCAGCACACTAGCAGAGCTCCGGCTACAACACGCAATCCCATAGCCTCTAAACCACCCGAACAGCACTAAATGCCGGGCCCGCTCTCGCAGGGGACTGGCATCTGCCTCGGCCAGGAATATCTCAGACCTGTTCAAGCCTAGGTCAGCGGCCCGCTCCGGACAAGAAGCTAAAATGGCGCCGAGCCGCCATGAGGAGGACTACAGTGAAGACTCCCAATCGGCCCCGGAAGACTCAGGTAGGGGTCTAACACTCCCTGACCACCCACTGACATATGCCGATATGTCGGGGTTTGCAGCGGACATAAAGTCAACTTTCTCAGCCGCCATTCAGGAGGAGTACCGCCGAGCCGCGGTAAAATCGAAGAACAGGCCTCGCCCGGCGACTGGATCCGAACTTGTCCAGACTCTATAAGGACCGGCTCCGTCTACGGTCAGGGGACGCTCTCGCCCTAGCACCCCACAACTTCCGAGAAAACGGGCCGTAAATCACGACAAGCCCACCAAATCTCCGATACCCTAACGCACAACATCGGCCTCGAGACGATCACACGACGGTAGGAGCAACGCGCGGTTCGGTGCGGGGGGGTCGATTCACCAAAACCCCATGGTAATTGTTAATAACCGTG
>BLSH010088758.1:78683-95640 GCA_018402905.1 Glandirana rugosa | reverse complement strand
CTTTTATCTTTGGGGTCATCTGAAGGCAATTGTCTATGCTGTGAAGATACAAGATATGCAGCACCTGAAACTACGGATACTGGAAGCCTGTGCTAGCATTTCTCCTGCGGTGTTTCTATCAGTGTGTGAAGAGTGGGAGAATAGGGTTGCATTGACAATCCAACACAATGGGCAGCACATTGAACACATTTTATAAGTGGTCAGAAACTTGTAAATAACTCATGAATAAAGTTACGTTAAAACCAAGCATTGTGAAATTTCCAATAAGTTTGATGTGTCACATGACCCTCTTCCTATTGAAAAAACAAAAGTTGGATTCAAAATGGCCAACTTCAGAATGGCCGCCATGGTCACCACCCATCTTGAAAAAGTTTCCCCCTCACATATACTAATGTGCCACAAACAGGAAGTTAATATAACCAACCATTCCCATTTTATTAAGGTGTATCCATATAAATGGCCCACCCTGTAGATAAAAATTACTGAAAAAAATTGCATGGGCAGTCAGGTCTGGTATGGATTTTAAGGGGAACCCCGTGCCAATTAAAAAAAAATGGCGTGGGGGTCCCCCCAAAATCCATACCAGACCCTTATCCAAGCACGCAGGCCTGGCAGGGCAGGAGGGGGGACAAGCGAGCGCCCCCTCTGAACCATACCAGGCCACATGCCTTCAACATGGGGAGGGTGCTTTAGGGTCTCCATGTTGATGGGGAGAAGGGCCTCATCCCCACAACCCTTGCCAGTGGTTGTGGGGGTCTGCAGACGGGGGGCTTATCAGAGTCTGGAAACCCCCTTTAATAAGAGGCCCCCAGATCCCTGCCCCATGTGAAAAAAAAAGTTTCCCCATTGTAAGCCATCGTCAATTACAGCACCAACGACCCGAAAAAAAACCAAAAAAAACAGCTCCTCCGTAATGGGAGGGCTCCAGCCGACTGCTGTCTTTTGCCGTTTGACAGCTCTTATAAAGGCTAGGGCAGGGGCAACCGCTTACGTCAGCGGGTGGCAAGCGGGATATTATTGCACATGCGTGTAAATTGCACCATTAAGGTGAGGGCACTGAGAACATTGTGGTGATTGGGAAGAATTGGTTTTATTGAAGCTGAAAGTCACAACTATTCACTTTTGATAAACTATGTTGATATGTAAAAACCCAAAACAGTAAAATCAGTCTGTATATGCAGCATAGCATGTGGTGGAACTTAAGGGGTTAATCCTTAGCATTGTGAAAAAATGCTGTTTTATCCTGTATGCATAGATACTTCCCTCCTGCACTGTCAATCTGGGGAAGTCCATATAATACACAGCAGGGTGGTAAAGCTGCACATGCTCAGTTTGGTCTTTTATGCTGGATAGAACATTTCCTGTTTCAGTTGAACTGTTCAGGTCACATGATATTGACATCACACATGTGGGCGTGTATACAGGCTATAGTGGAAATCCCCTCCTACTTGAACACATAGCTATGGACACATTGTGCAGGTGATCAGGAAACCGTGGTATACAGATCATCCCAAAAGGTATATAGTGGCAGTATTTTAATTTAAAAAGTAGATTTATAAGCTGTGGGCGCTGTGGGCACTGTGGGAGGGGGGGCGTGGCAGATGAACTATTTTCATATTAATGAATTTAGCAACACTTTAAATAATTTTGGACTATTTGTTAAGTGGTTATATTATTACACATTTTATTTATTTATTAGTTGTGATAGACTGTACAATATGTGGTAACGCAGCATTTATTTATTTTTATTTACTATAAATACCAGCTTTTATTTTATGATAGTCTCTTAAAACCTGTATAGCAGCAGCAGCACTCAGACCAAAAGAGGAAGGGGCAGCACATGGGGCCGTCGATTCTCCTGTATTGAAAGTGATTCTAAAGGACACATTTTTTTTTAACAACAAACATGTTATACCTATTTGCTCTGTACAATGGTTTTTCACAGAGCAGCCTCGATCCTCTTCTATCCCCCATCGGCGGTCTTACAAATTGTGGATGGACCCTCTGCACACTGCTACACCTGTTCCAGCAAACTATACAATGAAAAACAGGGATATTTATTTCACATATATGTGAATACATGTTTAAGCCAGCCAACTGCATCAAAGTATTCCCTCTTCTTGCCAGTCCTAAACTGCCTTGCCACTGCAAATGCTATGGTGGACACCATGCCAACCTGGGGCATAAAGACCCAAGGTGGGGGAAGGCGACTAGGTTCAGATATTGTTACTGACCTGCATTACAACAGAGAAAAAATATGCCTGTGTTCAGATCCTAATAGCTTGTATGTGTATTCAACCACTTCAGACCTGGAAGGATTTCCCACTTTAGGACCAGAGCACTTTTTACGATTCAGCACTGCGTTGCTTTAACTGACAATTGTGCGGTCGTGCGACTTTGTACCCAAACAAAATTTGTGTCCTTTTTTTCCCACAAATAGAGGTTTCTTTTGGTGGTATTTGATCCCCCTCTGCTTCATTTCTGATCACTGCTATAAACAAAAGAAGAGTGACAATTTCGCAAAAAAAAACCCCAAAATTTCTTACTTTTTGCTATAATACATATCCAAAAAAAATAATAAAAAAACATTTTTTTTCATCCGTTTTGGCCAATTTATATTCTTCCCCATATTTTTGGTAAAAAAAAGATTGCAATCTGCCTTTATTGATTGGTTTGCGCAAAAGTTTCCGCATTTACGAATGATGAGAATCGCGATCTGCGATTTTTAGCGGTACTGCAATATTGCGGCGGACATGTCGGACCATTTCGACACTTTTTTGGGACCATTGGCATTTATACAGTGATCAATGCTATGAAAATGCATTGATTACTGTGTAAATGTCACTGGCAGTGAAGGGGTTAACCTGCAGGGGGTACTCTAAGGGGTTAACTGTGTTCTCTCAGTGTGTTCTAACTGTATGGGGGCTGAGCTGAGTGGGGGAGGAGAGTGATCACGGCTCCCATATACAGGGAGCCTGTGATCACATTCCTTCCCGCTCTGTCAGAACGGAGATCCGTGTTTACATACATGGACCTCCGTTCTCTCACTGCGGGGGAGCCATCGCGGGTAGCCGGCGGAGATCCAGTCCACCCTACCTGCTCCCTGGCTCCCCCAGAACATAGTGAGCGCGTGACCTCGCAGCCGCCGTCAGGTGACGGCGGTTTGCGATGATGAGCCAAGTTGCCGCCGTCAAGCCACGGCGGGCGGTCAGCAACTGGTTAAACTATCAGGTGTTAAAGGGGGGTGACCACATATTGACACAACAAATACTTGATGGACCCTCTGCACACTGCTACACCCCTCCCAGGAAACTATGCAATGAAAAACAGGGATATTTAGTTCACATATATTGCAATAAATGTTTAAGCTGACCAACTGTGTCAAAGTAATCCCTCTTCTGGTCAGTTCTACACCCTCCATTGGTGGTCCTGGCTCCTCCCTCCTGTGGAGTGCCCCCATAGCAAGCTTCTTACTATGGGGCACTCGAACAGGCTCGCTCCCGTGCCACATTCTGTGTGTCCATTAACACACAGAGCGTGACTCGGCCCCGCCTTTCTGCTCTCTTCTCATTGGCTCACTGGCTGCTGCTGCTGTTTGAGCCAATAAGGAGAGAGAGACCTGAGAAAGCTGTTGCTCTCATGCACATCTCTGGATTGAGGTGGAGCTCAGGTAAGTATAAGGGGGGCTGGGGGGAGCTGCTCCCAGAAGGTTTTTTACCTTAATGCATAAAACCGGTCCAGGGTCATTTAAATAAGCTTCTGTAGCCCTCGGCAGTCATATATAAACCACTGCACCTGAAAAAAAATAAAGGGGGCGTGGCTTAGCGCTGAAGCAAGATGGCAGCATAATCTGGGAGCTCCGACATCCACGGCCTCAAAAGCATTAAAAATTTGCGTCCAGGGCTGCAGCTCACACTGAAGAAAATGGCGGCGAGAAGCACATCTGCCCCTGATCACAGGAGGAACCCTTGAGCCAGCTCAGCTGCACTATCGCGGCAATGTTCCGCACACAAATGCAGAACTTGCAGGCCGCATCTCAAGCCGCCGACTTGAGTACAGGGACGTCGACCGGCACAGTAGAAAGCCCCGGCAACTCCGCAACAGGTATGCTTTCACCATACCAGTCCCCTCTTCTATGCCTAGCGGACCTGCAGATGGTGGCTTCAGACATCAAAAATACACTGGCGGCAGCTATTTTTGACCTAAAAAAGAACATTAGGACAGTTGCATCACGCTTAGAGCATGTGGAGGTGGCGGTCATGACACATGGTGCAGCTATACAACAAGTACAGCAACAGACCACTACTCATGCGCAGCATCTAATGGAGATGCATAGGCACCTGGAGGACCTCGACAATCAAGGCTGGAGACATAACCTTAGGGTTAGAGGGGTCCCAGAAACGATCGAAGGACCTCAGATACAGACTACGACTTGGGCCATATTTAATACATTGTTGGGCAGACCTCCTGATGCACCAGTAGAGATGGAAAGGTGCCATCGTGCGCTGAGACCTAGGGGCCGAGACACTGACCCGCCAAGGAACATAATATGTTGCTTGGTCAACTACACACAAAAAGAAGAGATCCGGAGAGCTGCACGCAACCAAGACTGATTGGAGCATGAGGGAGCCCGCATACAGATCTACCAGGACTTGTCTAACATTACCCTCCAACACAGGAGAGGCCTGCGCCCACTCCTCCAGGTGCTCAGGGACAGACGTATAGCATATTGATGGAAATTCCACTTCTGCCTGCAAGCATCAAAGGAAGCTCCGAGGTTATCCCTCTCATCGGTACGCCGCAAGACAGATCATAGGTTCCATAATTAGCCCAGCGGATGCAGAAGCCTTCTACACCCAATCTCCTGAGAACTTATGGGCCTTCTTAGCCGGCCGACAACCTACTGTCCACTAGACCGCTTACTACTTGACTGCCGGCTTACTATCCAGCAATTTGGTGATTTGAGAAGGGACCCTGGGGTTACTGACAGTTCAAGATGATTTTACCCCACTGTTGATTTATGTTGTGGAGGGATGGAGGGAGGGTGCCACCGAGGAAGGGTATGCCAGTCGGCTCAATTAAAGTGGATGCCACCAGAAGTCTACCCAGGGGCTTTTCAACAGACTACCCTATGGACCCCTTCTGCAGCCTGAAGGGATAAAGCTTTGCATGATGTTTAAGCGACAATACATCTTTACCTTAGTCCTGGCTAAGGTTTACTTGCTCCCATCCAGTCCACTTTATAACATCAAGCCAACAAACACCTTGATCTTAACTGTACTAGATCACCTGGCCAACTGAGTGGTAGCCCTCCCCCACCGGCGCTATTACAATTCATACAAGCACCCCCATTCCTACCACCTGCCCTCTCATTATAAAAGGGTTACATAGAGGGACTGAACCGAGAAGTTAACCCTCCTTGTTTGCATTTCACAGATCTAATGGATATAAGATCACTTGTTGACTTGTACGCACATTTTTTGTTGTTCTCTCCCCTGTGTCCCTTGTTTCTTTTCATGCAGAGACTATGTGTGGCCACCATACAATCTGGTACAAGACGAAGCTACTACCTCAGTCTACTAATTGACCTGCGGACTGTGGTACGACATCATAGACCTTGGGATGCTGAACGTAGGCCGAAATAAAAGACTATGCCTGGGGTATTGGGGTAAGAATTGGGTAATCAGGCTCCTTAGGCCTACTACACGGTGACAACCCTGGGTATCCTGGGAGCCTGGAATGTACCTTATTTGAGCACTGCTTCCTCTGTTATGGGGTTTTCCTTTGTTTAGCGTGTTATTCTTATTCTTACCGTTTATGTGACGCAGTGGGTAATGGACTTAATTAAATGCACAGGGGGAATTAACATGTTGTACATGACCTGCATGGATAGATACATCTGCTCCCATTGCATTTTTCTTGTTATGCCAGTTAGGTGTAAGTTGTGTAGCCATGAGGTCTTATATATGAGGTAAATCTACCCCCTAGGAGGCAGCCACTCAACATTAGGGAGATCTAGCATCACAATATTAGTGAGGTACGGTATTTACTAGGCAGCCAATCTGATCCCTATAGGGTGAGAGTACTCCCAAGAGGTCGCGCTCGCTCCATCTCTCAAGCAGAGGATTCTGCCAAATGGGAGACAGAGCGAGAGACAGACACTGCATTTGACTCCTATATTTTCAGGGTTTTTATCCCCCCCCCCCCCCCCGCGGACTCTAGTTTGAGTACCATGTATTCTCTGGACAAATTTGATTGCGGCGACTACCTAATTAAATCCCCCGCAGTTAGACCTCTCACCCGTCTTGCCATTCCCCGATCTTTGGATTGGGGGCTAGAGTCAGGGCCGCTCCAATAACAAGGGGCTGGGTCTGGCTCTGGCTGCCTAAGTCTAGCCCTTGGACTTCTTTTCATTAAAAACATATAAATAATGAGAGGCTAGTGGATGTCTAGGATGTCCATCTTGCTTTAGTGACTAACTAACTCCCTACTCCAGAGAGGCAAGTCCCCCTTTGGTAACTGCCGGCCAGGTCGTCTGTCAATCACCCTGCTTACTCTTTCTAGACCAGGTGGACTAGCAGGTCCTATTGTCACCTCTGGCTGGTAACTAGTGGAGATAGATACACCAAGATGCGAAACTTGCCATTGGTGGTCTCATCTCTATCTACCTGTGTGACAGCTCAATTTAACTTTTTTGAGTAAGGGGCCCCCCTTTTATTTGTCCCCCCCCCTTTTTTTCCCTTTCTCTTTCTTCTCTCTCTCTCTCTTCTTCCCGCTTCTCTGTCTCCCTGCGACCAGACGTTCTGCTTCCATGCACTGCAATGCTCCGTCCGCTCTCAAAGTACTATCTCTTAATGTAAGGCGACTCAATGTACCGGAAAAGCGTAGCAGTGTCCTTGCTAAGGCACCCCGCATACGAGCCCAGATTCTCTTTTTCTAAGAGACTCGCTTCAAAAAAGGTGCCACTCCCAGATTCCATAACCACCGCTTCCCCATAGCATTTCATGCAACATGTTCTGATTCCAAGACCAAGGAAGTTTCCATTTTAATCTCCAAATCTTTCCCATTCCTTATCACTGACCAGCTTCTGGATCCAGAAGGTAGATATATCTTCCTGAAGGGTACCTGGAAAGACAGACCAATGACTTTAGCGAATGTGTACTGCCCCAACTCCAAACAAGTGTCCTTCATGAGGGAGACACTTTTGAAATTAACAAGCTTTCAATCAGGCCTTCTAATTTTTTGGGGGGGGGCTTTAACATGGCATTGAATCCACATCTTGACACCTCTTCGGGCACTTCCTCGCTCACCTTTTCAGCTATCCGACAAGTTAAGCTCCAATTAGCCTCCTTGAAATTACATGATACCTAGAGAACTCTGAATCCACAGGGTAAAGATTGTACCTCTTTTTCCCCTGTCCATGTACGTTATTCACGGCTGGACTATCTGTTCATTAAACAAGCCGACCTAACCTTCCTACATCACACCTCCATAGAGAACATGGTTCTCTCCGACCACCACCCAATCACACTGACACTTCAGTTTCCTGAAACTGAGTCATCCTCCAAGATTTGGCGTATGGACGCCTCCCTTCTGTCTGGTGTGGGAGACCTAGCCGCAATCTCACAGTGCATTAAGGATTACTTTAGCCACAATAACATGCCTGATGTGTCCCCCATGATACAATGGGAGGCACACAAATACACAATTAGGGGTCACTTACTCGCATTAGCGGCGCAGAAAAAGAGGGAGCACCAGTCACAAGTGAAGGAATTAGCAGAAAAAGTGTGCAAATTAGAGGCCCAGCACAAGAGCACACTGGCAGCTAAAGTAAATCTTGAACTAGCAGATACCAGGGCGCTTCTCCTAGAAGCATTGTTTACCAATGCAAGGAGACGACACATCTTGACTCAAAAGTTATTTTACGAACAGGGGAATAAACCAGGTAGACTGCTGGCTAGGGCCACACAACAACGTCTTTTAACGTCCACGATACATCATGTGACAGACAGAACAGGCAAGACCCATAACAAAAATGAGGACATTGCCCTGCTATTCCAGGAATACTATAGTAACCTATACGACCTGAACTCTATGCAGGAGTCGCCCTCTGAGATAGAGCACCGTAAAGATCTTATTAGTGAATTCCTGTTTAAATACTGCCCAAAAGGCATTTCAAGAGCAGATTCTAAACTATTAGAGTCCCCCTTGTCAGAAGAGGAGTAGACATCGGCCCTGAAGGCCACAAAACCAGGTAAATGCCCAGGCCCTGATGGCTTCCCAGCACAGTACTACAAAAGTTTTGCAGAACTATTGGCCCCAGCATTTCTTAGGGCCTTTAACATGCTGGCTACCGCCCCCTGTTCCTCCTCACATTTATTGGCAGCATTTATATCAGTGATCCCAAAAGAGAATAAACACCCATCAAAAGTTGAGAACTATCGCCCAATCTCACTTCTTAACGTAGGCGTGAAACTTTTCTCCAAGATTTTAACCGCGAGATTAAATACTCATCTACCATCCTGGGTGAACCTAGATCAAGTGGGCTTTGTCCCTGGTAGGGAGGCCAGGGATAACACCATAAAAGCATTAAACATACACAACTGGCTCACATCTAATAAACAGGAAGGGTTTTTTCTTTCAATGGACACAGAGAAGGTATTTGACAGAGTGGCCTGGGTCTATATGGCGGAGGTCTTGAGAGCATTAGGACTGGGAAATCGGATGTTTGCATTTATCTCATCACTGTACTCCGGTCCAACGGCCAGGGTTAGGGTCAATGGCCATCTGTCGAGTGCCTTCTCCATCCGTAATGGCACACAGCAGGGGTGCCCTTTGTTCCCCATACTGTACATTCACATGTTAGAACTGCTATTGAGGTGTATCAGAGAAAATCCAGATATTAAGGGCTTAAAAATAAAACAATGCAAATTTAAACTAGCGGCGTTTGCGGATGACGTGTTACTTTTCCTCTTGTCTCCCCTGACAACTCTACCCAACCTTATGAAAATCTTGAGGCAATTCAGCAAAATATCCAATTTGAAATGTAATTATTCTAAATCATTTGCCCTTAATGTAACCCTCTCATCCGGAATAACACAACAGTGCCAAGCCAACTTTCCCTTTCAATGGCAGTCAGATGGGATAACCTAGTTAGGGGTACAAATCCTTGTAAACCTTACAGAATTGTATAAAAACAATTTCCAAACGGAGCGTCAAGCCATACATGGGGATCTAGCATGGTGGGACACTCCTTATATCTCCTGGTTTGGGAGAGCTGCTATTTTAAAGATGACGGTTCTACCGCGTCTGCTCTATAAGATGCAGACCCTGCCGATTGAGCTACTACCTTCTTTTTTCTCAAGTTACAAATGGATATGCAGAGCCTTCCTATGGGGTAACAAACTGGCTAGAATAAGATGGGAGAAACTGGTGTTGCCAAGGGCCAAAGGAGGAATTGGGCTCCCTGACTTACTGCGCTACTACAGGGTAATACATTTAGCACGGGTGGTGGACTGGAGAGTTCACTCCTCATGTAAAGACTGGGTTTCTTTAGAGAACTCACTAAGGACCTTACCTGGTTGCCTGGTGAACAGATTCCATCCAGCCTAAAAGGTCACCCAACGGTTGGGGCGACTCTTCAAGCCTTCAACAGATCTTGCCAATTACCCCAATTAAAGCAACTCCAATTTCCCACAGGGCCTCTCTAAACATTTCCTGGCAGACCAGTGTCTCTTACACATTTCTGGGATCTCAAAGAAAAAATACTTTAAATCGATTGCTATGCACATGATCGATGCTGCTAGACTGTGCTTGCCGGTACATTGGAGATCTATCTCACCCCCTTCCATCCGGGAATGGATCAGCCGCATAAATCGCATAGGGACAATGGAAGAATTGATTAATTTGTCAATGGACAGAATGACAGCGTACACAAAAATGTGGGATACATGGCTTCAATTTCAGAAATCGCATGCGTACCATGATATGGTCTCAACAAATTCATAGATCCTTTTGATAAATATAAACACATAAACACACTGGTTTAACCAAAGAGACCTAAACTTACTTATTTCCTGGTCGCAGGGAACAGAGATTGGGCAGCAGGGCTCTCACACCCCCTATAACACAATCCACCACGTTCCCACCTCCGTTTACCCATACCAGGAGTCCCCACCCCCTTTACCTTTTCTCCCCCTTCCCCCTCCCTTTTTTTTTTTATTATTCTCTCCCCCTCTCTCACCCCACTCATATTGGCCTTAGACAAGGTTGGAGGGAGAGGAGTGAAGGGCGCGAGCCATCTCCTTTTCCACCACCCTTTATTAAAGGTAACTGTTGGCAAGAGACAGGCCTTTGTACAGATTTTACTTATTTCTGGTCACACACAGGTGACAGGGGTCTTAATCGGAAATAAGAAAGAATTGATATGATAAACAGACTCCTTGCTTGGAAAAGAGCATTGTTCAAATATTGTAAAAGACGTTGATTTGTTTTCACAGAAATCCTGTCTGTTACGGTTATCAGCTAACCTTGTTATATCACTGATACATGATGGAGCTGTCGTACTTGGTATGTGTAGATATACGTTACAATATGCTGCATGACACGTGTTATCATCATGACTTGTATTTGGCTTCTTAATAAAACATTTTTGGAACAAAAAATAAAAAAATAAAAACATTTTGTCAAAATGCCTAGGTTTCCCTTCAAATTCATGAAAGTGAAGACAGTCCGTATTTGTGATCTCTACAGATCTAGATGGACAGAAAATACAAATCTTTTGGCAGTAAGACAGCTCCTTATCTTTTAATTGGATATTTAGCTGTTCAGCTTTAATCACAACTCTGAAATTTCACAATGATATTAAAAGACTGTGAAACCTAAGTAACAAAGTTATATCATATGCGCTGTGTGAAACAGCTAATTTTCACAGCTACATGAGCACCGTAGACGTAAACCCCCACCTGAAATATCCTCTGTTCTGATAATCTCCTGAGTTGTGTTTAAGACTCCATCTGTACATGAAACTTATTTAACAATAAATAGTAAGCCTTTAAGAATTGCTTGTAAGACAGTTTCCTCTCCCTTGGCCAAAAAATATATTTAAAAAAAAAAGCAATTTTTAGACAATGTTTAACCACTTCAGCCCCGGAAGGATTTCCCACTTTAGGACCAGAGCACTTTTTGCGATTTGGCACTGCGTCGCTTTAACTGACAATGGCGTGGTCGTGCGACGTTGTACCCAAACAAAATTTGCGTTCTTTTTTTCCCACAAATTGAGCTTTCTTTTGGTGGTATTTGATTGCCTCTGCGTCATTTATGATCACCGCTATAAACAAAAGAAGAGCGACAATTTTGCAAAAAAAAAAAACAGTTTTTCTTACTTTTTGCTAAAATACAAATTCAAAAAAAAATATAAAAATGTTTTTTTTCTCGGTTTTATTCTTTATATTCTTCCTCATATTTTTGGTAAAAAAAAAACACAATCGGCGTTTATTGATTGGTTTGCACAAAAGTGGCAGCGTTTACGGATGATGAGAATTCATTTCTGGGGTTTTTATTTTTTTTACATTTTTTAGTTGTAATGGCGGCGATCTGCAATTTTAGCGGTACTGCGATATTGCAGCGGACATGTCGGACTTTTTTGACACTTTTTTGGGACCATTGACATTTATACATTTATCAGAAATGTAAATATCCACTAATTACTGTATAAATGTCATTGGCAGTGAAGGAGTTACAGGGATCAGTAGATCTCCTATGCCCCCACTAACAGAGCAGGGAACCGCCGTGTTTACATCAGCGGTTCCCTGTTCTTTAGCTGTGGCAGCTCATCGTGGCTTGCCGGCGGACATTGGGTCTGCCCAAGCCGCGGGCACACTCCTCAGGAGCAAGGCCACCCGCAGATCGTAGCTTATTTACGGCGATTCGCGGGAAGCGTCCACACCGCCGCAGTAAATATACTGCGCGCGGTGTGGAACTAGTTAAAACCAAGTAGTGAACGGAGAATGTTATCCAAAAAAATATGTTCATTGTTCTGAAGTAAGAAAACCCAGCTTATTTATTCTGAGATCAGTGAAGCCAGATCAAAAGTGTGATTGGTGTATATCCTTCCTGAACCAATGATTGATAAAAAAGGGTCTACACACCCTACACTACAAGATGCAGATCTATCAAAAATCAGCATATGGGTACTACAGCTATAAACCGACACTTCCTAACAACATTTTGGCAAGGAACTTTGGGCATTTGTACAAAAGTTAAAAATCAGCAGCTACAAATACTGTAGCTGTACTTGTAATAAGCATACATTTACCAGTCCAGGGATCCAGTGTTGTCATCACCAGGGCCTGTTTTTCAGTGGTCTTCAGGTCCCCGGTGTCATCATTTACATAGTTACACAGTAGGTAAGGCTGAAAAAAGACAATAGTCTATCCAGTTCAACCTGTGTAGGTGTACCAGCGTTAATTTTGGCAGCAAATTTCGATTTCGTTTTAGTCTTAGTTTAAAGACTAAGACTGGCATTTTAGTTTTAGTCCCATTTTATTCTTCTGCAATTGTTTTAGTTTTAGTCGTATTTAGTCGACTAAATCTCCAGGATATTTCAGTCAACTAAAATCGAATGGGTTTAGTTAAATTGTAATACAATATTTAAGCATTTCTCTACAATTTCCAAACTCATTATATACTGCTGGAGTGAAAAAACGAATATGTTATTATTTATGGTATTGAGGTATGAACATGCACTACAGACCAATGTTCATTTTGACGTCAAATTTCAATTTAGTTTTAGTCTTAGTCTTTTGACTAAAATGGCATTTTAGTTTTAGTCCCATTTTAGTCTTTTGACTAAAATGCCATCTTCGTTTTAGTCATATTTTAGTCATCTCAATTGTTTTAGTTTTAGTAGTATTTTAGTCAACTATAATGATATAAAATTAGTTGACGAAAATGTTTTAGTCAGTTTTAGTCAACGAAATGAACACTGAGGTGTACGTGTCAGTGTCTATAATAATTTCCCATATCCCTGTATGTTGTGCTTTTTTAAGATATACATCCAAGAGTCCTTTAAAAATATCCATACTCCCTGCAGCCACCACCAATTGTGGGAGAGAATTCCACATCGTTATTGCTCTGACAGTGCAAATCCCCTGCGCAGTTTAAGGTTAAACCACTTCTCTTCCAGTCTCATTGTGTGGCCCCATGTCTTCTTATACTCCCTACGACTGAATCTTTTTTTCCTATGCTGGGATCCCCATTGAGGTATTTGTAGATCGCTTTCATGTCCCCCCTCAAGCGTCGCATCTCCAGCAAAAATAAATTTAGTGTTTGCAGTCGTTCCTCGTAATTGAGGTTCCCCATACCACTTATTAGCTTTGTTGCCCTTCTTTGGACTTCAGCTCCAGGACATCCCTTCTGAGGACCAGAACCAGGCAGAATACTCCCGATGGGGTCTAACCAGGGTTTTATAAAGTGGCAGTATTATAGCTTTATCCCTGGAGTATATCCTTTTTTTATGCATGCTAATATTCTGCTTGCTTTGGTAGCTGCAGCTTGACATTGCATGCTATTACTTAATCTGTCATCTATTAGGACCCCCAGATCCTTCTCCATCCTTGATTCTCCTAATGGTTTTCCAACTAATGAATAATTTGCATTTATGTTTTTTGCCCCCAAGTGCATTACTTTACATTTCTCCACATTAAACCTCATTTGCCATTTGTCTGCCCACTCCATTATTTTATTCAGGTCATTCTGCAAAATTTGCTTGTGGGAATCTGGCTATGACTTCCTACTGGCTCACAGCTGGATCCTCACTGCGCATGCACGAGTTGTGCTGCATTTTCTAAATAGATCCGCAGCCTCCTGGGACTTGTGACGTGTGTTCCGGGCAGGGAGAGGAGAAGCTGAACATTGGCTCTGCTCACCTAGGTACCGTAAATGGGAATGGGTACCTGTCAGAAATTAGTACCCTCTATCAGAAAAAAAACATCCAGAAATGGTAGAGGAGAGGAAAATCATAACTTCCCTTTTTAGGTGAAATTCCACTTTAGTGCCAGTTCACACTAGATGCGGTGCGAATTCACAGCAAAATCTGCACCGCATCAAAATCGCAAACCTGTTCATGCGAACTGAGTGTATGTTAAGTTAACGACACCCCGCAATCAGTTTGCAAAATGCAGCGCAATTTGGAGAATCGGATCGCATGGGTGTGAACACCTATGCAATCCAATTACGGTGCAGACAAAAG
Organism: Glandirana rugosa; assembly: GCA_018402905.1. Classification (NCBI taxonomy): domain Eukaryota; kingdom Metazoa; phylum Chordata; class Amphibia; order Anura; family Ranidae; genus Glandirana; species Glandirana rugosa. The sequence continues at coordinate 81,389 of BLSH010088758.1, read as the reverse complement.
AGGGGTCCTGCAGGAGTTTGGTTCTAATGCGATGCAAATTCAGCCATACAGTTTGTATGCCTGAATTTGCATTGCACAGACATCGCATGTGATCTGCACAGCAATGCGATGTAAATCACATGCGATGTCTGGCATCACACTGGTGTGAACCGGCCCTCAAATAAAAAGCTGGCTTTGATTGCTCTATTATTAAAGATGACCTAAATTCTCTCAATCAACATTAGCTATTTTTAATCCTTATGCTGCTAGCATTAGAAAATAGACAGAAAGGTAAATTATAGTTACTTATTTTTAACTTTTTTTTACATTTCTTCAGTTGCTTTCTGGCCTAGGCCAAAATGATGTCATACATCCCCAGAGCCTTCATGGGCATTTTTTCTCTCTTTCATCTTGAGGAGGGGAGGAGGGGCTTTGTCAGCTAAGCACACCCTCCTGTCTGCTTGCCTGAGCTAAAGGCAGATGGATTTCAGAAAGTAAATGCTATAAGAATAATCTGCCCTTATTCATCTTTTGCGCAAACCAATCAATAAACGCCGATTTCAACTTTTGCGCAAACCAATCAATAAACGCTGATTTCGATTTTTTTTACCAAAAATATGAGGAAGAATATAAATCGGCCAAAACCGATGAAAAAAATGTTTTTTATATATTTTTTTTGGATTTGTATTTTAGCAAAAAGTAAGAAAAATTGTTTTTTTTTTTTTGCAAAATTGTTGTTGTTTTTTGTTTATAGCGGCGATCAGAAGTGACGCAGAGGTGATCAAATACCATCAAAAGAAAGCTCTATTTGTGGGGAAAAAAGGACGCAAATTTTGTTTGGGTACAACAGCCATGTAATTGTCAGTTAAAGCCACGCAGTGCAGAATTGCAAAAAGTGCTCTGGTCCTAAAGGGGGAAATCCTCCTGGGGCTGAAGTGGTTAAAAATGAATTAAATAGCATTTTCAGTTTGTAGTGCTCAGATACAGTTTAATTCCACTTTAAATCAGTTGCAATGGAAACATATTTATTTATTACAGTATAAATATATACAAGGATTAATCTGCCAATCGTGTCATCCAAGGCTGCTCAGCTGTACCATACAAATAACCTCCAACTGAAGCTAATAGAGAGTAATACTGTATAACCTAAAGATGCAGCTAGGAGACATTCAGTACAAATACACAGCACAATAAAATGGACACCAAACACAAGCAAAGGGCATTCAATAGAGGTGCAGGTATGACAATGTTTCAGAGTCACTTTACCCCTTTATCAAGTCCTGTCCATCAATCCCGCTTGTGTTTGGTATCCATTTTCTCTATTGTGCTGTTTTACTTTCTACCGGATGTTTCCTAGCTGCATCTTTAGACTATATTGCTTTCTATTAACCACTTAAGGACTGGAAGGATTTCCCCCTTAATGACCAGGCCATTTTTTGCGATACGGCACTGCGTCGCTTTAACTGACAATTGCGCGGTCGTGTGTTGTTGTAAACAAACAAAAAAACAAATTTCTTCATCAGTTTAGGCCAATATGTATTCTTCTACATATTTTTGGTAAACAAACAAAACAAAAAAAAAAATCGCAATAAGTGTATATAGTTACATAGTTACATAGTCAGTGAGGTTGAAAAAAGTCCATCAAGTCCAACCTATGTGTGTGTTTTTATGTCAGTATTATATTGTATATTCCTCAATGTTGTGGTCCCTTAGGTGTGCATCTAATAGTTTTTTGAAATTATCTATACTCCCAGCAGAAACTGCGGCCGGTGGAAGAGAATTCCACATCCTCACTGCTCTTACTGTAAAGAAATCTCTACGCATTTTAAGGTTAAACCCCTTTCTTCTATTCTTAGTGAATGGCCGCGTGTCTTTGTGTAGTCCTTTGCGCTGAATAGTTTTGTCCCTATTATGGGGTCACCAGTACAGTATTTGTACATTGAAATCATATCCCTTCTCAAGCGTCACTTCTCCAGATAAGAATAAGTTCAGTGCTTGTAATCTTTCCCCATAACTAAGGTCTTCCAATCCCTTAATTAGCTTTGTTGTCCTTCTCTGAACCCTTTCCAATACCTGGACATCCTTCCTGAGGACCGGTGCCCAGAATTGGACGGCATATTGCAGGTGCGGCCTCACCAGAGACTTGTAGAGTGGGAGAGTTATTGATTTATCCCTGTAGTTAATCCCTTTCTTGATGCATGCCAACACTTTGTTAGCTTTGCTTTCAGCAGTAGATTTGAGCGAACCCGGACTGTAAAGTTCGGGTCCGTACCGAACTTTGGGGTGTCCGGGACCCGGACCCGGACTTTTCAAAAAAAGTCCGGGTTCGGGTCCGGGGTTGTTTAGATGACGACTTTCGTTTCGATTGTTTCACAACCGTACGTAGTTCTTTCCCTAATTGATGTCCCTATTTAGTTATTGAGAGGGTGAGATGTTCAGAGACCACTCCGGCGTGGACGTTATACGGCAGGTTAAGACCCGTGGCCAGGAGTCCTTCCTACAGGTCCATAACCTTTCCCAAGTCTCTTCCTGTTGTTTCGATTAATTCCCTAACCTTCTGGAATCAATACCCCTTTCTAATGTTCGTGACTTGAATAAGAATAGACCTCTTCACTGCGAACTCTTCCCTATACTAAAGTTACATGTTTATGACATGACCACTGGGGTATTATCCCTGTTTTGATAAGTCGCGTTTCCTGATGTGTTTCTGTGCGCCGGTAAGTGATC
>BLSH010088758.1:38271-63584 GCA_018402905.1 Glandirana rugosa | reverse complement strand
GATCACTCAAAGCAGCAGTATGTGAAATCTCAAATTACTCCCACAATATGATCGTTGTGTACGATCCCACAATCTGATCGTTGTGTACGAACGTACGATCGTTTCGTTAGACAGAGTTTAATCTGCAATCTCCAACTCTAAGCAGCAGTATTTGAAATCTCAAATTCCCCCAACAATCTGATCGTTGAGCACGATCGTAGCGATCGTTGTTTTATGCAGAGCTTAATCTGCAACTCAAAGCAGCGGTATGTAAAATCTCTAATTTCTTCTATCTGTCCTCAGAGCAACAGCACAGACAGCAGTAGTAAAGTAATCTATCTCAGGATGCAGGATCAGGTCTTAAAATGTCTCAAATCTGTCCCTCAAGCTTTCAGCTTCCTTTCCCTACACTAACCCAAGGAGCATGTGACTGCAGCAATGTGACTCCAGCTTATAAAGAGGCTGGGTCACATGATGCACTGGCCCAATCACAGCCATGCCATTAGTAGGCATGGCTGTGATGGCTTCTAAGGGCAAACCAGTGAAACGCTTGTTGATTGGCTGCCCTGCAGCTTCTCAACACGTGGAGTAAAATAGCAGAACCCCGGACCGAACCCGAATGATTTTTGAAATGTCCGGGTCCGTGCCACGGACACCCGAAAGTTCGGTACGGACCCGAACGTTACAGTCCGGGTTCGCTCAACACTAATCCTGATCACAGGGATTAGTAGATCTGTTATGTCCCCCCTCACAGAGATGAGAACCGCAGTGTTTACATTGGCGGTTCCCCGTCCTGCCGCTCTAACAGAGGATTGTGGGTCTCCAGCGGGCATCGAGTCCGCCCGACCCATGGGCATGCTTACGCAGCGTGTGCAGCCGCGAAAGCATGCCGCCACCAACTGAGTGCGCGCGGGCAGCGCGCAAAGGGGCGGACATCCATGAACGCCCCCCCGGCAATTCAGATCCGCGCTGTAGCTGTCTTTCGACTATAGTGCGGATCTGTACTGGTTAATAAATGCCCTGCTCATGTTTTGTTGTTGTTGTTGTTGTTATCGTAGCTGGTAAGTCTTTCTCTGTTCATGGTGCCATCTGCAGGTTTGGAGTTTGTTTGCAAACAAACTGCTCCAGGCTGATTGTGTGATCCCTATGGCTGTCAGTGACAGTGCGTTTTTAGACCTAGGAGCATGCACCTGTGTTCACAGCTGCAGTTGAGAACAGGGGTCATGTGATGACCTATAAAAAATATAAAAAGATGTATGTGTATATGTATAAATCATAACTGGTTTAGAGTCACTCACAGGTCTTGTAGAGGAAGTCGATCAAAAACAGCTGTGCTATTATTGTCAATGTTTCAGTGAAGCTCAGTCCATCTTTTTCAAGACACTACAACACAGAAGTGAATAGACTAATAACTATTGGCGGCCATTCCCCCAAGAGAATCGAGCACCAGCCGCCACTGCTAATAACCCCAAAGTCTGTTCAAATGGAGCCAAGAGGAAATGGAAGAAGTATCTTGCATTTCTCTTTGCTGTTCAGGCAGGGAGAAGGTGGGTGCTCACTGCTTCACAGTAGTAGTAGTGGATATTTTTAAATGGTTAGAGAATAATTTAAGAATTCCTGCCACTTCTCACCTGCCCTACAGTAGAAGAGAGACATTTACGTCAAACAGTATAATGCTTAATACAATGTTGTAATATAAATAGGTGTGCGAAAATGGTGTGCCAGATGTGCCTGGGCACACACTAAACACGCAGATTCCCACTGTTTAGACCCCTGATATTTTACCAAAGCCTCCTAACGGAGCTCCTAAAAAAATTGTGAAAAAAAAATAATAAAAAAATAAAATTGTAAAAAATAATAGAAAATAAAATAATAAAAATAAAAAACTACTGACACCATCCACTGCCCTAATGACATCAATCTCTGCCCTACTTACCTTGTCCATTGCTGTACTGACAGTCAGTATATATACACATGCACACACATGCATAAGTGTTTGAGCTTTGGGGTGCACACCCTAATGCAATAGGCTGTGCACATCTATGGTAATATATCAAATGTATATACAGTATAATGTTTTGCCTTTCATTTCTATGTTAAACTGGATGGGTTTTTTCAAGGTAGGGGTTCACATATACTTTAACTGTAACAGTGAATGTTAATCTATACATTGTGCTCATCTAGCAATTTAAGGCCAAGTTTTGATGGGATGAATCACTTTAGGACATCGTGTTCAATTTTTTTTTCCTGGAAACTCCAAAGCAGAAATCTCTCATGCAATATTTCTAATTCTAAAGAGCATGAAGCAATGAAATAGCAAACACAACCTGGCCTTCTTCTAGATTTTCCATAATGCACAACTGGATATTGTCCTAACTCCCTCGTGATGCTTTCATCAGAAGGGTTGAAACAGAAAATATGGAAGAGAAATCCTTCAACTTGTGACCCCAGAAGACATAATCGGCTAACTGTTGATTAAATATGCATGAATCCACTGGTGGTCTTCATGGTATACAGGGGGAGATTTACTAAAACTGCAGGACTCAGAATCTGGTGCAGTTCTGCTTCTAACTTCAGCTTGTTCAATTAAGCTTTGACAATAAAACCTGGAAGCTGATAGTTTTCTTTGGAGTGCGGCACCAGATTTTGCACTCTCCGGTTTTAGTAAATCAACCCCACAATGTCACAGACTTCACAGTGAATTACGTTTTTTGCTTCCACTCTTCCTAGAGATTGGAGGTACAGCAGGGTCAATCAGATTGTGAGATGCTGAAATGTATCGCAACAATGAAGGCTATAATAAGTGACAACATATCAAGTAAGTTTTGGATTTTCATAGACTTAAAACTCTTTTGTTCTTTATTGGGGAGAAAAAAAACACAGTAATAGAATTACAAATGTTATTTATGAACGGTGGCAGCTGGTGCTAAATATTTTGGGGGCAAACTAACGCCAGCCGGAAGGCAGCAATCACCACAAGCACCCATCCATCCCCCCCGGCGTTAGACGGACTGAACTTAACAGGGGGAAGGAGGAGCCAGGCCATTGCTTCCCCTCCGGCTGAACAGGGAGTGTGTCCTGACACCCAATTGGCCAGGGAGTCCTAAGAATATTCATTCACTATTGTCACACAACTGGGTGGACTCGGAGCATAGTGCTCTGTGTCCCGAGTCCACCCTTTTTATAAGCCAATTAGAGCCTCAGGCTCTAATCACGTGCTTGCAAAAAAAAAAAAAAACCCCATTGGAATCCATACGTCCAGCCCTGCATGTAGTTTATGGGCCGGGCGCATGGGTTAGGGAGGCAGCGCCCCTATTCCCCATATGGATGGGCAGCCACTGTCTACGAACCATTGTAGGTGTACTAAAATCTGAAAAAAAACATTTGATTTTCTTTCAGATGTCTTTAAAAGAGAGTTTTAAATAGCAAAAAAGAGAGCGGGTTGGGACTTTAAATGAGGTCACATGAAACATATGCCTCCATCCCGGGTTGATTGATATTGTAAAATAGTGGGCCGGACTTTGAATGAAGCACACAGGTTGTCAGCAAAATATTTATTTAAAAGTACATTGTACATAATGCATACGCATAATTATATAAACACATTTGGGCATCTAGCCTCTCCATTTCAAATAATACATATAGCATAGTAACAAGTACATAATGAAAGGAAAAAATTGTACATTGCATAGTGAGTTTTTTTGCACGGCACATAACAGCTCGACGCGTTTCGTGGAAGTTTATCATCCACTCATCAGAAGCATGCACGTGACTGTTGACTAGAATTAATAAAAGCATTATAAAAATGATGTAATAATAACATCACCTCATGACAGGTGTAAAAAATGATAAATAACACGGAAAAAAGTACCCAACATACCCATAATCATGACTGCGTACGTGGGTGCGCCACCCAAACCGGGTTCACCCCAAAGAGTTTTAAATAGGTTCCTGAAGCCAAATCGCTTGAGAATTTCAAGGTGCTTTGGAACAAGTCTGCAGCCTCTTGCCACATGACTCTGTAAAGAACAACTCCAAAGATTGGGAGTACTTAGAACAAGATATCCTAGATATCCCAGTGTCCCAAGTTCATTTGTTGCTGTAACTAGAAGAGCAGCCATCCGTCCACAGTGATTACCAAGATTGATGTTGAAACTGTGTCCCCTGTGTGAATTTAAATGCACAATGTCTGCTTGGAGCATACTTCTGAATTCCAAAGCTTGTGCATTAAATTGTTCATTCCATTTAGCGATCAAACACAATAGAACTGAATTTTCTGCCAACATGTCCTGGAAGAACACAACTGATGTACACAACTTCTCATTACATAAAGCTTGCTGGAAGCCTCTGCTGGGGGCTTTCCAATGGCTACAAAAGCTTACAACAATAACTTCATTTATATCAAATCTGTTGCAAGGTGACTTACATTGGATTATGAAGTTTACTGTTCCCTACAAGTGAAACTATAATCTTTAAACTGCCTTTTTTTAAAAGTGATATACTTGGCTATTATTTGCTGTAATTTGAAGTCCAGGTAGATACAAATAAAAACACAGTTATGTACGCATTAAAAAATAAAGGTATTTTCACATACAATTGGCATCCTTTCTGGATCACAGGGGACATGCTTTCAGGAAAGGGAGTATAGGGGTAATGTTTTAATGTGCTTCCACTTTTGTATGGGCCAATCCCAGACTGGGAAAAGTCCTGAACCAGGCTGTTTCATTCAAAGGGAAAGTCTAGTATATTTTCATCTGGCGATCCAGCCAACAAGTCTGTTGTTTTTCAGACAGTAAGTCTGTTTTTCACAGCACAAGCTCTCCAGCAGAATGTATCAGTTTACATGGATGATACAAACCACTTAACACTGGCAGGGGGGATTAAAATGATCATTGTTTACTTATTCGTCTAAACCTTTATTCCAAAAGGAAAAAACTGTTTACTATAACTGAATATATAGTGTGAGCTGGAGTTTGGCTTTATTTGTTGGTGTAGCGCCCTCACCACTAGAATAGGGTGGTAGGTAAATTTAGTTGTGATGGATAACAATTATCCTGGCTGATTTACAGTGTTTTTAAATTACATGGCTCTTTCCAGTTTGTGGCTTCTCCTTTTTGTCAGTAAGTGGTGCTGTTGCTTCTGGCATGAGAGTGATAAGCTACAGTACATTGAAGTTAGAGTGACACATAACCTCTAAGCCAATGTGCTTGGTAGTGTGCCATTGTGGGAGAGGTATTTAACTGGAATAAGTCGCGTGATCTGAGAGTCCAGCCCACCCCGTCCTCGTGGGTGGACGTGTGTGAAACAGCTCCTGGCTGCTAGGCCTAAAGCCTGGGGTCTATCCAGGAGGCTTCCATTTGGCTAGGCTTGTTTGAGGCCTATCCGGGTGTTCAAAGTTTGCTGATGGAAGCCTGCCAAAGATTCAGAAAGAATTCTGAGAGGGATGGAGTTCTGAGGAAGCACCGGAGGGGACTCTTCATGAGCAGTGAGGCTATGAAGCGGCTGGGAGGACTTCAGGAGAGAACCCATTAACTGAATCCATGTGTCTGAAGCTGTGAGTAGAGCTTAGTTACTAGACAAGACAGCCTGTCCTACAAGTACAGATGTGTTGGTTCAGCTTAAAGGCTCTTTTTCTCTGTACTGCTGTCTGCCTCATTTCACCTATTTTTGTCTAAGGAGTCTGCCTGCCTATTGACTGTTACTAAGGGTGTCCTGTGCCCTGTCCCCCTCTCTCCCCTATTTCTCCTCTTGAGAAATAAACGTCCTTTTGTTTAAAGCATAAAAGTCACTGGCGCACAACTTCTTTTCTCATTGATCTCACCCACCATGCCCAACACCCTACACCCTGAGGATTGTGTAACCATCCCCACCTCTGTAAGCCACCATCAGGCTTCCGGAGAATCAATACAATTTTGCACATGGTTAACGATTACATTACATATAAAATACAATGGTATGCATAAAATTCAAATGCCAACGCATTTCACGAGATGTGACTCACTCTCCAGGGGTGGATGCATGTAAAATATCTGAAAATAACCAAAAAGATAATGTCACACGTGAGTAAATGGACAAATGGTAAGAGGGAGCTTACAGAGAGAGAAAGGACCCGATACTCACCAATCAGCAAGGCCTAGGTGCCTTGGCTATGTTCACCGAGGATAGCAGTAGCATGTGCTTGGGAAGGGAGCCGAGCGAGTGAAGCAAGCCAAAAACCCCCGACCAAGGAACAATGGGAAGGCAAACATGGCATGGATGGAAATGAGTGACCTTGAAGGTCCTGGATAATCCGTTCTGGTGTAAGCTAGAATATAATATAACATAGTATAATATAATATAACATAATATGTATATAGTCAAACATTGCTGAATTAACAAAATAATCATAAAGTATATATAGAATGCATGAATGCATGTGTAGACCAACCTGTTGTGATGGTATAACGGATAATAAGGCCGAGGAGGAATGTGTGCAAAACTGCAGATATGTGAAAGAGGATCTCAGAGAAAGCAATCCCTAAAGGAAAAAAAGGGGAATGTGAAAAAGTATGGATTTTTTTTTGGCCCGCTACACCACCAGTCATACAAGTTTATACTACTGAATAAATCCTAAACCCTAGGAAAGATTATAGTGATCACACAACCCCAATTAAAGGGCTCAGCGTTGCAATCGATAAAACTCCCTGGAGGAAGAACCCCAAAAATACAAGGATATAAGATGAGGCAACCTTTTCAAATTATTGACTTGAAAAGTAGATTTTTCTACTTCTTCCCTCCACTGGTAGATGGTTGGAGCCATGTTCTCTAATCTTACCAGATTGGCATGGAGAGAGCATATGGTACTGCATGATAAACGTAAGGGATTTGATCCTCTGCTGAATGAAGGCTCAGCATCAAAAAAACATGAGCCCTCGCTGTACATATGCAAAAGACAAATACCCTCCAAATTAATTTTCATAAACCATAAAAGTAAAGTACCTTGTAGAGTACACAAGGCCAGTATTGAGGTATATTCATACCACAAATAATCTTGTAGAACCTTCTGCCACAAGGACCATCTCTCAAAAAAAACACGTATGTAATAAACAAGATTACATATGAAATGCAATAGTTTGTGGAATTTTTAGATTGCATAAAGATACCCCAGTCAGGACTCAGTAACCAGAGATTCTCTAAACCATTTACACTTCTGCTGTTTATGAACCATAATTCATTAGGACAACCTATTGCTGATTGCACAAGACAATGTAAAGGTCAGGTAAAAGCCTCCCAATTCATACAACCACGTATACCAATGAGGGTTAAACTTCAAGCAGGTCATTTGAACTATTAGGCTCAGTTACTACTAGTGCGACTCTCCATGCGACCCTGAACACAAAGTCGCATGACAAGTCACAGCCCATAGATTTCAATGGCACCTGTTCCAACCTATGTGAATCATGGTTGCAGCGACCTAGGAAAAGGTCCCTGAACCACACTGATGTGATCTCTGATGCAACCCCAATCCAGAGACTTTGAAGTTGGATCAAAGCCGCACCCAAAGCCGCATTCCAAGTCACGCGACCTTGGGGTCGCATCAGTGGAAACGTAGTCTCAGAGAGTCAATATATTAGATTGCATATAAGGCATGAACCACAATGGTACCAAAAGAATATAACCCAAAACATCAGCATAAGCTCCAATGTTGAGTATTTAAATACATAGAGTTATAACATACTTGGAGAAGTATGGAGGACAGAGTATTTATCTAATACCCCACACACAGCCATTTATACGCAATTAAGGACAATGCCACAAAGCCATTAATATAATCACAAGTCATAGTTATAGCCTAGTCTCTGGCTACCAATCCATTATGCATCTATATGGTAGAACCCAGGGAGCTCCGCGTGACAGAAGTCCAGACACACACACTGGAGTGCATAGCAGATACTGTTACCCCATAATAGGTACCGCTTCAACTCCTAGACATAACCAAGTAACTTATTTGGAACAGAAGCAAAAGTGAGTGTCCTTAAACTATATATTTAAGCAATGTAAATTAACAGTGATTGCTGTACACTTAAGTTACTTTATATAGCGCATATTAAGGTGGGAGACAGACAAAGTCTCCCAGCTCCTAACAAGTCCAAATCTAGTGATAAATGAAAGCTTCTGACACCTTTGGATAAGCCCTGAAGTGTGCAACTAAAGCAATCAGGAGGCCAACACCTGTAGGTATTAACAACAAGCAATCATTAAACCCGGGTGTGTCCATGCAACCCTTGCATGGAGGTTACACCCAGGAGCCTGTTGCAGGATCCACATCTAATGTTTTAGTTCAGCCTAGGAATGGGTTATTGCCCAAATCCAAGTACAGAAAGTCCTTTGTCCATTGCAGATTAATTCAGACAATGGACCAGCCTTCATTTCTAAAGTATGTCAGGAACTCGTAAGGCAACTGCAAACAGAGAGGAGGTTTCACATTCCTTGTCACCCACACAGTTCAGGTATAGTGGAAAGGATGAATGGGACTATCAAGGACAAAATTAGAAAAGTTACTGGAGGCACATTTGGCAAATGGGAAACTGTGCTACCAGCAATGTTGGCTGAAATAAGGATGGCACCTACTGAAATAACTAAATTATTGCCATTTGAAGTGATCATGGGGAGACCCTTTCCAACACCTTGGGCAAAAGGCCCACCCATAGTAGAAATAGGTGATTTAGAATTGATTTAAGAAGAGTATTGTAGGAAATGTATTCAGACTTTGAATAGCAACTACGGTAATGTGTCTGCCCCTTTTACACTCCCCTCACAGGAACTGACACACCTTTTCAAGCCAGGAAATGTGGTTGTAGTGAGACAGTTAAACAAGGTCAAGGGATCCAGATTCCCCTTTGGGCCACAGATAACGGTGATCGCAGTGACCAGAACAGCAGTCTTGATAGAACAGAGTCTCCAGTGGATCCATGTGACTAGAGTAAAGAGAGTGACAAAGAGGGACCAAGTAGGTGATATAGACCCTGAAAATAAGACTACAGACAAGTCACCAGAAGATACAGAAGATGTCATGGCTACTCTTTCCCAAGTTTCTGGGAGAGTGCTGTGTGGACTTAGCCTTTTGATCTTGTTGGTGTTTTTGCCAACATGGATCATAACAAACTGCATGTATCACCCAGAGGACTTAGGCCCATTCAGCCCTATGTGTGTTTTGAGGACTATGATGAAACAAATAAGCCCATACACACACCTACACTCACAGCTACAATAGATTGCAGCATACTTATAACAAATGATTCAGAAAGTATTAATCAAACATATTTTGGTGTTGCATATGTATTTATCAAGTACCTGATTCCTCAAGTTAACAATAACACTTATGTACCTGTAGCTAACACTTGTACTAACACTTTATTGTCTAATCAAGAGATTTGAGTAACTTCGCCACACCTAATATGTTTATCTGTAATCTGAATTTGCATAATAGAAATAAAAGAGCCTGGTAAGACACAGTCTGTCATACCAAGATATCTAGCAATATATCTAGCTTTTATTGTGTAGGACATTGTAAGGTGTTTGTCCCAAAGATAATGGGGTCATTATGTGTAAATTCTTTACTCTCCCTATTCCCATGCCATATGTAATCACTGATACTGTTACATGGAGGGAACCAAAGTACTCTGGTTCCTACATAGTTTTAGGTTCAAACAGTATCTACAGTTTGGATGACTGTTAGAAAACGGACAAAGGTCTCATTTGTACACATAGGTCCCCTGTATTTGAGCCATGTTTACTGTCCAGGCCAGATGTCAACATGTGCGCCTGGACCTTGTATCCCCAGGGATATAAGGCTTTTTAGAGGTAGGCCCACAACATGTGTGCCTAGCAACATAAATAGGAGTGAACATGACTGAAGTAGATGCTCAATTACCCTTCTCAGGCTGCACACACAAAGTTTTACTTTTGTGTTGGCATGGTCAGGTCTATGTTTTGGAAGGAGTCACAAAATATTATCTATTGGAGACCAGATGTACTCCCAATAGGTGACTTCTCCTTGCCCATGGGTTTGATTGTGTATATATTCATACAACAGAGGAGGTCCCTACAGCATCTTAGAACATACAACTTAACAGTACATTAAGCCATTGTAAAGACTATCTACATGGGAGGCAAACTTCAAGTAGACACCACTCAGTTGTCACAGGACACTCATCATTCATGGTAGATATATTCACAGGGTGGTCACCAACAGGAAGTGAGGTGGTGAGAACATTTTTCTACCCCCTTGCTGTATGTGTGGTAATTTTGGTCATACCTATATAATTGTTATTTAGTTATCACAATAAAGGAAAAAATGAACTGTATGATTAAAAAGGCTGATGATCGAGCCTGGGCAAGTTTGCTACCAAAATGAGAAAATTATCATATTCATGATAAAAGAGGGGATTGAAGGGGTTAATGGTGTTCTGTGCTGTAATATATTTTCCTTATTTCTCATATAACTGAGTGTGGTTTATGTTCTCACGCCTGTAACTTGTGTTATTGGGAATGTTTGGGTTTTAGAGACGGTTTCCAATGAGAATTATCTGATTGATAAATATGTTTACACTAAGTATTATAATGTGACTAATATCTTGTGAGAATATTATAGCTTGTGAAGTTACCTCCTTTTCTCTGTAAAACAACCTTTTTTCCTAGTAACCAAGTCCCCCTTATGTTAAAACCACTCCCTCTATAATGAAACCCATCCTATTATTGACTTTGTATAAAACTTCATATTCCGGAAGAATAAAACGTATATGTTTTGACTGATGTGTGATGTCTTTGTTGTGTTCCCGGGGCAGCCTCGTAAAAGGGAGCATCCCAGCCATCCAGTTTTGAAGTCCCTTACAGACCCCACTAGGCTGTCACCTCCCCTTGCTGAAAACAAAGAGAGTGTAATTGATTGAGTAAGCAGAACCCCGAAGCCCTGCACATGTACAAGCGTGACCTAAGTGTAGGAAAGTGTTAACAGGTTGCAGCTTCTGCTAATCTCTGGGTTAGCCAGCCCCAAATCTGCAGTTTACGGGTGTTAGGGCCTCTGCCTCCAAATGACCACACAATGGTGGACAGGAACACAAAGCACATTCACGCTGTGTTTGTAGGAGGCATGCAAACACCTACAGCAACCAATACCCAAAGAGAGGACTAAGGGTAAACATCTTGTGGCCATCTGCCAAAATTATAGTAGGTGTCATGGCGGAACCAGAGTACATGGTGTAGTTTGCAGACCAGATAAAGTCTGCTGTAATACTCCTGGGATGGCACCAGGCAATACTTACACAACCACCTTATATCTGTCCATTCAGGGGAACCTGCAGCATAGCAGGCTGCATTCTGTCCTGGCTTACCAACATAGTTCCCATGCTTCAGCAGACATGCTCCCCTTCCCCCATCTGGAAATAGTCAGGGACTCTGGATGCCTCTGCTCCAGCCATGCAGTACTCCCTTCAAAAAGATTTGGGGAAGCTAATTAATCCATATTAATTAGCAGCAAACCCCAGGAGCTCAGCCAGCAAATAAAGATATGGTGCTTGACCTAAAGTCAGTAAGGGAGGGCTTCCCTAGAGTCTCGGCACCCACCAGGATAGCTGCTTCTCCTCCAGCAGAGAAGGAAGCTTTGTGAAAACCAAGACAAAGTTTGTAATTTCTTTTTCAGTGCTCTCTAGGAATCTTTTTAGAGAGTGTTGCACTAGAGCTGGTGTCCAGGCAGTAGATAACCTGTACTTGCAGGCTGTGCATCTGTCCCTTAGGTGGTTCCCCTTTTGCTCCCATCTATTGTCCTATAAGGAGAGGACACATGGTGGTATGAGCCTTTTATAAGGAGAGACGGGGTGCAGACGTTCACATTATGACCAGCACCCAGCCACCTAGGGAGACCCAAATGAAGCCCCACCACCGATAGGGAACAGAGGGATACACACACAGCCAAACTCCCCAGACCCACTCTGCTGGTCTGTGGATTGTACAGAGATTCAACCCAAAACCCCTGTTGCCCCCTAGACCAGAGAATAAGAAAAGAGGAACCACCCTTTAGCCTCTTTCTTACCTTAGGGACAGAGTCTGCAGGTGTCCCAGACCTGCTTCCTGCTTACAGTCTCCTCCCTGGTGACTTACCAGCACAGGACAAAATGGCTTCCACCATCTTCTCTGAAGCCCTGAAAGGTCGAGCAGTGAGTATCCCGGTCTGGTGCTGTGGTTTGGACGCCTCCCCTGGGACAGTGCATGGAGCTTGCAACCCCAACCACCAGGTCGGTGTTTGCTACCAATAACAAGCATCAGGACACCACTAGTCTGCACTGTCCCCCCGGAAGATTCACCTGAGTCAAAATCCTACACTGCCACTGTACCTGAGCCTACAGGCATGATTCTGACCAGACTCCTATGGAGAGAGAGGGTCTCCTGGAGTAAAATTCAAGGGTCCCTTTCAGGGCAGCCTGAATGAGCCTGAGCTACATGCCTCCCCAGGTTCACTGCTCCTGTTCTGGGGTGCTGTAGCCAGGAAGCCCCTGCTACCTAGCACGAAGGCCAGAGAAAAATAACAAACTTCTTCAGAGTTCCTGTCTGGCCAGAGGAAACACATATACTGAGGTACTAATGGTGAGCAGCCTTTTTTTATAATGTGGATCATGTGTTTCCTGTGTTAGCTGGGAGGAGCCTCTCTCTCTGTGAGCCGTCCTGGAAGAAGATTTGGAAAAAATGGAGGCTTAGCAGCTTTGCAGGACCTTCTAACGCCTTAAATAACACCTTAAAAGAAATCCTCGGCAGCCAGCTGGGATAATGAAAAAAAACTAAACATCTATGCCCAGCTTTTCTCTCGGGCCTATCAGACTGCATAGTCATATTTAGATGGGAAACTGTATGTCAGAATATGAAAAGGGCTGTTATGACATTTTCTACCTGACTACATATTTGGTTCTGCTACTTCAATTGGACTAAACTGTATCTGAGCACTACAAACCAAAATGCTATTTTATTCATAGTTAATATTCAAACAAAACTCACCCATCCATCCATGTCTCCAAGCTTCATTTTGCTGGGAAATCCCTTTGAAAAACACCCCGAGCATTTCTGGCCATGGCCATCTTGAGTTAGGGCAGATGATTAATGTAGAATGTACTTCCTAGAATCCCTCTACGCTTAGCTCATGCATGCAGGCAGAAGTGTTTGCTTAGCTGTCAAAGCTCCTCCTCCCCTCCTAAAGACTCCTGGGACGTATGACAGAATTTGCTAATGCCTAGAAACCTAGAATTAACTGACAAAATGTAAAAAAAAATTTAAATATGATATCATTTCCTATTTATTTACTAATGCTATCAGTATAAGGATTAAAAATAGTCAATTTTGATTGAGAGAGTGAAGTTCTGCTTTAAAGTGGTAGTAAACTGCCGGCATTTTTTTTTTTACATGGGTAGCCATGCCCCCCTGGTGGTTGCTGAAAATAGTGGTTCACCTATCACCCTGCCCATCCAGACATCCATCTCAGACACTCAGAGACATAGATCAGCCCATTGCTTTGTTTGTTTTTTTTTTTTTTTATTGAGGGGAACTTTCATAGGGATTAGGGAATTATGGGATGCCCCTGGACATTCGATGCAAATTTGCTTAGGACTGCTATATACACTCCAGTATATACACTTCTCTCTTCACTCCAGCACAAACTTTTGCTGCTTTCCGTTCTTCCTCCAGCACAACACTTGCTGCAGACTGTTCCTCTCTCACCAGCACTTCCCTTGCTGCAGACTATCACTCCTCCAGACTAACTAGCACCGTATGGGTAGGCCTGACACACTGACTCAGTCAGACCTCATGGACTGCCTTTTGCAGGCAGAGGCCTCTGTCCTCTTTTGTGTAGAAAAGTCAAGGTGCTAGCCATCTTCTACTCAGCTACCATTCCCAGATAGCTCTCTTCAGGCCCTGCCAGCCAGCATGGCTGCTACGACCACTCTTCACTGCCCTTTCCACAGTCCTCTCCTCTGGTTCTGCACCCTCCTCCAGCTGCAAACTCCCAGCTCTCTTCAGGCGATTCTCCCAGTCCTCCGACTGTGCCTCACTCACCAGCACTTCACTTGCTGTGACCAGTAGTCCTCCTGGAGACTCTTAGAGTGTTCTTGCTCCTGCTGTCCTCTCATTTCTGCTCTCTCATGTGCCTCTCCTTCCAGGATCTCTCTCTCCTCCCGGATGCACCTGAGTCCCAGCCCCGGGTCACCCCCCAGACTGGGGAGCTCCCTGTGGGCATGACAGCTTCCACACTCCTTTACTCTTTCTCTTCCACCGACTACTCCTCCCCAGCTGGGCTGACCCCAGGTAATTAAGGAGGCCTGCCCCCTACCAAGATACCCCAGGTAGAGTCCACCTCTCTTCCCATCCTCCCTTCTAGCACCTTCTAGAAGGAAAGAGGAGGCACTGAGAAGTGACATCACCTGTGAGTCACCAGCTGCTACCCTGAGCCACTCCCAGCCCAGAATCAAAACAAACAGGCCCAGCAACCAGCTACGCCTGCCTAAATTTACCTACACTGCCAGAGAAAAATCCTCACTCTAGCACCTCATTACCTAGAGGGTGGTACACCTGCAAGGCAAACTTATAATGTGCTAGCATGTATCTCATATTATGTGAAACTTACCTTAAAATGAAGCCCTCCAGCGGCACGCTGTCACTGCTGAAGGGGCTTCCATCTTCACCTGGTCTCCCTTCCAGGTTCGGGGACTCCGGCTGTGTGAGTGGGCAGAGCCGCGTTGATGACACTCCTGCGCATGCGCACGGGAGTCAACATTTACGGCACATAACTCTAAAAGAACAGCCATTTTTTCAGAGCGCATACACCGGTGACATCACTGGCTGCATGTACAGTAAATATCTCCTAAACTACGCACGTTTAGGAGATATTTACAGTACCTATAGTTAAGCCTTATTATAGGCTTACCTATAGGTAAAATGAATGCATGGGAGTTTACTCCCACTTTAAGCAAGGATACTAATGATCTTCTGTGGCATAGAGATGACCACTACAGAAGATTTCTTAAGACTGCCATAGACAGCTTAAATTTCATCCAATTTCTCTTAAAACGGTCACAATTTGAGCCATGGGTACCCCTGTTGGAGCTGGTTAGAGAGTTGTTGGTCAAACAGCAATTGCATCCAAGCAGATGCAGACACTGCTTTGGTATTCTGACAGCCACTGAAGCCAGCTGTCGGAATACAATAGTCTTCAAGGGAGATTCCTCCATCTGCTTTGTTTAGCATGGATGGAGGAATCTATGAGTTATTTTTTGCAGGCTAAACAAAATAAATCTATGTTTGCATGGCCAGCTTAAGCCTATATATCAAATGCAATGCTCAAAATATGGCACCAAGCAAGTAAAACCGTAAAAAAAAACAGTCAGATAAAAGTTACAAAAATAACTCAGAATGGTACTTCCTAAAAGGACAGTACCATTCCACTCCATCTGATCAACCTATCAGAGCTGGATATACCTTATACTATAGTTTGCATCTCTTCCAGAATTCATCAGCACTCCAAATCAAACAAATGAAGACAGTAAGAATACAGCTGTTTCAGGCCGGGGAACACAATGAAGGTAGTAAATCACATTCCGCCTAGATCAATTTGTATTGTTAATTACAGTCATTACAGGGAAGTCATTTACTTAGAATCAGATTTAAAACTGCATAGAGCAACGTTTTAGTGATTTGTACAGAGGATATACTTGATTTTAGTGCCACAGCAAATCCATTTACCAGATGGATAATTTAAAAACTTTAATTGACCCAAAAGGCATTTGTGTTCCTTTAAAAAGCACGTTCCATCCAATGATAATGTTTATGTTTCACCGACAGAGAATAAGTAATTGGTCTAGGAAATATATTTTCTGCCAAGACAGCACATTTGCATCTTTAGGACCTCTCCGTACTTAGGAAAAACCCTTTACAATTCTAGACCTGGACCTGTTCCTGTTCAGGCTGATTCAATTCAATTGATGCACAGAGGCCATTGGATAAGGAACTTCTGCTACAACCAGATTAGTGTAGTATAAAAGGAAACCTAGGTCTGTATGCCAAGGGCAAGCGATAACAATTCAGAACATGTTGGAACAATTTGTGTCTTGCAATTGCTTTTAACCCAGACTCTTTACAAAGTTCCAAATAAATGCAAAGCCGCCAGATTTTACTTTATGGCTCTTCTGCTGAGTTGCTGTGCATAGTTTGCATAAGTATGTTCATTGCTGTGCTGATAAATATTTATTTAATGCATATTATATTTTTATTTATTTCTGTATTGTAAGTGGTTGTTGATTCATGACAAAATATGCGCTGTGCAACAGACTTCAAAAATAGCAGAGAATGCATATTATTTCATTTTAAATAGAGTCGTTTGCATTTAAAGTGACCCTTTACTTTTCCCATGCAAAGTAAAAAGGTCACATAATTCCCTTAACAGCAGCATATGTTCACCTTTTCTTTTACCCACGTCACTCTGTTTGGCTTTTGGGATCAGGGAAAGAAAGCACTCTGTAAACTCCAAACTGACTCATCAGAGCTTACACAGGGCTATCGGCTTCCCATGTGACAGTACTCGACCAATTACGGGGCTCCAATGCTGCCATTCGATCAAGGGAACTTAAGATGGCCTTACACCTGTAGAATTTTGTTTAACCACTTACCAACCGGAAGGTTTTCCAGCTTTAGGACCAGAGCACTTTTTGTGATTCGGCGCTGCGTCGCTTTAACTGACGATTGCGCGGTCGTGCGACGTTGCACCCAAACAAAATTTGCGTCCTTTTTTCCCCACAAATAGAGCTTTCTTTTGGTGGCATTTGATCGCCTCTGCGTCATTTCTGATCGCCGCTATAAACAAAAGAAGAGCGACCATTTTGCAAAAAAACCCAAATTTCTTACTTTTTGCTAAAATTCAAATCCAAAAAAAAAATATAAAAAAAATTTTGTTTCACCGTTTTTGGCCGATTTATATTCTTCCTCATATTTGTGATAAAAAAAAATCGCAATCTGCGTTTATTGATTGGTTTGCGCAAAAGTGGCCGTGTTTACGGATGGTGAGAATTCATTTCTGGGGTTTTTATTTTTTTTTTATTTTTTACTAGTAATGGCGGCGATCTGCTATTTTTAGCGGTAATGCGATATTTCAGCGGACATGTCGGACATTTTTGACACTTTTTTGGGACCGATGACATTTATTCAGCGATCAGAAATTTAAATGTCCACTGATTACTGTATAAATGTCATTGGCATGGAAGGGGTTAACCTGCAGGGGGAGAGCTAGGGGTTAACTGTGTTCCCTGGGTGTGTTCTTACTGTGGGGGGGTTGGGCTAACATGGGCATGAGAGATCTAACTGATCCCAGCGACAGAGATCAGTAGATCTCTCATGCCCCTACTAACAGTGCGGGGAACCGCCGTGTTTACATTGGCGGTTCCCCGTTCATTCCCTGTGGCCGCTCATCGCGGCTCGCCGGCGGACATCGGGTCCGCCCGAGCCGCGGACACACTCCTCAGGAGTGCGGCGGGTGCACGCGCGTGCCCCCTAGTGGCTGATTGCAGATCGCCGTCTTTTTACGGCGATTCACGCTCAGCATTCCGGCTGCCTCCGTGAAAACATGGCGCGTGGTCGGGAACTGGTTAAACAAAAATAGTAAACCTTCCGACAGAAGGGACTTTAAGGCGTACACGGACTGGGTACACACAAACACGGTGAATAGTATAATAAATATGATTTATTGATACATGGGTGTAGAGAATAAAAAGAGCCTGATCAAAGGCTTAAGCATGAATAAAAACTAGTGGACCACATAGACAAGACATGACAAAAACACAAACATATGGTGTGGTCGTAGATCCCCTGAGGTTGGAAAGGAAACAGGGCTGCAATATATCCAAACATCCAATGTGTTTCGAGATATTAATGGTACGCTCTTCTTCAGGGATGCTGAGTGTGATGCAGGAGGAGTTCGTTTGCAGGCAGGTAGGTCCGACAGATCACCATGTGGGCTCCCAAAATGGGGGGAGAGTATGCATCTTCATAAACTATATGGGATATAATGTAGTGTTCAAATTGAAATAGGAAATGTCTATCTTAGAGCTGGCTAGGCTGTATACTGTCTGTGAAGGCAGCCAAGAGGTATAAATGAATGGCCAGATTGTCACTTAAAATTGCAGCCACTCGGGATTGAGCCGATGAAGGGGGAAGTGCTAATGGGCAGTCTTCCTGTTAGGAACGAGGCACTATTGTGCCATTGATATGGTCTATATCTAGCACTCCTAGCTGGCTTGCAGTTTGGCCCGTGTCTGGACACTTTTTCCTCTTCCCCCTTCATGGAACCCTATGGAGAGTGGCAATTTGCCCATGTCGGGCTTGAACTAGACACACCTACACAAATGGTGCCTATACTTTGGACATTTCCACGTAGGCCTTTTCTCCTGTCCTCCTTTGGGCTCAATCCCGAGTGGCTGCAATTTTAAGTGGCAATCTGGCGGTTCATTTATACCTCTTGGTTGCCTTCACAGACAGTATACAGCCTAGCCAGCTCTAGGATAGACATTTCCTATTTCAATTTAAATACTACATTATATCCTATAGAGTTTTTGACTAGTTATGAAGATGCATACTCTCCCCCCATTTTGGGAGCCCATATGGTAATCTGTTGGACCTACTTGCCTGCAAACGAACTCCTCCTGCATCACACTCAGCATCCCTGAAGAAGAGCGTACCATTAATGTCTCGAAACGCGTTGGATGTTTGGATGTACTGCAGCCCCGTTTCCTTTCCAACCTCAGGGGATCTACGACCACACCATATGTTTGTGTTTAGTGTTTTGTCATGTCTTGTCTATGTGGTCCACTAATTTTTATTCATGCTTGAGCCTTTGTTCAGGCTCTTTTTATTCTGTACACCCATGTATCAATAAATCATATTTATTATACTATTCACAGTGTTTGTGTGTACCCAGTCCGTGTATGCCTTAAAGTCCCTTCTGTTGGAGGGTTCACTATTTTTGTTTTTTACTGTTGGGATGTTGGCGTATATTCAGTCTCCGCCACCCTATCTTTGTCTTGTAGAATTTTGTTTGTATGTTCCATTCCGACATTATAAAAATCACTCATCCAAACATTCCATGGTGCTTTCATGGACTCGACTAATATTAAATGACTAGCATGTCAATGTCACAATTTTCATAGAAGGAATGTTCTACTTCTGGATTAACCTTGTCAAATGCATGCACATACAGTGGGGAAAATAATTATTTGATCCCCTGCAGATTTTGTAACTTTGCCCACTTACAGCTTACAGTTCCAATTCCCTCCATAAATTTTCTATAGGATTAAGGTCTGGCCACTCCATGACCTCAATGTGTTTCTTCTTGATCCACTCCTTTGTTGCCTTGGCGCTATGTTTTGGAACATTGTCATGCTAGGGGACCCACCCACGACCCATATTCAATGTTCTGCCTGAGGGAAGAAGGTTCTCATCCAAGATTTTACAATACATGGCCCCATCCATTGGCCCCTCCACGTGGCAAAGTCGGTATGTACCTTTAGAAGAGAAACAGCCCCAAAGCATCATGTTTCCACCTCTGTGCTTGACTGTAGGGATGGTGTTCTTAGGGTCGTAGTGAGCATTTTTCTTCTTCTAAACACGGCCAGTTGAGTTAATGCCAAAGAGCTCAATTTTGGTCTCATCTGATCACAGCACTTTCTCCCAATCCTTCTCTGAATCATTTAGATGTTCATTGGCATGATAGTACATGTGCCTTCTTGAGGCGGGGGACTTGCCGTGTATGGAGGAAATAAAATGCTGACTATGACCCTAAGAACACCATCCCTACAGTCAAGCAAGGAGGTGGAAACATTATTGTTTGGGGTTGCTTCTCTGCTAAAGGTACTTCTATTTGTTTATGTACAACCTTTATCCCAAAAGGAAAAAAGATTTGCTGTAATTGCTTAAAAGTCAACCTAAATCTGCTAGTGCCTCTAGTACAGGGATAGGCAACCAGTAGCTCTCCAGCTGTTGTGGAACTACATTTCCCATGAGGCATTGCAAGGCTGGCAGTTGCAATTACTCCCAGAGGCATGATGGGACTTGTAGTTCTGCAACAGCTGGAGGGCCCCAAGTTGCCTACCCCTGCTCTAGTACTATCCACTCCCCAGATCAACAATGCTGCTGTTCAATAAAGATCAAAAAATGGCTGTGCGCTACCACCAAGTATAAACAAACAGCTGCTGCTATCACCTAATGTGTTTCACACAAAAAATTAATGAGAGGTAAGTATGTGATAGTGCTGCTTAAAAAATATATAAAACTATGAAACTATGATACAATAAAGTGCAAGTGCTAAATCAATTAATAAAGTGCCAATTCCAGTGTAAACATAAGTGAAGATTTCATATGTTAATACGGTGCAACGGACAATAGAAAGCAACAATTCATAATAGTCTAATGATGGTTCTTAAAATACACTATATAGAGTCCATAAGGGTGATTTGTGCCTAATAACACCAAAATGTGTGTCTTCAATCAGTGACGTATATCCCCTTCACCAAGTACAATGCACCCTCACCTCCATCTCATACCCACCAGGGGTCATAAACGCATGACGAGGTATGGTAACTGATGTTCCGGTTCCTTTGACAGCTGGAACACTTCCTCTTTAATTATGGCTCGATATGAGTCGCCAGCAATGCCAGGGTAACATAAGGAGAAAAAGTGCTTGCAATAGTGCAGTACCCGAGGTAAGATCATTATTCAATAACAACAACGCATTTAAAAGTATAGCAGATCTCATGTCTACAGTAGATAGATTCCCACTGCCAGGTTCCACCTCTACTCCTTACACCACCATCCACGTGGCTTCATCTGGCTCTAATCAGGTGCTTCAAAAGGCACGCCCCTGCCTATCCTCGCAATTGTAATTTATACACCCGCCGTCCTGAAAGGGGCCAGGCGCATGGATAAGTGGTGGCAGCAGCAGGGATGGGGGGGGCCGCGCCCGATGCTGCTTCTCGCTGCCGTTTGCCGAGGGAAGAGCCAGTGCCGTTGCTTCTCCTCTTGGCCGAACAGGCGTTGCGTCTCCTCCCGGCCAAACAGCAAGTGGGTCCTGAGACCCGATTGGCTAAGAGTTCTAAGACTCCCTGGCCAATCGGGCCTAAGGCTCCCTGGCCAGGAATAGAAGCAGGAAGACATTAGCGAATGTTAATTTGCTAATGTCACACAACCCTTTCTTGAAGCCAATTACAGCCCCAGGCTCTAATCATGTTTTTAAAAAAAAACAAACATTGAAATCCATGCGCCCGGCACCCTGCATGTAGATTAGGGCTGGGCACATGGATGAACAGGCCGCCACTGGTCTTACACACTTTGAAGAATACTTTAAAGCAGAAGTCTTTAAAGCTGTGGTTTATATATGTTTTTTACAACTTGGACCAATGTAAGTATGTATGCGCAATACCAGTAGGAGCACCATGGGAGATTGAAATCACTGCAGTAGGCACCACCTACATATTATACAGTATCTCACAAAAGTGAGTACACCCCTCGCATTTTTGTAAATATTTTATTATATCTTTTCATGTGACAACACTGAAGAAATTACACTTTGCTACAATGTAAAGTAGTGAGTGTACAGCTTGTATAACAGTGTAAATTTGCTGTCCCCTCAAAATAACTCAGCACACAGCCATTAATGTCTAAACCGCTGGCAACAAAAAAGAGTACATCCCTAAGTGAAAATGTCCAAATCGGGCCCAATTTGCCATTTTCCCTCCCCAATGTCATGTGACTCATTAGTATTACAAGGTCTCAGATGTGAATGGGGAGCAGGTGTGTTAAATTTGGTGTTATCACTCTTACTCTCTCATACTGGTTACTGGAAGTTCAACATGGCACCTCATGGCAAAGAACTCTCTGAGGATCTGAAAAAAAGAATTGTTGTTCTACATAAAGATGGCCTAGGCTATAAGAAAGTTGCCAAGACCCTGAAACTGAGCTGTAGCCAAGACCATGCAGCGGTTTAACAGGACAGGTTCCATTCAGAACAGGCCTCGCCATGGTTGACCAAAGAAGTTAAGTGCGCGTGCTCAGCATCATATCCAGAGCTTGTCTTTGGGAAATAGACGTATGAGTGCTGCCAGCATTGCTGCAGAGGTTGAAGGGGTGGGGGGGTCAACCTGTCAGTGCTGAGACCATATGCCGCACACTGCATCAAATTGGTCTGCATGGCTGTCGTCCCATAAGGAAGTCTCTTCTAAAGATGATGCACAAGAAAGCCCGCAAACAGTTTGCTGAAGACAAGCAGACTAAGGACATGGATTACTGGAACCATGTATTGTGGTCTGATGAGAGCAAGATAAACGTATTTGGTTCAGATGGCGTCAAGCGTGTGTGGTGGCAACCAGGTGAGGAGTACAAAGACAAGTGTGTCTTGCCTACAGTCAAGCAAGGTGGTGGGATTTTCATTGTCTGGGGCTGTATGAGTGCTGCTGGCACTGGGGAGCTACAGTTCATTGAGGGAACCATGAATGCCAACATGTACTGTGACATACTGAAGCAGAGCATGATCTCCTTCAGGGACTGGGCTACATGGCAGTATTCCAACATGATAACGACCCCAAACACACCTCCAAGATGACCACTGCCTTGCTATAGAAGCTGAGGGTAAAGGTGATGGACTGGCCAAGCATGTCTCCAGACCTAAACCCTATTGAGCGTCTGTGGGGTATCCTCAAATGGAAGGTGGAGGAGCACAAGGTCTCTAACATTCACCAGCTCCGTGATGTCGTCATGGAGGAGTGGAAGAGGACTCCAGTGGCAACCTGTGAAGCTCTGGTGAACTCCATGTCCAAGAGGGAGTGCTGCAAAAAAATAGTGGCCACACAAAATTTTGACACTTTGGGTCCAATTTGGACATTTTCACTTAGGGGTGTACTCACTTTTGTTGCCAGCGCTTAGACATTAATGGCTGTGTGTTGAGTTATTTTGAGGGTACAGCAAATTTACACTGTTATAAAGCTGTGCACTCACTACTTTACATTGTAGCAAAGTGTCATTTCTTCAGTGTTGTCACATGAAAAGATAGAATAAACTATTTACAAAAATGTGAGGGGTGTACTCACTTTTGTGAGATACTGTATGTATAATTGGTGCTCAATGCAGTAATACATTATGACTAGAGTTGAGCGTACCCGAACTGTAAAGTTCGGGTTCGTACCGGACTTTAGGGTGTCTGTGTCCCGAACCCGGACATTTGAGAAAAAATCTGGGTTTGGGGTTTGGGTATTTTTCTGCGCCTTTTGAATATCTGCTGGGCAGCTAATCAACAAGTGTTTCACTTGTTTGCCCTTAGAAGCCATCACAGCCATGCCTACTAATGACATGGCTGTGATTGGCCAGTGCATCATGTGACCCAGCCTCTATATAAACTGGAGTCATGTAGTGCTGCATATCACATCATCTCATACTAGTGTAGGGAGAGGATGCTGCTGCTGCTTTGAGGGACAGATTAGCTTTAGAAAATCTGTTGGTGGGTGGGTGCTAGAGGAGATTTTTGTTTACTAGAGTACATTTTGTTTGCTAAGCCTCATATAAAACCTACACAATTTTTCTGTTTGTTATGTGGGCATTGCAACTGCTTGTGTGTCAGGGACACTACTTTAATTGTGTTCTGTTAGTTCAGTTGGCAACATTTTGGCATATTTAAATACTGCTTTTAAATTGCAGTTAGACAAATTTAAAACATTTTTTTTTTTTGTGCAAAATATTACATTTGCGGCCAGCGGTGCATTTCTTGCACAAAATTAAAAAGTGCGTCTACATTGCTGGTTTAAAAAAAATATATATTCTAAATACTACATTTGCGGCCTGCGGTGCATTTCTTACACAAAAATAAAAAGTGCGTCTGCATTGCTGGTTTAAAAAAAAAAAATATTCTAAATACTACATTTGCGGCCAGCGGTGCATTTCTTGCACAAAAATAAAAAGTGCGTCTACATTGCTGGTTTAAAAAAAAAGAATAATAAATAGTGCTACATTGTACATTTGCACCTTGCTGTGCATTTCTTGCACAAAATTAAAAAGCGCGTCGACATTGCCGGTTTAAAAAATAATATAAAT
Source organism: Glandirana rugosa (assembly GCA_018402905.1). Classification (NCBI taxonomy): domain Eukaryota; kingdom Metazoa; phylum Chordata; class Amphibia; order Anura; family Ranidae; genus Glandirana; species Glandirana rugosa. The sequence goes on along the minus strand of BLSH010088758.1, from coordinate 39,464 downwards.
TTGTGCTAAATAGTACATTTGCAGGCAGAATGAGGAGAGTGTCAAATAAGGGACGTGGTCATGGTGCTGCTGGTGCTGCTGGTGTTGGTGGTGTTGGTGAAGCTCCTGATGTAAGGAGAGGACGTGGTCGATCTGGCCAGCTACACGCACAAGTGAAACACCTCCTCAGGTGCCAGTAGCCGTCAGAAACGTCAACGTTATATGATAGGCCTGAATGCCGCTCAACGAATGGTGAGGCCAGAACAAGTACAGGCAATAGTAGATTGGGTGGCTGACAATGCCTCCAGTTCCTTCACATTGTCTCCCACCCGGTCCCTTGATGAAAGCTCAGAGTTGGCACCTGAACCCTCCTCCACCGCCACTTCCACCTACACCACCACGGTCACCGCCTCCTCAACCTCCTACTCCACATCCACCTCCTCCTCCATTTTCTATTTTTTTTATGTGATTTTAAGTTATTTCCCTATCCAGATTTGCTTTCAGGGCACTTGTCCTATTCTTAACCCTATTTTGCTTCCTTTTGCAGCCCTCTAGCCCTTTCCAGGACTTTTTTACAGCCATTTTAGTGCCCAAAAGTTCGGGTCACCATTGACTTCAATAGGGTTCAGGGTCAAGTTCGGGTCAAGTTCGGGGCCGAACTGGAACTTTTTTGCGAAGTTCGGCCGAACCCGAACATCCAGGTGTCCGCTCAACTCTAAGGCCTCATACACACGGGCGTTTTGGCCGCCGGCGTTTGTAGGCGTTTTTTTGAGGCTCTCCATGTTATTCAATGGCCCTCTAAAAACGCCGGCGTTTGTGGAGTGATTGCGGCTGCGGGAGATGACGGGTGTTTGCGGCCGCAAAAATCTCCCGGTAACTTATTGTACCTCTCGGAGTTTTTTTGCGGATGTTTGCGGCCGCCGGTTTTGCGGGCACACATACTCCGGAATCTCAACTCGCCTGTGGACCTACAAGCCCAAGCCGGCTTGAAGCGTTTTTTCAAGGTCAAGCCGGGGCTTGAACTGGGCTTGAACTGGGACTTGGGATAACTTCAGTTACCACTGGGCTTGAAAACCCGTGATTTTACCGACATTTTTTCAGGACCTTTCCCGATCTCCCGACGTTTTCCTTCGTTTTATCCCAATTCTTATCCTGTTCACGGGACTTTCGTTTAGACCTATCCCTTTATTGAATTTTAGTGTATTTTTTTTATC
>BLSH010088758.1:24459-37663 GCA_018402905.1 Glandirana rugosa | reverse complement strand
CAGCAGTTGCCTTATATTGGCATGGGGGCGGGGCCACACGATGACGTCATAATTAGCCCCACCCACATGATGTCACATCCTGGGGCGGGGCTGTGATGCGATGCCCCGCCCCAGGATGTGACATCATGTGGGTGGGGCTAATGATGACGTCATCGTGTGGCCCCGCCCCCATGCCAATATAAGGCAACCGCGCAGCACGGACCCGGTATTCGAGTGGAAGAGAGCGACGAGTCAACATCTCCAGAAGAAGGGGAAGAAGAAGAGGGAGAAGAAGCAGCGGCGGGAGAAGGAAGCCGGGGAAACAGCAGCAAAAGAGCTGAAGAACCCCGCAGAAGACCCGCAGAAGACCCCTCAAAAGACAAGACCCCGCAAAAGAGCCGAAGAAAGAAGAGAGGGGAGAAGATGCCGGAGCGGATATAATAAAATAAAGCAAAACGTCAGTTTTTTCCCCTGACGTCAGGCCCGGCGTTTTGCTTATTTTTCTGCAAACGCCCGTGTGTATGAGGCCTAATGATGACGTGACACCAGTAGTCCATGGCAGGCTGAGCTCAGAGGAGCATTGGGATGAAGGGGGATAGCTATCATCAACCTGGAAGACTGAGGGCATCTAGTGACGGAATGGAATTACTGCATGGGGACAGATCTAGAGTGCTAGTAAGTAATGCAATATTTTTTTTTATTTTAATAAGCTAAGCCTGGATTTATACTGGGTCAATATTTGTAATATTCGTTTTAGCTGGAGTTCAACTATAAGACTCAGCATTGGCCTGAGTCAAATAAATAATTTCCCTGATCTTGTGCCATGGGTTCCTTGTACCCTGTTATCCAAACTGGCATTTTCTCTTTCTGGGTATCTAATATTTTTTTGTAATGAGTCAATATGCACTGATGGTTGTTTACGAGAAAGTGCCTTAAATGCATAAAAAAAAAAAACAGAGAAAGCCACAAATGAAAGGTGAGTGTCCCACTTCAGTGAGGGCATGAGCAAAACCATAGTCATGACAAAGATTTCTTGCTAGCTAAAATGTAGTTCAAAATGATATAGCACTAATATAACCTTATTCACATGACTTACTAATCTCCATGCCTAGTATCTCTCAATCCGACAGGTCAAAGTGGACATTTTTCCAGGTGAGTCAAAGACGGGGTCTTCTCACCTCCCTCATTCCTAGTGTAGACCTGTGGAGTGCCCTTCTGGATTTCTTTGTCTGCAAGCAGAGTCAATAGGTGAAGAGTCAATGCTGTGTCATTAAACCAACCTTTATGATTTTTTTTAATATAGATTTTGTATAAATATTACAATCACAGTATTTATTCTTGTTTTGCATAAATCGTTTTATTTTCATTTCTCCACACTGCTTTCATTCTTTGTTTTCATTTTTATATGCTGAAAATATATGAACAAAGGGTTTCAGGATGCAGGACTTCCATACCTGGTCTCTCTCATGCCTCTAAATGCCATTCCTCTGCTGATTTTAATGTCACCGTACCTGTATCTGTTTACAAATGCAGATGAGATGTGGATGTGGAATGTAATCTCCAGTCTGTTATTTGATTCTACACCATTTGATAACCAAACTAATAAACTTTTTGTGAAAGATAAAAGAACTGCATATACAGTACATAAATAGTTTACAAAGATTATTATCAGCGTGGGAAGTATCCCTTTTTCCTAGAAGATTTCATTCTATTTTATTTATTTATAGTTGCGTCTTGCAGTGGATTTGCCATACATTTTAATGGATTATAATAACTAGTCTTCATAGCATGAAACAAATCCCAAAAACCTTTTCCTATAAATATACTTATTTATTGATTGTTTTTTTTTTATAGCTTGTTCTTCCTATTAATCACATTGAAAACTACTAATTAGTTGAACTTCTGGTGTAATTAATCTTATTTATCTTATCAATCTATGTTTCTTTCTGCCAACAGGAACACCTGCATGGGTACAAAAATGGGTACAAAAAAAACAGCTGTCTGTCTGTTTTCAGGCTCCTTTTCTGTACAGCAAGGAGGTCATAATTTGCACCTGTGCACTGGTAGCAACAAGCTTTTATTTGTTCTCTAACTATAGCGTTTACATTTCAGGGTAGTAGCAGACTGTTGTACCATGAGGGATCTGGTACTGCTGTAATGGAAGATACCACCTTTGCCACATTTAAAAAAAAAAAACATCTGAAGAAATGTGCACAACTGGACAGTGGTATTGGGAAAGTTCAACTTGTAAGAAAAGTTGCACTTTGCATGGGAATTTTCCCCAGGGCTCAGTGAATGTGGTGACATTTCATTTTCAAAGATGACCCAAACATGTGCAAGGAAAATAAAAGCAATGCATTTTTGCTTGTACATGATTGGATGATGGATTTCAATAGAGCTTCACCTCATTTACTAATCTTCCATGCAAAGTACGACTTCCCTTACAAAGTGAGCAGTCTATTTGCCTTTAGTAAATCATCCATATCTTCTCATGACATTTAACCACTTCTGCCCCGGAAGGATTTCACACTTTAGGACCAGAGCACTTTTTGCGATTCGGCACTGCGTCGCTTTAACTGACAATTGCACGGTCGTGCAACGTTGTACCCAAACGAAATGCGTCCTTTTTTCCCCACAAATAGAGCTTTATTTTGGTGGTATTTGATCCCCTCTGCATCATTTCTGATCAACTCTATAAACAAAAAAAGAGCGACAATTTTGCAAAAAAAAAAGCAATTTTTCATACTTTTGGCTAAAATACAAATCCAAAAAAAAAATATAAAAAAACATTTTTATTCATCGGTTTGGCCAATTTATATTCTTCCTCATATTTTTGGTAAAAAAAATCGCAATCGGCGTTTATTGATTGCTTTGCGCAAAAGTTGCCACGTTTACAATGATGAGAATTAATTTCTGGGGTTTTTATTTTTTTTTTTTTACTAGTAATGGCGGCGATCTGCGATTTTTAGCGATACTGTGATATTGCGGCAGACATGCCGGACGATTTTGACACTTTTTGGGACCATTGTCATTTATACAGCGATCAGTGCTATAAAAATGCACTGATTACTGTGTAAATGCCATTGGCAGTGAAGGGGTTAACCTGGGGGGGGCGCTCTAAGGGGTAACTGTGTTCCCTGGGCGTGTTCTTACTGTATTAAGACCCTGTGCCTCCTCCATGCAGGGGCGGATCCAGGGGTGGGGGCAACAGGGCAATTGTTCCCCCTGAGAAAATATTACAGACTCTGTGTGTGACTGAGCACAACCCGAGTAACCAGAGCCACAGTCGGGATCCGCCCCTGCGTGGAGGAGGCACAGTGTCTTGCACAGGACGTGTTCTCAACCGTTATAGGTCGTTGATATCAGTGATCAGGGAATGGAGAGTGCGTAAGACGACAAGAGGATTGCACACTGAAAATAATGATGGAAAACAAGACATATACATGATAAATCCGATCCAAACAAGATGATTGCTTAAACATTCCCATCACATTAAGGTGAACTGCTGTATTCAGCAGAGGAGACGTGGATGTTGTGTCCCTATTAGGATTGTTATGATCAGCTTTTTATTTTTCACCTGTCGGTGAGTCTCTCCATATAGGGGGAAACCCCAGTCTACTCACGCGTTGTGGTGACGGTTTTGATACGTGGATAAAGCTGCTTCACATATTAAAAAATGGACTTTAGTTTTTGTTTATTAGCACTGCAATACACATGATTTCTGTTTGCATTGTTATGTGTTTATGTTGCCTTAATTCTTTGTGGTTGTCAGGAACCATGAATCAGACTGAGACAGAATGCAGTAAAAATCACACTTTTTAATAAAATGGTAAAATAATACAAACAGAATAAACGTGGTCAAAACATAGCCAGGGTTCGGTAACCAGAGCGGGTAGTCGGAAAAAGCCAGTAAAACAGGAATCCAAAGATCAGCGTAGTCAGAAGCAGCAAAAGGAATCAGGAACCAGAAGGGAAGTCAGTCAGGCAAAAGTCTTTAACAGGAAAAACAGCAGAGAGTATCCAGATATGTTGATCAATGCAAAGGCATAGGAGATCTGATCCAAGCAGTTTAACCACTTACCAACCGGGTCCCTTTTTTACCTTTGTGGGGGCAGCTTGAATTTACCTAGGCCATAGTTACTTAACCCCTTCCTGCATATCATCAGTTTCATCTGCACAAATGTCAGCATGGTCAGACTTTTTAACATATAAAACAAATATCAATCGGCGCAATTAAATATAAATAATGTAAAAATAAAGTGCATAAAATATTAACCACTTCAATACTGGGCACTTAAACCCCCTTCCTTCCCGGACCAATTTTCAGCTTTCAGCGCTATTGCAGTTTGAATGAAAATTGCGCGGTCATGCGACACTGTACCCATATGACATTTTTATAATTTTTTTTCACACACATAGAGCTTTCTTTTGGTGGTATTTAATCACCTCTGGGTTTTTTATTTTTTTCCGCTACAAATTAAAAAAGACTGAAAATTTTCAAAAACAATGCATTTTTCTTCGTTTCTGTTATAAAATTTTGAAAATAAGTAATTTCTCTTCATAAATTTTGACCAAAAATTATACTGCTACATTTCTTTGGTAAAAATAACCCAAATTGGGGTTTATTTGGTGTTGGCAGACAGACAGATGTTTTGGGGACTGTGACAGAAGTTTTGTGTATGGTGACAGACGTGACGGGGACAGACAGATGTTTTGTGTATGGTGACAGATGTGATGGGGACAGACAGATGTTTTGTCTATGGTGACAGATGTGATGGGGGACATACAGATGTTTTGGGGACTGTTTTATGGGGACACTGATGTGTATGCGGACAGGGGTATCAGTGGTGCTTGGTGCACTGTGTGGGGGGAGATCGGTGAGAGCTCTCTGTATGAAATCATTTTCATGCAGAGAGCTGTCACATAGCTGCAGCTTTCCCCCCCCCCCCGCACTGAGCTCTCACTGAGCTCGGCGGGGGGAGAAGTGACACAGAGACGTGCGTCTGTTTACATTGTGATGGCTGTGGTTGGACACAGCCGTCACATGATCACAATCACGGCGCCCATATCCCGATCTCTGCTCGGCTGGATCCTGTGATCATCCTGTGGGCGTAAATGCACGTCCTGTCAGAACGGTGAAGCTTCCACCCGGCCGTATATACACAGTGGCCGGGTGGGAGGTGGTTAAGGTCCGAGCCTCGTTTTGAGATTCAGTGTTTACAAGTTAAAATCAGGTTTTTTGCTATAAAATTACTTAGAACCCCCAAACATTATATTTTTTCTCTAGCACCCTAGAGAATAAAATGGCGGTCATTGCAATACTTTATGTCACACCGTATTTGCCCCTTTTTTTAGGAAAAAAATTCACTTTTTTGAGTTAAAACATAAGATAGCAGTAAATGTAGTCCAATTTTTTCCATATTGTGAAAGATAATGTTACGTTGAGTAAATTGACACCCAACATGTCATGCTTTAAAATTGCTCCCACTTGTGGAATGGCGACAAACTTTGGCACTTAATAATCTCCATCAACAACGTTTAAAATGTTCTACAGGTTACCAGTTTTGAGTTACAGAGGAGGTGATACCACACATATGTGGTTTGAACACCGTTTTCATATGCGGGAGCGACTTCCGTATTAGTTTGCTTCTGCGCGCGAGCTTGGCGGGACGAGGGCGCTTTGAATTTTTTATTTTACTTTTTATTTTTACACTATCCTTTTAAAAAAAAAATTTGATCACTTTTATTCCTATTACAATAAATGTAAACGTTCCTTGTAATAGAAAAAAGCATGCCAGATCCTCTTAAATATGAGATCTGGGGTCAAAAAGACCTCAGATCTCACATTTACACTTAAATGCAATAAAAAAAAAAAAAAATTACATGTCATTTTAAAAAATATATATATAATTTTTGTCCTTTAAGAGCTATGGGTGGAAGTGATGCTTGATGTCACTTCCGCCCTAAAATGCAATGGAGCCGAGTGGGCGGTATCTTCCGCTCACTCGACATCCAGGCATTGAGGAAATAGGACCCAATCATCTCCACTGCTACCGGCGGGTCCAGTAAGTGGCGGAGACAAGGGAAAAGTGGCAGGGGGACACCTCTCTCACCCCCAAAAAAAGTGATCTTGCGGCGAATCCGCTGCAGAGACCACTTTTACCTGAAAGCGGGCTGTCCACTGTTTAAAAAAATACTGGGCTTGTTATAGCCTGTAGTCTGTTACATAAACAGCGGTGTTCAACGGCAAAGTACCCCTGTATAATGACGGTGGGCGGCCCGGAAGTGGTTAATAAATAGCAATAACCGCTGTCACTGAAAAGTGTTCTCACTCCACTTAAATGCGATATAAAAAAAAAAAAAGTAGTGCTGCGATATGAATATCAATCAATAATCAATATAGATACATATAAAGACAATAAAAAGTGTACTTAATAAATTAATAATCCATATGTAAAAAAATCAATAATCCATGTGACAAAATATAAATATAAAGTTCATAAATCAAATCCAGTGACTGATTGTAGTGACTTCCAAACCATCCACAGTGCAAAGAAAATCCACAAGTGCTTGTGCTCTCCTCCACCAATCTCACAGGCTGCTCACCTCACATCTGAGTCTAATCAGCAGTATTCCCCTCTGGGGATAATAGAGAAAGCTGGCATGCCGTTGGTAATCATCTCCTTCCCTCTAAACACCCGCTACTGAAGAAGTCAACGCCCTGACGAACACGCGTCTAGGGGGCGGAGCTTGTGTATGGATGTTGCATCTCGGCCATCGCAAGACTCATAGAGTCTGTATGTGATATCAGCCAGCTCGGCTCAGAGTACCATCCTTCTGAGTAGTGTCTTTACCCTTTAAAAAATTCAATAATTTAAACGGAGAGCACTAGGGTCTGTCTTCCTTTCTTTTATATACTCATCTTATCTGGCGAAAGGATCATGGTCCTTGTCCCATTGCAACGGGTGTTTAAAGGGAAGGAGGTGATTACCAACAGCACGCCAGCATTCTCTATTATCCCCAGAGGGGAATACTGCTGATTAAGGATGGGCTCGGGCTTGTCCGCAACCGCACGTGCGCAGCACTAATCACAGGCAGTGAGACATTTCCCTGTGCAGCCACGGATCGGGAAATGTCTCACTGCCTGTGATTAATGTTGCGCAGTGCCAGCTTCCTGGCGGGCCTGGGCACGTGTGGTTGCCAACAAGCCCGAGCCCATCCTTACCACTGATTAGCCCATCAGTCCATCCTCACCGCCATAGGTGTGCACAGCCTATTGCATTAGGGTGTGCACTCCAAAGGTCAAACAAACCTCCCTTTCTCTGCAGCCTCAGCTGCACGGGACAGAGAATGAATAGGAAGTGCTCTGTGCTGAGTGGCTTGCTGTTCATTCACAAACTGAAGCATAGTAAATACAATTTACTATATTTCCTTTATGAATAGACACAGTGAGTGAGTGTGTTCACTGTGTTAAGGAACTATTTACTAGCCTCTTCCCCCTCTCTCCATCCTGAAACATCTCCTGCAGACATCTGGGGGGAGAGGAGGAAAGCCAGCAGCACTGGAGGGCGGGGGGCCAACAAGGAGGGGGGAGGCCTGGAAAGTAGGGAGAATTGGCAATGCACATAGTGATTAGGGTGTGCCCTGGCACACCTGGCACAGGTGCGCAGGCCTATGCTTACCACTGATTAGACTCAGATGTGAGATGAGCAGCCTGTGAGATTGGTGGAGGAGAGCACAAGCACTTTTGGATGTTCTTTGCACTATGGATAGTAGATGGTTCCCGACCGGCTAGCATACATTTACTGCTGCAGAGTGGCAGCATCCCACGAATCGCCATCTTTAAATGGCAGCTTGCGCATTTACGGCTAGCAGGCGGGAGCACAGCGGCGCGCTCTCGTGCCCACCGCACTTTGCAGGAGTGTGCCTTGCGGATTGTTTAGGAGATGAGAAACACAGGGGAACCGCCGATGTAAACACAGAGGTTCCCTGCGCTGTCAGGCAGCATCTAAGAGATCTGCTGATCCCTGTCATTGGGATCTGTTAGATCTCTGGAGCCCCTGGCCTGACAGCCCAGCCCCCTCGCAGTTAGAGCACACCCAGGGAACACAGTTAACCCATAGAGCAACCCCCCTCCAGGTTAACCCCTTCACTGCCAATGACATTTATACAGTAATCAGTGGACATTTAAATTTCTGATCGCTGTATAAATGTCATTGGTCCCAAAAAAGTGTCAAACATGTCCAATGCCCAATATCGCAGTCCTGACAAAAATCGCAGATCGCCGCCATTATCAGTAAACCGATGAATACATTTGTTTTTTTATATTTTTTTTGGATTTGTATTTTAGCAAAAAGTAAGAAATATATTTATTTTTTTTCAAAATTGTCGCTCTTTTTTTGTTTATAGCGGTGATCAGAAATGATGCAGAGGGGATTAAATATCACCAAAAGAAAGCTCTATTTGTGGGGAAAAAAGAACGCAAATTATGTTTGGGTACAGCGTCGCACGACTGCGCAATTGTCAGTTAAAGCAACGCAGTGCCGAATCACAAAAAGTGCTTTGGTCCTAAAGTGGGAAATCCTTCCGGGGGTGAAGTAGTTAACATGAATCTTTACTCTGGAGGTCAGACAACCTATAACATGCAGGCCATTGATAAATACAGTAATAAACCCTAATAAAAGTCCATTTAGAAATGTTCTTAGCCTAGTACACTTGTAAGGTTTCATTAATCAGCTTGCATGTTATATAACAGACTCAGGTAGAAGCTGCTCTTGCAGCATGCAGAATACTTTACAAGTGACCGGCCTGGTGGGTCTGTGTGTTTGTGTGGTCGGAAAGCTGTGCACTGGGAGGAAATAGGTGGTGACGCTCAGCATTTGCTGGTCACATACAAACTAGAACAAAGTCAGGTGCTTTCTCTCACATCCTCGCATATTTGTATCGGTCATTGCCTGATGGTAAATATATAACCTTCATCCAGCACATTTATCATAGATGATAGCATTGAATGTCATGTGAATCCAACTAGAAAACTGAACTTAAAGGGCTGTTTTGTTTTTGACAGGTGTAGCAGAAAATCCGGCTAATTCCCAGCATGTACCGAAGGTATGAATCATCCTTTTATTTAACATCCCTGTCTTTTATTCTCAATAAAATCTTCATTTAAAGGAGAATCCCAATCAGAACAACGGAGCAGTTTTGCATAAAAGGGAGAAAATGCAGTACAGTTGTCCATAGCAACCCAAAGGGTTTCATCTCCCAAGAAGAAATGTATCAGGGCTCATTTACACCACAATCTCCGTGTTCAGTGTGCAGTTCCACACATTGATTTGTACTGCGGGGTGTTTTCATTTGAGTTCAGTTTGTTTTTTGTGGTGCAACCATTTGTGGTGCAATTTTTGGCATTATTAATGTTTTTTTTATTGAATTGCATTTTTATGTTTTTTTTATTGAATTGCATTTACATGTGTTTGTGGTGCATTTGTGTGCGTTTACATGTGTTCTGGTATGTTTATGAGCAAAAAATGCAGCATGCTATACTTTTATTAAATGCACATGAAATCACAGCACTGGTGTAGACTAGGTTCATTGAAAAACTATTTTTCTTGCATATGCATTTGTTTAAAAACACATTTTACTGTATCTAGTGTAAGCAAGTCTTCAGTGTTTCCACATTATAAAAAAGAACATTTTGTCAGAAACTGCCTTGTGTGTCTCATAAGAATCTTTTAGACCCCTTTCACACTTATGCGACTTGTCCTGCAACTTGGGACTGCAAAGTTGCATGACAAGTTGTTCCCCATTATTTCCAATGAGTACCGTTTATATCTGTATGACTTCAAGTCGTGCTGACTTCAAAGTAGTCCCTGCATTACTTTGGTCCAACTTTGGTGCAACTTGAGATCCACAGACTTCAATGTTAAACCCTCAAAGTCTCATGAAAATCGCACCTGAATAATATAGATGTGATTTCTGTACTATTTCTCTACAACTTTGTAATATGTTTTCATTGTGCCAAAGTCGTACTGATCCCAAATCGCGTCAAAATCGTGGTAAAATGGCGGCACAATTGTGGCAAAAAGATTGTGGTAAAATCACGTCGCACAAGTGTGAATGGGGCCTTAATATGTGTTGTGCCATCGAAACCAATATTGTGAAAAATTATAATATATTTACTCCAACTTATGTTTGCTTTGCCTTTTTAAGAGCCGGTTCACACCATGAATCGCACAGGAAAGCGCTGTGCGTTCCAGTGCGATTCAAATGGGATTTGGGTGCATTGCGATTTCAGCCCATTCATTTCAATAGGCTTAAATCCTGCAGGAACACACCAAAAGTAGTGCATGCACTACTTTATAAAATGCAAAGCAACTGAACCACATGGTACTATTGTATTATGCAATCCGGTGCAGGCAAACTCACTGCATGTGCAATATAATTTGGTGTGTTGTCATAGGCGTGCGCACATAGGGTGGCAGGTGTGCCTGGGCACACCCTAATCACCCTGTATTGTGCAGATTCCCCCTGCTGTCTGGCTGCAGAGAAGGGGACTGTGGAATCTCTGTCCTCAGTCTCTTTCTCTGTCTCAAAAGTGAGACACCAGGGGTCTGGTTAGATATTCACCAAAAAATTGTAAAAAAAAAAAATATATATAAAATATAATATTGTAAAATATAATAAAAAACACAATTCTTAAAATAAAAGTAAACTACTGACACCTATATCTTGTGGTGCACACCCTAATGCAATAGGCTTCGCACACCTATGGGTGTCGTTAATTTAACACTGACACCTACTGCACATCCCAAGTGCAGTGCGTTTTGAACACGGCGTGGAAAACGCTCATGAAAAGTGGGTGTCCCACACTGCATTCTAGTGTGAATGGGGTTGGTTCCACTAAAAGGGAGGCATTTCAACTTCAACAACAAAAATTCTGTTTTTTTCTGTGATAGAGACTTGCAGTGCATTGTGCCTATAACTGCCAGATTTGTGTAGAAATATTGGTATATTATATTCCTGAGGGTGGCTCCTCCTCCTATAGTGCATTTCCCATTAGCTGGTCCTTTTTTGCAGATTGGCTGCTTTTCCATTTCAAGAAAAACATGTACAGTATATTTTGTTTTCATTGTTTTGGTTGGTTTAAGTGATTTTAACAGTTCTTTGTTGATAATGTGTATATATACACTATATTACCAAAAGTATTGTGTGTAACACACACATGAACTTTAATGGCATCCCAGTCTTAGTCTGTAGGGTTCAATATTGAGTTGGTCCACCCTTTGCAGCTAGAACAGCTTCAACTCTTCTGGGAAGGCTGCCCACAAGGTTTAGGAGTGTCTATTGGAATGTTTGATCATTCTTCCAGAAGCACATTTGTGAGGTCAGGCACTGATGGGGACTAGAAGGCCTGGCTCGCAGTCTCCACTCTAATTCATCCCAAAGGTGTTCTATTGGGTTGAGGTCAGAACTGTGTGCATGCCAGTCAATTTTTTCCACCCCCAAACTCGCTCATCCATGTCTTTATGGACTTTGCTTTGTGCACTGGTGCGCAGTCATGTTAGAACAGGAAGGGGCCACCCCCAAACTGTTCCCACAAAGTTGGGAGCATGAAATTGTCCAAAAAGTCTTGGTTTGCTGATGCCTTAAGAGTTCCCTTCACTGGAACTAAGGGGTCAAACCCAACCGCTGAAAAACAACCCCACACCATAAGCCCCCCTGCACCAAATGATTTGGACCAGTGCACAAAGCAAGGTCCATAAAGGCATGGATGAGTGAGTTTGGGGAGGAGGAACTTGACTGGCCTGCACAGAGTCCTGACCTCAACCCAAGAGAACACCTTTGGGACGAATTAGAGCAAAGACTGTGAGCAAGGCCTTCTCATCCAACATCAGTGCCTGAACTCAAAAATGCTCTTTTGGAAGAATGGTCAAACATTCCCATAGACACGCTCCTAAACCTTGTGGACAGCCTTCCCAGAAGACTTGAAGCTGTTATAGCTGCAAAGGGTGGGCCAACTCAATATTGAACCCTACGGACTAAGACTGGGATGGGACGCCAAGTTCATGTGTGTGTAAAGGCAGTTGTCCCTATACTTTTGACAATATTGTTTATATATATATATATATATATATATACACAGTATCTTACAAAAGTGAGCACACCCCTCACATTTTTGTAAATATTTTATTCTATCTTTTCATGTGACAACACTGAAGAAATGACACTTTGCTACAATGTAAAGTAGTGAGTGTACAGCTTGTATAACAGTGTAAATTTGCTGTCCTCTAAAAATAACTCAACACAGCACTGCGTCACTTTAACTGACAATTGCGCGGTCGTGCGACGTTGTACCCAAACAAAATTTGTGTCCTTTTTTTCCCACAAATAGAGCTTTCTTTTGGTGCTATTTGATCCCCTCTGCGTCATTTCTGATCGCTGCTATAAACAAAAGAAAAGCGACAATTTTGCAAAAAAAAAACAAATTTCTTACTTTTTGCTTAAATGCAAATCCAAAAAAAATATATAAAAAAAACATTTTTTTCCATCGGTTTTGGCCGATTTATATTCTTCCTCATATTTTTGGTAAAAAAAATTGCAATCGGCGTTTATTGATTGGTTTGTGCAAAAGTTGCCGTGTTTACGGATGATGAGAATTCATTTCTGGGGTTTTCATTTTTTAAAATTTTTTTACTAGTCGGCGATCTGCGATTTTTAGCTGCACTGCGATATTGCAGCGGACATGTTGGACCATTTTGACACTTTTTTGGGACCATTGGCATTTATACAGCGATCAGTGCTATAAAAATGCACTGATTACTGTGTAAATGCCATTGGCAGTGAAGGGGTTAACCTGGAGGGGCGCTCTAAGGGTTAACTGTGTTCCCTGGTCGTGTTCTAACTGTGTGTGGGCTGGGCTGGCTGGGGGAAGGGAGTGATCACGGCTTCCATATACAGGAAGCATGTGAACACAGCCGTTCCCCCTCTAACAGAACGGGGATCCCTGTTTACATACACATGCTTCAGTATGTCACAGTACATGTTGGTATTCATGGTTCCCTCAATGAACTGCAGCTCCCCAGTTCCGGCAGGACTCATGCAGCCCCAAACCATGACACTCCCCCCATCATGCTTGACTGTAGGCAAGATACACCCACATAGAACGGATGTCAGTTCGTACTACCCCCCTCACAGTACCAAACCCCGACGTACTCAGGACGGCCTT
>BLSH010088758.1:152-24449 GCA_018402905.1 Glandirana rugosa | reverse complement strand
TTCCGGCAGGACTCATGCAGCCCCAAACCATGACACTCCCCCCATCATGCTTGACTGTAGGCAAGATACACCTGTCTTTGTACTCCTCACCTGGTTGCCGCCACACACGCTTGACACCATCTGAACCAAATAAGTTTATCTTGGTCTCATCAGACTACAGGACATGGTTCCAGTAATCCATGTCCTTAGTCTGTTTGTCTTCAGCAAACTGTTTGCAGGCTTTCTTGTGCATCATCTTTAGAAGAGGCTTCCTTCTGGGACGACAGCCAAGCAGACAAATTTGATGCAGTGTGCGGAGTATGGTCTGAGCACTGACAGGCTGACCCCCCACCCCTTCAACCTCTGCAGCAATGCTGGCAGCACTCATACATCTATTTCCCAAAGACAACCTCTATAGATGACACTGAGCACATGCACTCAGCTTCACTTCTTTGGTTGACCATGGCGAGGCCTGTTCTGAGTGGAACCTGTCCTGTTAAACTGCTGTATGGTCTTGGCCACCGTGCTGCTGCTCAGTTTCAGGGTCTTGGCAATCTTCTTATAGCCTAGGCCAGGGGTAGGCAACCTGCGGCCCTCCAGCTGTTGTGGAACCACATTTCCCATGAGGCATTGCAAGGCTGGCAGTTACAATTACTCTGAGGCATGATGGGAGTTGTAGTTATGCAACATCTGGAGGGCCGCAGGTTGCCTACCCCTGGCCTAGGCCATCTTTATGTAGAGCAAGAATTCTTTTTTCAGATCCTCAGAGAGTCCTTTGCCATGAGGTGGCCAAGTTGAACTTCCAGTGACCAGTATGAGAGAGTGAGAGCGATAACACCAAATTTAACACACCTGCTTCCCATTCACACCTGAGACCTTGTAACCCTTGTAACACCAACGAGTCACAGGATACTGTGACAGGTCAGTGGACAGATCCCCTGCGGATCTTCCATCGGAGTCAACAAAGAGCCCTAACTGACTGACTTGTGTAAATTGAAATTGAGCACTTCTCACAAATAACTGCAGTATTCTTTCAGCTATACATTAGATTTGCTGGTGAAATCTGTAATTAAATCTATTAGTCTCAGTGAAAATGTCTATGCAGAAGTTACAGTTTCTAGTAGGATTTCCAGTTTTCTGAAAATCTTGTTTAAAGTACGCCCGTCATGAAAGAAATATGTGTTGTGTCATTGCTGGCCTCCTAAGGAATAGACTATAGTTTCCAGAACATGTCTGACTCATAGACCTGGAACAAGCATGCGGCAAATGAAAGCCATTGCCGAGTCAGAATTCCTTATCCCTATACATGTTCCATATTGTCAAAGCATCACTAATGGACTAACATTTTCATAAAGAGAAAACAGCAATATAATATCACACAATTATTTTATGGTAGGTTTGCTTTAAAGAGGAAAAAGCAATCCAGAAATCATGTATGCATATGCTATAGATACAGATAAAAAATATACCCACTCAATCACATGAAGTAAAACACTAGCATTTTTGCCACTTCACCCATTAGGCTCCGTCCATATCTTGGCATTCCGAATCGCTGGCAGAATTGCCGCAATCCTGCCTGGGATTTGAAATAGTGGCAAATTGTGGGATGCCAGTGTGATCCCCGTCACTTCCAATGGCACCCCAATTTTGCCACGGATTCGTCGGGAGACAATCACGGTAAAATCTCGCAAACAGAATCGCGGGACGCCTGTCGCCCAAAAGAAGTTCTTGTAAGATGTGAACAGAGCCTTAGGGCCGGTTCACACCTAGGCGATTTGCAATTCGACTTGTGTCGCCCCAAGTCGCTTGGCTTCAGAAAAGGTTTCTGTACTACTTCAAGGCAACTTCTATCCGACTTGTGCCCATAGAATTCAATGGAAGTCGCCTCCAAGTTGGATCCCCCATCTATATTGAAGCAACTTTACAGGAAAAATATATTTTTTTTAAGGCAACCCCCCTCCCTCTCTTTTCTGATTGGCCGCAGGCAAAGTTGCCTGGCATGGAGGTCGCTTCAGGTCACTTTGTAAGTCGCCTAAAGTTGCGCTGAAGTCGCCTTGAAGTCGCGTTCAAATCGCCTAGCAAAGTGGCCTCTGAAGTCGGATTGCCTAGGTGTGAACCGGCCCTTAAGGACCCTTTCACACTTGTGCAACCTAAAAGTCACATGAGTTTGCCGCGACTTTGATGCGATTTTGACGCGACTTGAAGCAATGCCTGTGTAATCTTGAGGTCTAAGAACCTCAAGTCACATCAAAGTCGTCCCAAAATAGTGCAGGGACTACTTTGAAGTTGCACCGATATGAAATCACAAGTCCACACAAGTCCACACTAAGAATAAGCAGAGCGATTTCAGCTGAACTGATTTCACTGTTGGTGAAACTGTGAATTTTTGTGGAAGTGGAAAACCTCAGTTTCACTTGAGCTGCTAAGCCAAAATTGGCTTGAAAGAGTCTACTTTTCTTTTTGGGGGGGAGAGATTTTGGGTTTTGGGGCATGGTCTTTAGGGTAATTTTGCTTCATTCTGTGTTTTTTGAAACTGGTGGGTTTTTTTTTTTTTTAATTTTGTGACATCAATCATTTTTGTATACTATTGCTGTAAATATTGCTTTAACTTTTTTACTATTTTTTTATTTCTCTGAAAAAAAATTAAAATAATAAGGCTATTGAGGGGGAATATTTTAGGCATAAGTGCCAGTCCATAATAGTTGAAAGGAGCTCCTGTAACCTTCAGACCTCATTGCACTTTTAAAGAACAGAAAAAAACACCTTAAAGGATAGGTTCACCTTTTATAGTCTGTTAACCACTTCGGCCCAGGAATTATTTCCCAGTTTAGGACCAGAGCACTTTTTGCGATTCAGCACTGTGTCGCTTTAACGGATAATTGCGCGGATAATTGCGCGGTCGTGCGATGTTGTACCCAAACAAAATTTGTGTCCTTTTTTCCCCACAAATAGAGCTTTCTTTTGGTGGTATTTGATCACCTCTGCGTCATTCCTGATCACCGCTATAAACAAAAAAAAAAAGAGACAAATTTGCAAAAAAAACAATATTTCTTACATTTTGCTAAAATACAAATCCAAAAAAAATATAAAAAACATTTTTTGTTCATCGATTTGGCCGATTTATATTCTTCCTCATATTTTTGGTAAAAAAAATCGCAATCTGCATTTATTGATTGGTTTGTGCAAAAGTTGCCGCGTTTACGGATGATGAGAATTCATTTATAGGGTTTTTATTTTTTTTTTAAATTTTAAGTAGTAATGGCGGCGATCTGTGATTTTTAGTAGTACTGGGACATTGCGGCAGACATGTCGGACCATTTTGACACTTTTTTGGGACCATTGGCATTTATACAGCGATCAGTGCTATGAAAATATACTGATTACTGTGTAAATGCCATTGGCAGTGAAGGGGTTAACCTGGGGGGGGTGCTCTAAGGGTTAACTGTGTTCCCTTAGTGTGTTCTAACTGTATGGGGGCTGGGCTGCGATCACAGCCCTTCCCTCTCTGTCAGAACGGAGATCCGTGTTTACATTCACGGACCTCCGTTCTCTCACTGCGGGGGAGCCATCGTGGGTAGCCGGCGGAGATCGAGTCTGCCCTACCCTCCCCTGGCCCCCCGGAACACAGTGAGCGCGAGAACGCGCCTCCGGCGGCGTGCGCTCACAATACTCATTATCATGGCCGCCGTCGGGTGACGACGTTTCGCAATAACGAACCACCGTCAAGCCATGGCAGGCGGTCGGCAAGTGGTTAAATGTTACACCTGTATTCAGGATGTAACATGTTACTGATACAATTGTTAGACCACGCTAACACACATTTGAATCTTTGTGACCAGACAAATACTGAGCACCTATCTGGGTATTGCTCTGCCAACTAAATGTTGTGTGGACACTACTAATATAGGGGTGCCAATAACCCAACAAGGCAAAGTGCTATGTGCTTATGGGAGTGCAACAATAAATAGACAAAACATATCTTATGCAATAAACACAGAATCCATCCTGCAAATATTAACAAACAAAATAAACATGCAAAAAATTGTAAGAGTATAACTTGATGCTATCTATGCAAATCCACTGTATAAATATGAAAGCATTTGTGGTGAATAAATTCACAAAAAATAAAGTGCAATACAGGTGCTAAAGGAGTAGCAAGAAACGTGTCTCTGTGCAGATAGTTCCAGTCCCAGGAAATCTTCATATATAAAACCGAGTCTGAGGAGGGTTGGCCTAACTGTAAATGTTCCAATAGTGGTTCTCTTAATAACTCCAAAGTGACAGATTTGAGCCTTCACCAGAAACACCAGTGGTATATCTTACTCACCGGATGGGCTTGATTCCCATTACAGAAATCAATACTCGCTATGTGACCAAGCCCTTGGTATCCAGGGGTGATGTCCTCCTAAGGATTTCCAGCAAACAGTATGCTAACGGACATCAGGTTACTCACACCAGCGTTATGCAGTTATAGGAGAGAAGGATAAGGGCCACATAGTGAAGTACATCCAATTTATTGGTAAACAACCAGTAAAAACATCAAAGATAAAAATGTATGGCTTACAAGCATGTAGACGGTGCAGGGGACGCCGATCTTCGGCGTAGCGTAGGGCATTGCTGTTCCCTTCCCACGTCACTTCCATCATTGCAACGCAGGTGGATCGCAATTGGTGTCCCCTGCACCGTCTACATGCTTGTAAGCCATACATTTTTATCTTTGATGTTTTTACTGGTTGTTTACCAATAAATTTGATGTAGGAGGAGATGATTGCTAGATGCTGTGAGAGACTGTGCGAAAGCTGATTGGAGGAAAGGCACACACCCCCTCCCCACACATGCAGAGCTGTGTCTGTGAATTGTTTAGCTGGCTGCTAATCTATTTTTAGCAACCTCTTCTGTCTCTAAATTCTATGTCCTGTCTCCCAGAATGTTTGAGAACTTACCAGGCTGATAACAGAGCTACGAAAGAAGAGTCAGCTACGGGACATAACTATAACTAAAACTAAATCGAAATTTGACGTCAAAATTAACACTGCCATACTAGCTAAACAATATTAGTGCGGCAATCTCCCTGGCTGAGCTATTGTGTTCTAGCAGAACACACTGATCAGCGCTCGCAGCCATTGGCTGCCCATTTGATAAAAGCTGGTCATTATCACACTCGGGCCGAATGTCAGGTGGTTTCTGTTGAACTGGCCGATATCGGCCAATATTTGGTTGCTGAATACCAGCCTTAAAGTGATTGTATACGATCACCTTATAAAACAACTCATTCAGTTTAAAATCAACATAAAAGGCAAAACATTTGTATATAGATATATTAAAAAAATAGGTACAATTTCAAAAAAGAGTTTGCTACTGTTTTAAAGAGGAAGTAAACCCTTATGGGTTTTACTTCCTCTTTGTTCCTCGTTATTACCCTGCAATATATAAGCATAATAGGCTAGTATGCATTGCATACTAGTCTATTATGTGACACTTACCTGCATTGGAAGCCTGCACTGTCCCCGCTCCAGGAAGCGTCCATCTGCGCCCCTCTTCCTTCCGGGGCCATGGACTCCGGCTCTGTGATTTGCCGGAGCCGCCGTGTGACGTCATACCGCCAAACGTGGCACGATCTCAGTGAAGAAACGGCACTGCGCATGTGCCCAATGACGTCGCCACTTGCAAGTACACTGTATATTTCCTCAACCTTGCAGGTTTAGGAGATATGCAGGGAACTTACAGGTAAGCCTTATTATAGGCTTACCTGTAGGTTAAAGTGATTGTCAAGAATTCACAACCACTTTAAGGGGGCTGGCTTATCCAAAGAAAACCCTTATTCACCCTTCTAAGATCTCGATTTGATGGCCAGGCAGTACATTATGGTTACAAAGAATTCAGACTGTCATTGCCCACATTGTTTCACCAGAACTACAAACCTTGATCATGCAGGATTTGCTTCATACCCATGCTGAAGGTTAGCCCTAACTTCACCTTCACTGAGAAGGAGATTTGGTAGGGAAAGTAAAAAACTGTCAGGTAGGACTGTGCTGTGTTGCAGAGCTGTGTAAATCTCAGGACATGATGGACAGCAATATAAATCCTTTTGGCATGTAAAACCTACATGTGTATCCTATCTGTGTATTTAGCTGTTTGGAGATTGGCAATAAATAGAGAAGCTTAAAAGGATAGTTCCCCTTTACAAAAGACCTGACTATGCAGGTAAGGGATGTTTGTAGGTTAAAGCAAACTGTGCAGCTCTGGCTAAAGATGAATAGTGTTCTTTCTATAGGTGTAGGCCATTTACATACCTAATAAAGCTTGACTGGAATACTCCCAGGACCTTGCTAAGTGAGCCTAGTCATCACTGCTCACCTCCTCCATCACAGGAGTGAGCTTCTTCTCTGATTCAAACCCCATCTGAGCTCAGCATTTGAGAGCTCACTCCTGTGATGGTGGAGGGTGACTAGGCCTTACTTAGCAACGTCCTGGGAGTACCTAGCAATGTCCTGAGAGTATTCCAGTCAGATTTCATAAGGTACATATATGGCCTACACCTATGTAGCACCCTCTAGGTAGTGAGGTGCCTAAGTGAGGTTTTTCTCTGTCAGTTTAGGTAAATTTTGTTTTCATTCTGGGTTGGGAGTGGCTCAGGGTAGGGCTTGGTGACTCACAGGTGGTGTCATCAAGACTTCTCACTTCTTTCCAGAAGCTTCTGGGGTTCTCTGGGAAGAGTGGTGGAGAGGGAAGGTGAAGCCACCTGGGGTATTCTAAGGAGCCCTGACCAATCCCCAACTTGGATTGGCAGGGGGCAGGCCTCCTTAAATACCCAGGGTCAGCCCAGCTGGGGAGGAGTTGTTGGGTGGAAGAACTGGAGATGGAGTACTAGGCTGTCGGGCCTTTGAGGAAGCCCCCCAGTCTGGGGAGTAACCTTGGGCCTGGGGTTCAGGTGCAGGATGGACCCTTTCAAGAAAGCATGAAGGTTCTGAACAGGAGGTACAGGAGGAGCATGAGAGGACAGCAGGAGTTAGTACTGCTCGGCAAGTCTTCAGGAGGGAACCACCGGTTGCAGCCAGGAGGGCTGGTGAGTGAGTCAGGAGGACTGGGGAGGCACGCTGATGGAACTGGGAGAATGTAGTTTGAAATGGGTGCAGAGCAAGCGGAGAGGACTGTGGTGTCATGGGCAGTAGAGTCGGGCAGCTGCAGTCAGGAGGGCTGGCAGAGCCTGAAGAGGGCTGACTGGGATCAGTAGTCCACCAATAGGACAGCTAGCACTGGAACTTTATATTTGCTCCACTATAGGGGCCTGCAGTCCCTGCCTGTAATAAGGCAATTGCTGAGACCTGGCTGAGCCAGTGTCGGGCCGACCCACGTGTGCTAGCTGTGCCTGATGAGTAAGGGATGTGCTGGAGAGAGGAGGACTAACAGTCTGCAAGCAAGTTGTGTGCTGGAGGAGATTGGAGTAGTGATATATACAGATAGTATACATAGTTGTCCCGTTTAAAGCTTACAATTCATCCCGTTGTCCTGTTGTAAAGCTTACAATACTTCCCAAACTCCATCCAAGTTCACGGACTGTTCATTGTCTTGGAGTGTCTGGGAAGTGAATGCCGGGCTGGGCAGAGTGACAGGTGAACCACAATACTCAGCGGCCCCTATGGCTATAGGTGTAGCGGGGGTACCGCTACACCTATAGCAAGGGTATTATTTATTTATTTATTTAAATAAATTTAATGTATTTATTTATTTAACTTTAGTCAGAGCTGCATAGTTTGTTTTTATCTACAGATGCCCCTTATTTGCAAAGGCAGTTTTGTCATAGCTCCCAACTGTTCCTGATTTCAAGGGACTGTCCCTGATTTGGAATAAGGTCCCCATGTCCCTCTTTCTTCCTCATTTGTCCCTCATTTTGGTCTGTTATGTGTAGTTCTATATAAAAATGCACTTTTTATCTTTCAAAAAGTGCTTCACAGTGCTAAACCTTTCACCTAGTTTCTAAACTGCTGCATTTGTGAATTTCAAAATCCAATATAAAGGAATAGTAGTGGTAAAAAAGCACTTGTGGGTTTAACTAATCATTGTTATTTTGTACAGTTCTCCTTTAAGGGGGCGTGGCAAGGGGTGTGCCCTATGCCTACATACCTTTGCTAATAGGTGTCCCTCATTTCCATCTCAAAAAGTTGGGAGGTATGGTTTTGTGGTAAAGGTGAACTATCCCTTTAAAGTGTATGTAAGCATAAAAGGCTTCTATTATACTCCTCACATTTACATATCACAAGTCAAGCTTTCTGATTCCTGACAAGCAATCCCCTTGTAACATTCACAGAAATGTGCGGTTTATATGAACGGATTGCGATTTTGATGCGGTGCAGTGGGGAATACGCAGCAAATTTGCCGTTAATTCACATGGCATTTTTAAGGACCCCAAACTGCATGTCTAGATGAGTCCTAACTGTTTGGAAATTTGAACCATGAATGGTTGCAGGAAAGAAAATTGCATGGCTGGCTTTACATACAGGCGGTCCCCTAGTTACAAACTGGCTTACAAACAACTCCTCCTTACAAACGGAAGGAGACAACAGGAAGTGACAGGAAATTTACCAATGGAAGGGAATTCACTCCTGTTAGAGTTATCATGGGAAAAAGGTGTCTCCACTGAAGCTTTATCACTAATCCTTGTTTCCATAGCAACTTAAATTTTTCAAAATCCGATTTTCATAGGGACAGGAAGTGAGGTAAACTCTTCTAAACAGAAACATAGACAGCAAAACAAACCTTACAGGAGTGTTACCTCTTCCCTATGCTATCCAAAAAACTTAAAAATGATTGTTTTGGCTGGAGCTACACTTAAAAAATGTACCTGGTCCGACTTACAAACAAATTCAACTTAAGAACAAACCTACAGTCCCTATCTTGTTTGTAACCCGGGGACCGCCTGTATACAGTCAAACCTTGGATTGAGAGTAACTTGGTTTGAGAATGTTTTGCAAGACAATATGGTTACATTTAATGAAGGTACAACATTTAGGAACTCACATGGTTGATGATTAAAAGAGGCACATCTATTTATGCAGGCATCCGGGGTAAAGCTGTCCACATAGACCGTCCTCTGCACCACCATCAACATCATCCCTTCCACACTGCGCTCCACGAGCGCTTCAAGCCTCGCTTTCCGATCGCTCTATGCAGGATAGTCTTCCTGGTCACCATTGCAGACTGACAGAGAGCCAGTGGTGCGGAGGGCGGTCTATGTGTACAGCTTGCATACTTAGATGTGCTTCTTTTAATCATCAGCAATGTGAGTTGCTAAATGTTGTACCTTCATTAAATGTAACATTATTGCTACACTTAGAGGCTCCTCTCTTCTCT
Source organism: Glandirana rugosa (assembly GCA_018402905.1). Classification (NCBI taxonomy): domain Eukaryota; kingdom Metazoa; phylum Chordata; class Amphibia; order Anura; family Ranidae; genus Glandirana; species Glandirana rugosa. The sequence goes on along the minus strand of BLSH010088758.1, from coordinate 15,119 downwards.
TTTATACTCTGTAGCTCCTGCTGGATTTTGCTTCTAATCCCCTTGTAGGGGCTGTCATTTGTGGATGGACATTTTATGGTTACACAACCTATCACATTGCTATAATCTTTTTATATGGTCTATAAACTGAAGGACTTATGATTAAATGGTTGTGGAACAAATTATCTGAGTTTCCATTATTTCTGTAGAAATTGGCTTTGATATACGAGTGCTTTGGATTACAAGCATGTTTCCGAAATGAATTATGCTTGCAATCCAAGTATTTACACATGTACGAGGAACAGACAAATTTGCTCATACTTATCAAATAGGCAATCTGTGTTGCTTGTTGCTTCACAGTGGTTGTACTTTACTGTTCCTCGCTCTTGATCAGACTGATTGGAAACAACTCGTTTTTATTCAAGCAGTTGCTGATAATAGAGGTCAAGTGATTGTAATGAAATATACAGTAGATAGACACTAAATGATGACTCCACGGCTCTTTATATGTAATACCGTAAGGCCCCACTGGCGAGAAACCCCGCTGACAGCTGATGACTCATTGGCTGTTAAGGGCGCGGCAGCCGGCTTCCCAGCCTGCTTAACAACCAGCTACTCACAGTTTCTTAAAGATAAAGAAACCCAACAAAAAGCATGAAAACTGCATGCAAAAACACATCAAAATAGTGTGTCCTAAAATGGAAAATGCACCATAAAACGCACTGGAAACCGCATCAGCGGCATAAATGTGAACCTAGCCTAATTGGACTTTGATAGCAAATAATTTAACCAACAGGGGTTTTAACTCCTGAATAAGTGTATACATACACTTTAGGGCAGCCTTTTTCAACTAGGGTACCCGAGCACCCTGGGAAGCCTTCATATTTCTTCAGGGGTGCCTTGGAAGAAAAACTGTATACAAGCCGGTTGGTGGATCAAGTCTGCCTTTTAATTACACAAAGCCACAGGTTTTCATTGTTCACCATTACAGCCTGTGTTTCCACCTCCTTTTCTCCTCTCCTCCAGCACTGGGGTCACATTAGCTGAGTGAGGGATAGAAACTGAGGAAGAAGAGAAATGCTGGAATACTTTTGCTTTGGAAGAATAAATCATCTGTAATGTTGGGTGTCCTACACTCGTGGATGTTTCTGTATTATTGGACACTATTGGTTCAGTTTTTTACATTTTAGAATGGGGTGCCTTGACATTATGCAGCTTTTTAAAGGGTGCCTTGAATGAAAAAAGTTTGAGAAATAGTGATTTAGGGTATAGCGAATACAATTAAGTGTGTATAAATTATTTTTAAAAAGGCAAGGAAATATTATGAAAAGAGTCTAAGTACTGTACATGTAAGAGCGACTCAACTCTATCAACAGAATCCACAGAGAACTGCAAGACTGTGGTTTCTTGATAAAACCATTTTTTTCTATGCAATGTGAGTGGTAAGATATGATCAATGTAATGGATATTATCACATACAGAGACGTTTGGTTGTCAGAAGTCACATCATTGTCATAGATATTGTTTATCCAGAGGGCTCTGTGAAGGTCAGATACAGCACCCACGTATATGTTCCTATAATAGAAATTATCCATCTCCAGTATTATTCAGTCTATAAAACTCCTAAAGAGGTTCTTCAACCTTTTGAAAAAAAATAAAAGTCACCAGCTACAAATACTGCAGCTGCTGACTTTCAATATAAGGACACCTACCTGTCCAAGGATCCAATGCCGTCCTCACGCCGGCCAGCTCTTCACTGATCTTTGGGTCCCCGTTGCTGGCATGTTTACTGTGCAAAGCCGGCTGTGACTATTTGCGGCTTCAGAGCCAGCTTCTCTATGCTCATGCACAAGCCATGCTGCATTGCATGAACGGTCTCACAGCCTGCTGAGACCTATGACGTGTCCCAGAAGGCTGCAGGCAAGAAGGGGGGGCAAACTTCCAGTGGAATTACCTAGGTGATCCCAGCTGAAGTGAGAGCGGGTACCTATAAAAACTAGGTACTCTCTCCCCTCCAAAAAATAAAAACGTCCAAAAGTGTTAGGCGTGGGTGGGAGAAGGACATAAAGTGGACCTTCACTTTGAGGATGAATTTCCGTTTTAACACTGAATGCAAATTTGTAAAGCCTGGCTCCAGTCTCAAAATTTTTTGAATAGCTTTTAATTTCAAGGAGAAGAGTTGACATGTTTGTCATGTTTTTATTTCTGTCTGTGAATCCCATTGAGGAAATACTCCCACACTTCTTTTCCCTGTGACCAGTGGCGGGTGGTGGTAATTTTCTTTTGGGGGGGCGGCAAACAGTAGCACCCCCTCCCCCCCATCCTTGTCCCCGTCGGTCAGCGGGCGGGTCTGGTGCACTTACCCCATCTATGCAGCGCTTCTCCCGGGCTTCATCGGTGGCTTCCCTTGCTCGGCGGCGGCGACAGCTTTCCCTTGCCCTGCTCTCCACGGACATCAGCGGCTTCCATTTCCTCCCTCCTCGTCGGCAGCCAATTGGGACTCTTCTCTTTTAGGCCAATTGGAAAATGGGTCTCAGACCTGCTTCTGATTGGCTGGATTGAGGATTAGTGTTACAAGAGTGAATACAACTGGGTGGGCTCATGGCGCAATGCTCTGCACCACAAGCCCACCCTATTTTGGAGCCTATTAGAGCCCATGGCTCTAATCAGGTGCTTCAAAAAAACATCCCCGCCGCTGTAATTCATGTGCCCAGCGGACGCATGAATAGGGGGAGGCTATGGCGGCCATCAATATATTCATGCTATGCAATCTATCCACTATTCATATATGGGGCGGCGTGGATAGAGGGAGCACACCCGGGCTCCCCTAATGGACGGGCCGCCACTGCCTGTGACACCAGTAGCAGAAATGAGGGGTGCAGTTAGTAAATGAACAGGAAGATAGAGACAGCAATAACATATCATTGGAACTTCTAACTCTATCTTCTAACTATCATCAGAATAAATTGCCAATTCATTTTAAGGATGCATATTAGTGCTGCATGGTAAGGAGTGAAAAATGTGTGTGGAACTCCGCTTTAATAATTACTATGCTCATGAGTAAAAAAATACAATTAAATAAAATCCTTACACTCCTTGGCTAGATTTTTCCTCACATTAAAAAAAAAAAAAAAAAACTTTTCTTCATATTGCTTGTATTCATTTTTTTTTTTACTTTCAATATTTGTTATTTCTATTAAACAAAGTCAGTAGTACAATTGCATAATAAGGGGTAATAAGCTGATCATCAGTAAGTTCAAGTGTTCTATGTTCTAAAACCAGGAATAATAAATACGAAATATAAGTACTATAGAGTACTTAAGTAAAAAGGAAGAGCGGGTCAGAGATGTTTGTTTTTGTTTTTTTTTTCATTTATCCTTTTTCTTTTTTTGTAGCGTTAAAGGGTTCAAACACATAAGGGAATTTTTTTTTAAAAAAGGCTTATTTACTAAAGCAGTTGAGAATATTAACACAAAAAGCAAAGGTTTTCTTTAGTTATCCAGTCTTGTTACAGATGTATTAATTAAACAAGGATTTCCTATTCACATGATTGCATGAATAAAGTGAATTTCTTTTTGTGTGAACATTCTCAACTCTTTTGATAAACCAGCCTCAATTCTTTATTTGTAAATAACTTGGCCAAACTCTGTGCCAGAAAAATAATTTTAGTGCCCACTAATTACTCTATAGACCAATCTTTCTTACATTCCTTTTTCTTTTATTTATTCTTATATCTTAGGTTTCTGTCCAAACTAACGTACCATGATCTGTTGATCTAGTAATTATAGGCAGGGGCTCCTAAAGACCTAAAAATGATTTTTAGGCCTCATACACACGGGCGTTTTTTACAGCCACGTTTTTTAGCATTTTTTTAACAGCTCTCCGTGTTATTTAATGGCCCCATAAAAACGCCAATGTTTTTGAGCTGTAGATGGCGTCGGCGTTAGTGAGCTGAAAGTATAACCCACGGCCAGTGTGTTCTGAGGCTGTAACGTTTTGGCGTTTTTGACGCCGACGCGGCAAAACACTCACTAATGCCGTACTGTCATTAACCTGCATTTTTGACGCCGGCATTTTAAGGTTAAAAAATAGCAGAGGAATGTTTTTTTGTTTAAAAAACGCCCATTGGCGCCGACGCTCACTAACGTGCATTAACGCTCATTAACGCCGATGCAAAATGCCGAAAAAAAACACAGATTTTTCCCTGACGTCGGGCCCGGCATTTTGCTTATTTTTTTTCGTACGCCCATGTGTATGAGGCCTAAGGGTTCAACTGTGTTAAAAAAAGTTAATAAGAGGTGATACTGTCAGCTCACTGAAAAGTGAATTCTAGATCAGAACGAATGTTATTAAATCAATATGAATCCAGTCCAGCTGTATTGATCAACGCCACATCCCAATATTGAGTAGAAAAAAACATTTAAGAAAGCCATAATAGGGGCGCCTATCCCATGTGATTAATATATATATATATATATACAGTAAAACCTTGGTTTGAGAGTAACTTGGTTTGAGAGCGTTTTGCGAAACAAACAACATTTTTATATAAATTTTGACTTCATATACAAGCGATGTCTTGATATACAAATAGTATCATGTCACAACTGAGTATAAAATAGAATAGAGGCGCCTCTAAGTGTAGCAATATGGTTACATTTAATGAAGGTACAACATCATGGTTGATGATTAAAAGAGGCACATCTAAGTATGCAGGAATCCGGGGTAAAGCTGTCCACATAGACCGTCCTCTGCACCACCACCAACATCACCCCTTCCATGAGCGCTTCAAGCCTCACTTTCAGATCGCTCTACTGCAGGGTAGTCTTCCCGGTCACAATTGCAGACTGACAGCGGTGAGAACCAGCGGTGTCCAGGACGGTCTATGTGGACAGCTTTACCCCAGATGCCTGCATACTTAGATGTGCCTCTTTTAATCATCAGCCATGTGAGTTGCTAAATGTTGTACCTTCATTAAATGTAACCATATCGCTACACTTAGAGGCTCCTCTCTTCTCTTTTATACTCTGTAGCTCCTGCTGGATTTTGCCTCTAATCCCTTTGTAGAGGCTGCCATTTGTGGATGGACATTTTATGGTTACACAACCTATTACATTGCTATAATCTTTTTATATGGACTATTAACCGAAAGACTTATGAATAAATGGTTGTGGAACAAATCATCCGAGTTTCCATTATTTCTAATGGGGAAATTTGCTTTGATATACAGTTGTGCTCATAAGTTTACATACCCTGGCAGAATTTATGATTTTTTTGGTCATTTTTCAGAGAAAATGAATGATGGCACAAAAACTTTTCTTTCACCCATGGTTAGTGTTTGGCTGAAGACATTTATTATCAATCAACTGTGTTTACTCTTTTTAAATCATAATGACAACAGAAATTACCCAAATGACCCTGATCAAAAGTTTACCCCAGTTCTTAATACCATGTATTGCCCTCTTTAACATTATTGACAGCCTGAAGTCTTTTGCGTATTTGTGGATGAGACTCTTTATCTTCTTAGATGGTAAAGCTGCCCAGTTCCTCTTGGCAAAAAGCCTCCAGCTCCTGGAAATTCTTGGGCTGTCTTGCATGAACTGCATGTTTGAGATCTTCCCAGAGTGGTTCAATGATATTGAGGTCAGGAGACTGAGATGGCTACTCCAGAACCTTCACTTTATTCTGCTGTAGCCAATGACAGTTCAACTTGGCCTTGTGTTTTGGATCATTGTCATGTTGGAATGCCCAAGTACCTCCCATTCACAGCTTCCTGGCTGATGAATGCAAATGTTCCTCCAGTATTTTTTGATAACATACTGTATTCATCTTGCCATCAATATTGACCAAATTTCCTGTGCCTTTGTAACTCACACATCCCCAAAACATCAGTGATCCACCACCGTGTTTCACAGTAGGAATGGTGTACCGTTCATCGTAGGCCTTGTTGACTCCTCTCCAAATGTAGCATTTATGGTTGTGGCCAAAAAGCTAAATTTTGGTCTCATCACTCCAAATGACTTTGTGCAAGAAGGTTTGAGGCTTGTCTCTGTGCTGTTTGGCGTATTGTAAGCGGGGTACTTTGTGGAATTTGCATAGTAATGGCTTTCTTCTGGCGACTCGACCATGCAGCCCATCTTTCTTCAAATGCCTCCTTATTGTGCATCTTGAAACAGCCACACCACATGTTTTCAGAGAGTCTTGTATTTCATCTGAAGTTATTTGTGGGTTTTTCTTTGCATTCCGTATAATTTTCTTGACAGTTGTGGCTGTTTAGTTGGTCTACCTGACGTGGTTTGGTTTCAACAGAGCCCCTCATTTTCCACTTCTTGGTTAGAGTTTGAACATTCATGATTGGCATTCTCACTTCCTTGGAAATCTTTTTATATCCCTTTTCTGTTTTATACAGTTCAACTACCCTTTCCTGCAGATCCTTTGACAATTCTTTTGCTTTCCCCATGACTCAGAATCCAGAAACGTCAGTGCAGCACTGGATGCAAGATGCAAGGGTCTGTCAGGAGTCCAGAAACTCATTGACCTTTTATACACACACACTAATTACAAGCAAACAGATCACAGGTGAGGATGGTTACCTTTAATAGCCATTCAAACCCCTTTGTGTCAAATTGTGTTCATGTTATCAGGCCAAAATCACCAGAGTATGTAAACTTTTGATCAAGGGTCATTTGGGTATTTTCTGTTGTCATTATGATTTAAAAAGATTAAACACAGTTAATTGATAATAAATGGCTTCAGCCAAACACTAACCATGAGTGAAAGAAATGTTTTTGTGTTATCATTCATATTCTCTGAAAAATGGCCAAGAAATCATAAATGTAAACTTATGAGTACAATTGTACAAGTGCTTTGGATTACAAGCATGTTTCCAGAACTAATTATGTTCACAATCCAAGGTTTTACTGTATATATATATATATATATATATATATTTTCATGGGACAACACTGAAGGAATGACACTTTGCTACAATGTAAAGTAATGAGTGTACGGCTTGTATAACAGTGTAAATTTGCTGTCCCCTCAAAATTTCTCAACATACAGCCATTAAGGTCTAAACCGCTGCCAACAAAAGTGTGTACACCCCTAAGTGAAAATGTCCAAATTGGGCCCAAAGTGTCAATATTTTGTGTGGCCACTATTATTTTCCAGCACTGCCTTAACCCTCTTGGGCATGAAGTTCACCAAAGCTTCACAAGTTGCCGCTGGAGTCCTCTTCCACTCCTCCATGATGACATCACGGAGCTGGGGGATGTTAGAGACATGTCGCTCCTCCACCTTCCGTTTGAGGATGCCCCACAGATACTCAATAAGGTTTAGGTCTGGAGACATGCTTGGCCAGTCCATCACCTTTACCCTCAAACTCTTTAGCAAGACAGTGGTCATCTTGGAGGTGTGTTTGGGGTCATTATCATGTTTGAATACTGCCCTGCAGCCCAGACTCCGAAGGGAGGGGATCATGCTCTGCTTCAATATATCGCAATATATGTTGGCATTCGTGGTTCCCTCAATGAACTGTAGCTCCCCAGTGTCGGCAGCACTCATGCAGCCCCAAACCATGACACTCCCACCACCATGCTTGACTGTAGGCAAGACACACTTGTCTTTGTACTCCTTACCTGGTTGCACTGTGTTTATAGATTTAGGGTATATAGATTGGCATGGTAGCTCCCTTTTACACATATTATAGAAGAAAACATTAACAATAAAAAAAAGGGATTTATAAGGTGTTGAGTGCTTCTGTCAGAATGATGAATTTCCCAACACACTTAAATTCTTAACCACATCTCACCCGGCCTATAGCAGAATGACAGCCAAGTGGGGGAATCAGTTATCCTAACTGGGCATCATATGACACACAGAATCTCTGATCATGGTAAAGAGCCTATGACGTAGGCTCTTTACCATGTAATCAGCTGTGACCAATCACAGCTGATTACAGTGGTAACCAGGAAGTGCCGGTAATCGGCTTTTCTCAGTTCTCATTGACAAGGTGCAAGTAGAGGAGAGCCAATCAGTGGCTCTCCTGACAGGGGGGTCTGTGCTGGTGTTAGTGCATTGATTATCAGAGTATCCCCCATCAAAGGTGCCCACAACAGATGCCAATCTGTGCTCATCAGATGCCAATCACTGCAAATAAAAATGGCAATCAGTGCCCATCACAAATGCCAATCAGTGCCCATCACAAATGCCAATCAAAGCCCATCATTAATGCCTATCTGTACCTCAGTGCTGCCTATCAGTGCCATCTATCAGTGCCCATCAGTGCCACCTATCAGTGCCCATCAGTGCTGCCTATCAGTGCCCATCATTGTCATCTATCAGTGCCACCTATCAGTGCCCATCAGTGCCACCTCATCAGTTCCCATCAGCGCCTCCTTATCGGTGTCCATCAGTGCAGCCTCATCAGTGCCCATCAGTGAAGGAGAAAACATACATATTTACAAAATTTCATAACAGAAATTGTTTATCAAAAAATAAAAACCCCAGTGGTGATCAAATACCACCAAAATAAAGCTCTATTTGTAGGGAAATCTAGTTGTGGAATAAAAAATTATTATTGGTACAGTGTAACATGACCTCGCAATTGTCATTCAAAATGTGACAGCACTGAAAGCAGGAAGAGGGTGAAAGAGGGTGAAAGTGCCTTGTACTGAAGTGTTTAAAACCACTTCTCTTTAGGTGGATGTCTATTGACATCCTGCCTTTGAGAAGTAATATCTGAATGGTGCCTGCAGCTACAGGCACCATTCAGATATTGTTTTTTTCTGCAGGCGATTCTGTTTCAGATAAAAGTGGTCTTAGCGGTGGATTTGCCGCAAGATCACTTTTCTCAGCGGCGGGAAAGGTGCCCCCCCCCTCTCGCTGTTTTCCTGTCATCTCCGCTGCTTACCGGACCCGTTGGCAGTGGCGATGATGATCGGATGCGTCCCCCCCAGTGTCCATGAGCCGAGTGAGCGGCTGAAGCCGCTCACTCCGCTACATAGTCCGGCAGGGCGGAAATGACTTCAGAAGTCACGTCCGCCCAACGGTCTTAAAGGGCCCATTTTTTTTTTGGGCTGTCATTTTTTTCAAATTTTTTATTTTTTTTTGAGGACCTGTCATGCTTTTTTCTATTACAAGGAATGTTTACATTTCTTGTAATAGGAATAAAAGTGATCAATTTTTTTTTTTAAAAAAAGAACAGTGTAAAAATAAAAAGTGAAAAGCAAAATAAATAATAAAAAAAAAATTTAAAGCGGTCCGTCCTGCTGAGCTTGCGCGCAGAAGCAAACGCATACGTAAGTCTCGTCCACATATGAGAACGGTGTTCAAACCACACAAGTGGGGTATCGCCGCAATCATTAGAGCGAGATCAATTCTAGCACTAGATCTCCTCTGTAACTCAAAACTGCTAACATGTAGAATTTTTTAAATGTCGCCAATGGAGATTTTTAAGTTGCAAAGTTTGTCGCCATTCTGCGATCGAAAGCAATTTTGAAGCATGACATGTTGGGTATAATTTTACTCGGTGTAACATTATCTTTCACAATATGGAAAAAATTGGCCTAACTTTACTGTTTTCTTATTTTTCAACCAAAAAAACTAAATGTATTCAAAAAAATGCACGCTTGGAAGACCACTGCGCAAATACGTTGTGACATAAAGTTTTTCAATGACCCCATTTTATTCTCTAGGTTGTTAGAAAAAAATATATATAATGTTTGGGGGTTCTAAGTTATTTTATAGCAAAAAAAAACAGTTTTTAACTCGTAACACCGAACCCAAAAAACAGGCTCGGTATGGAAGTGGTTAAAAGGTATACATTTTATTGCACAATCCTTAAAATCGTAAGTGAAGTTTAACAGTCCCTTAAAACCATGAGGTAGTTCAGCAAACCATATTCGGTATTGCAACCCTTATTAAAGTGGCAGCTCCCTTAGTACACGTATATATACCTATATGCATATGCCATACTGTTACATATGTGACATCTATACATTTCCAATATCACGCATTCCCGTATAGTATGTTTCGCAATGAAAGCTTCTTCAAGGGTTCATAGGGTGCATTTAAGTATGGTTGAAAAGTACTGAGAAACATTTTCCACCCATAGGAGGTACAGATAGAGACCTTACTAATTTTTCAAGCCATCATTTGAATCATTAATGGCGCACAACGGGAATAATGCAGGAGTGGTAGCCCAAGCAAGAGCCTCCAAAGAGTCCCAAATAGCGCTCACAAGGGCACAGTAGTATCAGTCCCCATTGGATACAAAGTCTACAAACATGAGGCCATCCAGAAACAAACCCAGAGCACCACACGCCTAGCAGATGCTTAGCTAGTCTTCAATTGAAGTAGATTTTGGGTGTATCCATGACCGATATCTCCCCTTGATAGAACATCAAACATTAATGATTTTAAGGATTGTACAATAAAATGTATAACTTTTAAGAATTGAAGTGTATTGGGAAATTCATTTTGACATAAGGGCTCAATAGCTTGCAAATCCCTGTTTAATTTTATTAAATCCCTAGAAATATATAATAATGCCTTGAATGCCTGATTGAGGCATACTTTTTTAGGCAATGCAAGAAAAATAATTGTGAATGTACAGTCAGTATGTATAAATGACCACAATGTGAGGCGGTTCCTAAAAATAAAAATAAACGATGCAGTGAAATGACTATCACACGAGTTGATAAATAGATAAATTGGAGAGATAAAATAAAATGTATATATATATATATATATATGTGTATATATATATATATATATATATATATATATATATATATACTGTATATATTAGAATATTGTAGTAACGTAGAAACCTGCCTGGGTGATCTCACAAAAAAGAGAGAATATTTCAATGTGTAACCTTACACAAGGATGCAAAAGATTAATTTAATAGTGGTCCGACATTTCTATAAAAAAAGTGGGCTGTCACCAACTGAAACATGAGACCACTATTAAATTAATCATCTGCAGCCTTTAATCATGTAAAATCCTGTTAATGGTTCCACTGAAGTCCACAGACTTCAATCATTTACAGCACATGCAGTAAGCATATGCCCAGGGCACTCAATTCAGAGCACTCATATCATGTACAGAGTTCATTAAGCACACAGAGATCAATTAACAACATAAAAAGGCTAAAGATAGACAAATTATGACATACACAGGTATATGGCATAATGCCTGGGGGCTCCAATAAAATCGAAACAATGTTGGAACACTGGCTGCCCTACTTATACTGGTATCTTTTTTGGTTTTACCTTTTAATTGACTTTTTACAATACATGCATTAACAGTATGTATAGTACAGTTGAACATGAGAAAGTCAAGGTATAGTGAATACAGTGCTAGAGGTCTTATAGTGATTATCTGTCTGAGACTGTACCTTGGTTCATTAAAGATCATGAGACAGCATGGTGTGGACAGAAAACATTGCATGTTTTAAAGAGAGGGGATGTAGTAACGTGGGGGCGCTGCCCCCGGGAGGGCAACACCCCCACGCTCCCCAAGATCTACAGCTGTTTAGGACAAAGATAAAGATAGGAAGTAAGTAACGTCCAACAAGCATAACGAGAGAAGTCAGGTATGGGGATGTCGTGCATCTCGTAGCTCCCTGGAGGTAGCCAATCAAATTTAGATTGTGCACTTGGGGTGCGTTAACCATAGAGCCCATCTTTTTTGGAATCTGGGGATTTGCAGGTGTGCTTTGGCAAACATAAGTTCCATAAGTCCTTGTTCATTCAACGAGGAGAGAACGTCACCAATGTACGGCGGCGTTTGCACTTTCCATTTTCTGGCTATGGATAGTCTAACGGAGGCTAGTATATGGGTCAGAAGTGCATGGAAGTGAGCCGGCCAGGAATCAAAGTCTAATCCAAACAGGATCAATTGCGGAGAAAGGATTGCCAGGCTGTGTGTCAGGTCTTTCAAGAGCTTGCTAATAGATCGCCAGAAAGACACTAGTTGAGGGCATGACCACCAAATGTGCATGCTTGTGCCTACTTGACCACATGATCTCCAGCACGTATCTGAGACTGAGGAATATATTCTGGCCAGTTTGGTGGGGGTGAGATACCAGCTGTGATATATTTTTTGCACTCCTTCCCAATGAGTGAGACATTTAGAGTACTTTAGAGGTCGTTGTAATGCCAGGATCCATTGTTGCTGTGAGTATGAGAGATGGAGTTGGTGTTTCCAAGTGAGCATAGCGTGGGTTTTATCAGCTGATGGTAAGTTGGTTAGTAACTTATAATAGTAAGATATGCCTCTCTTTGCGGAGTCGGTATCATTGTAGAAGCACAGTGCTTGCCACAGCAGATTTGTCTTTGCCCAAGTGGTTTTGGAGAGAACTGAGCGGACTCTGAGGTATTGAAAGAAGTCTTTGGGTGGGGTCTGAAATTTATCTCTCAGTTGTTGGAAGGAGAGGAAAGTAGCATTGTCGTATAAGTGGCCCAGTGAGGCGATCCCTGCTTGGGACCAGTTGGTTAATGGAATATCCGGTAATATGGCTCGAAGGGTTGATAGTGGGAGCGCTTTTAGCATCATGGATGTCATTCCTCCCGCTGTTTGCAGAAGCGAGTACCATGTATTGATCGTAGCGTTAATGGTGTGAAGGAAGGAACATTGTTTAAAGCCTTGTATAAGTAGTGCTGAGAGCGTTAGCTTAGGGTCAGTTGCAAGGGCTGTTATACTGCTATCTTTGATGCTTTGTATATAAAAATTGCTATATTACTGGGATATATAACGGTGTGTGGATGGAAATGTTAAATAAATATTTGGGAATTCACAAACATTTGCCATGTCTCCAAAATCTTTTGTGGCCACAGCACATGGCTCATTGAAGCCCATTTCGGGGCAAAAATGTAAGGTTTAGCTTATGTGACTCTGGTGTAGCCAGCGTTACTCTTGTTGACCCTGCTAGAAACAATGCTAATGCTGACATATTATACAAAATTAAGTGAACTACAAACCGGTGACATTTACACTTTCATAAATCACCATTCCAACTTAGTTATTAAACGTACTCTTTGCTAGTATGTGTAGGCTGTATGTCTCTGAACTCCTTATCCAATTTTAATCTTTAATAACTTCAGATGTATACATGTAAGGATGGGCCAGATGTTTGAGTCGAACGTAAGTTCAAATCGTACATCGTGCTTTCACCCATTTGCCGTATTGCAGTGCGAGATTGCGGGGAAATGACACCCGCTGATTGGCCAAAGCATGCACATGACCTGCATGCTTTGGCCAATCACAGTGCACTCTGCAGAAAGAGCTATGATTGGCCAAAGGCAGGGTGCATTTGGCCAATCATGGCTCAGGGAGCTAAGTCCATGCCTGACACTTATAAGGCTGCTTACACAGCGGCCGTATGTAGCGTGTTAAAGTGGACTGGAGAAGTTAGGTTAGATTAGCTGGGTTAGTTAGTGGTGTGTAGGCAGTGCAGTAAATAGATAGTTTACAGTGTAGAGTATGTACAGTTAGTGAAGGCAGGCAGTGCAAGAATATATATATATATATATATATATATATATATATATATATATATATATAGAGTATCTCACAAAACTGAGTACACCCCTCACATTTTTGTAAATATTTTCTTATATCTTTCATGGGACAACACTGAAAAAATTACACTTTGCTACAATGTAAAGTAGTGAGTGTACAGCTTGTATAACATTGTAAATTTGCTGTCCCCTCAAAATAACTCAACACATAGCCATTAATGTCTAAACCGCTGGCCACAAAAGTGAGTACACCCCAAGTGAATATGTCCAAATTGGGCCCAATTAGCCATTTTCCCTCCCTGGTGTCATTTGACTCGTTAGCGTTACAAGGTCTCAGGTGTGAATTGGGAGCAGGTGTGTTAAATTTGGTGTTATTGCTCTCACTCTCTGAGGATCTGAATAAAAAGAATTGTTGCTCTACATAAAGATGGCCTGGGCTATAAGAAGATTGTGAAGACCCTGAGACTGCAGCACTGTGGCAAAGACCATACAGCAATTTAACAGGACAAGTTCCACTCAGAACAGGTCTCGCCATGGTCGACCAAAAAGTGCACGTGCTAAGCGTCATATCCAGAGGTTGTCTTTGGGAAATAGACGTATGAGTGCTGCAAGCATTGCTGCAGAGGTTTAAGGGGTGGGGGTCAGCCTGCCAGTGCTCATACCAAATGCTGCACACTGCATGAAATTGGTCTGCATGGCTGTTGTCCCAGAAGGAAGCCGGTTCTAAAGATGATGCACAAGAAAGCCCGCAAACAGTTTGCTGAAGACAAGCAGACGTGGATTACAGGAACCATGTCCTATGGTCTGATGAGACCAAGATAAACTTATTTGGTTCAGATGGTGTCAAGCTTGTGTGGCGGCAACCAGGTGAGGAGTACATAGACAAGTGTTTCTTGCCTACAGTCAAACATGGTGGTGAGAGTGTCATGGTCTGGGGTTGCATTAGAGCTGCCGGCACTGGGGAGCTACAGTTCATTGAGGGAACCCTGAATGCCAACATGTACTGTGACATACTGAAGCAGAGCATGATCCCCTCCCTTCAGAGACTGGGCCGCAGATCAGTATTCCAACATGATAACGACCCCAAACACACCTCCAAGATGACCACTGCCTTGCTAAAGAAGCTGAGGGTAAAGGTGATGGACTGGCCAAGAATGTGTCCAGACCTAAACCTTATTGAGCATCTGTGGGGCATCCTCAAACGGAAGGTGGAGGAGCCCAAGGTCGCTAACATTCGCCAGCTCCGTGATGTTGTAATAGAGGAGTGGAAGAGGACTCCAATGGCAACCTGTGAAACTCAGGTGAACTCAATGCCCAAGAGGGTCAAGGCAGTGCTGGGAAATAATTGTGGCCACACAAAATATTGACACTTTGGGCCCAATTTAGACATTTTTACTTAGGGGTGTACTCACTTTTGTTGCCAGTGGTTTAGACATTAATGGCTGTGTGTTGAGTTATTTTGAGG
>BLSH010088712.1:3700-15107 GCA_018402905.1 Glandirana rugosa | reverse complement strand
GCTGCAGGTAGAAGTGCAGTTCACATGCAGAGCGAAAAGTCCGGAACTTCAGGCGGTCCCCCGTGAACCGCTCGGGCAGGGGTACCTCGGGTTCACTAGGCATGGTTAGCAGGGTATGAGCATCCAGTTGGCTGGTGCTGACAGGCAACGTGAGTTCTTGGACTTGGTTCTCCAGCCGGCTGTATTTCCCTCGTAAGTCCCTCACAGCCTGGGTGAGCCCGGCTAGGTGCGTACTCAGATCCTCCATAGGAGAGGGCCACTGCGCAGACTCGGACTGGCTGTCCTTTGCTGTCATGTACCTGGTGGTGGAGTCTGGCTTATGCAGAAGGCAACCTCTCTTACGGCCCTGGTTCCAGAACCCCTGATAGAGCAGACAGGGAGCGCTGGAGCACAGGGGAGCACGAGGGCTGGATAGGACACTTGTGATGGTAAGATGTTGTCCAGAAGGTCGTGCAAGATGGAAGAGTAGTGAGACAGGCCGGGTCGATAACTTGCGGGCAGAGCAGTACAGGAGGAGCAGGCAGTGGGATGGTCAAGTGCAGGCAGGGTCGTTAACAGGCAGGCAGATTGAAGTACACAGGGATCAGACAGAAGAGTGGTCGTAGGCAAGCTGGGGTCGGTGCAGGCAGAGTTCAAGCAGATGCGGGTTCAGGCCGGGTCACAGGTAACAGGTAGCTCAGGACGGGTCGCTCAGGAACACGGATACGCTGTAGAAAGGACAGCATTTGCTTACAGGAAACAGGAAGTTTAAATAGGGCTGCTCATCCAGGAATTAGAAGAATCAACAACCAACTGCAATTAACCCTTAGCACAGTCTTCTCCTAACATTATGTTTTTGTGGGTTTCGGGGACAGCCCCACACTGTATAGAGAGGAACCCAATTGTTTAGTTTAGCGCTGGATGGCAAGGTTTTGTTTTCTGTATTCTTATGTGTTTTGAGCCCGCAACCCTGTGACAATAAATCTGGCAAACCACCAGATTTTAAAGAAATTGACCTCCATGCTGAGTACTTTCCTCTGAAAAGTTATCCCCACAAGCTAGTCCTTCACAATATATATATATATATATATATATATATATATATATATATACACACAGTTGTGCTCATAAGTTTACATACTCTGGCAGAATTTATGATTTCTTGGCCATTTTTCAGAGAACATGCATGAGAACGCAAAAACATGTAAAGTGATCCCCATGAGCTAGTCTCCCACGTGTGGTAGAGGATGCGGGCAACTTTCAAAGATGGAGGAAGTTTTGAAAGCCCTGCTGCAAGCCAATGCAGCCCAGCGGGAAACCAACCAACAGGTCGCAGAGGCTGCCACAGCACAACAAGCGACTCCACAGGAGATGAATCGACACTTTGCGGAGGCCCTGCTGGAGTTAAAAAAGGGGCCCGCACCTCCCGTGACAGTGGAAGTTAATATGCACCTCGTACCACATGCAGAAGATGACACCTGCGGATGAGGTAGAGGCGTAACTCAAGACTTTTGAAAGAGTCGCTCTTCGCGAAGGATGGCCAAAAGAACAGTAGGTGGGACTGCTAGCACCATTTCTGACCGACGAACCCCAATAAGCCTATTCCAGAGCGACCAGAGTCGCAAGTTGTACCAAATCTCCCATCTCAGTACCACTGTTTACCACCCCCAAACTTGACGGTCTGGTGGAAAGGTTTAACAAGACCATCAAGAGTATGTTAAAAAGGGTGGTGGATAAAGATGGGTAAAATTGGGATTTTTTGCTGCAGTGCCTCATGTTTGCCATACAAGAGGTTCTGCAGGCATCTACGGGGTATTCCACCTTTGTACTCTTGTATGGTAGACATCCCAGGGGGCTGCTAGATGTCGCAAAAGAGACATGGGAAGGACATGCCATCCCATATAGAAGCATCATAGAACATGTCTCCTTGATGCAGGATCGAATCGCACCTGTCCTGCCCCTTGTACGAGAGCATATGGAGCAAGCCCAGGAAGCCCAGAGAAGGGTTTATAATCAGGGTGCCAAAACCCGAACTTTCAACCCCGTAGAGTGCTGGTGCTAGTCCCCATGGTTGAAAGTAAATTCCTGGCAAAGTGGCAGGGTCCCTTTGAGATTAGGGAAAGAATAGGGAAAGTAAACTACAAAGTTTACCAGCCTGGGAAAAGGAAACTGGAGCAGATTTACCATGTTAATCTCCTAAAACTGTGGAAGGACAGAGAGAGTTTATTGGCAGTGCCCACTCCCCAAAAGGACAGGCTACCCCTGACCCCGGATGTCCCCATAACCGAGTCCTTGTCACTGATGCAACAAAATGATGTTAAGGAATTTGTCAGTAAAAATAGAGACTTTTTCTCTTCCCTACCCGGACTCACCGCTGTACTACAACGTGACATAATCACAGAACCAGGGGCCCGTGTAAATGTAAAACCCTACCGAATACCTGAGGCTAGGTGGTGGCGAGAGAAATAAAAACCATGTTGGAGTTAGACGTGATAGAGGAGTCCCACAGCGCCCGGTCGAGCCCTATAGTGCAGGTCCCAAAGCCCGATGGCACTATCCAGTTCTGTAACAATTTCAGGAAACTGAATAACATGTCTCAGTTTGAGGTATACCCAATGCCGTGGGTTGACGAACTTGTGGACAGGTTGGGAGCTGCTCGGTACATAACAACCCTAGACCTAACTAAGGGATACTGGCAGATCCCCCTAACGGAGTCAGAAGAGGAAAAACGGCCTTCTCTACCCCCAAGGGGTCCTTCCAATACAAGCGAATGCTGTTTGGTCTGCATGGGGCCCCTGCAACCTTCCAGAGAATGATGGACAAAACCTTGAGGTCGCATCGCCCCTATGCAGCTGCCTATCTGGATGATGTGGTCACCCACAGCCCAGATTGGGAATCGCATCTGCCCCGGGTGCAGGCAGTGGTAAATTCGCTGAGGGTAGCAGGTTTAACAGCCAACCCAAAAAAAGTGTGCCATAGGTCTGGAAGAAGCCAAATACCTTGGGTATGTTATTGGTCGGGGACTGATCAAGCCCCAGACCAATAAAATCAAAGCAATTCAGAAGTGGCCCCAGCCAGTGAACAAAAAACAAGCCCGTGCCTTCCTCGAGATTACAGTGTATTACCAACAGTTCATCCCCGACTTTGCCACGATTGCCGTCCCTCTGACTGATCTGATGAAGGGTAGAGGGTCAGTAATGGTTAAGTGAAATCCCGAAGCTGAGAGGGCATTCCAGAGGTTGAAGCAGGCCTTTTGTGTACAGCCGGTGCTTGTGACCCAGGACTTCACAAAGGAGTTTGTTGTTCAAACAGACACCTCTGAGGGGGGACTAGGTATTGTTCTGTCTCGGATCAGAGGCGGTGAGGAGCACCCGGTTGTCTACTTAAGTAAGAAGCTTAATAGGCATGAAAGAAATGTTGCCACCCCTGACCCCATTGGGTATACCTCAAACTTAGACATGTTATTCAGTTTCCTGAAATTGTTACAGAACTGGATAGTGCCATCGGGCTTTGGGACCTGCACTATAGGGCTCAACCGGGTGCCGTGGGACTCATCTATCACGTCTAACTCCAACATGGTTTTTATTTCTCTCGCCACCACCTAGCCTCAGGTATTTGGTAGGGTTTTACATTTACACGGGCCCCTGGTTCTGTGATTATGTCACGTTGTAGTACAGTGGTGAGTCCAGGTAGGGAAGAGAAAAAGTCTCTATTTTTACTGACAAATTCCTTAACATCATTTTGTTGCATCAGTGACAAGGACTCGGTTATGAGGACATCCAGGGTCAGGGGTAGCAGTGGTCCGGTGGATGTGTGGAGGGATTGAACCCACTATCGAAGGATTTTACTCATTACTCGGCCCCCCCACGGGTCCTTGGCTAGGATTGATCATATCTTTATGGGGGCATCCTCAATTCCATTGGTTTCCAAATCCTTTATTAGAGACTCCCCCCTGTCCGATCATTTGATGGTAGTACTACACTCCAGAATGCAGTTGGATGCTAAGTCGAGTCCCTAGTTGCGACTCAAGGAATCAATTTTAAATAATCCGGTCCATTGTACATTGCTGGGTGAAGATCTCAAAGAATACTTTAGATTGAATACGGGCGGAGAAGTCTCCCACGTGACAGTCTGGGTGGCCCACAAAGCAGTCATTAGGGGTAAGATCATTCATCTTTCCGCAAAACTGAGGAAGGAGAGAAAGATGATCTAGTAAAGCTTGAGCGGGATTTCCACCAACTAGCGAAGGCACATAAGAAAAATCCTTCCCCCCACTCCCGAGCCGAACCTCAAAAAGGGCTCTTCCCCAGGACCTGACAGGCTCTGCACGGGATATTAGAAACAGTTTGGGCCTATATTAGCACCACATTTAGTGAACTTTTTCAACTCCCTGCAGAAAGGAACGATAGTTAATGAGGATATTAACATGGCCAATATTTCGGTCATCCCTAAACCAGGTAAGGACCTCTCAGAAGTGAATAGCTATAGGCCCATCTCCCTTATTAATAATGATCTTAAAATCCTGACTAAAATCCAGGCTAATAGGTTATCTTCTTTCATAGGGAAGTATATGCACAAGGATCAAGTAGGTTTTATCTCGGAGAAACAGGAACCTGACCAGATTCGCAGGGCTGTGGACCTCATCTCTCTCTTTAGAGCTGGGTGGGATGGTGGAGCGCCTCAGGAAGGGTTTATTATCTCAGTTGATTTGCAAAAAGCATTTGACATGGTCAAATGGCCCTGTTTATTTGAGGTCCTGGGACAATGGGGATTTGGCCCCCGTTTCCTGCAGACCCTAAAGGCGTTATATTCTAACCCCAGAGCGCGCATTAAAATGCAAAACTACTTCTCAGACCCGCCCCCCATTCACAGGGGTACCAGGCAGGGATGCCCGCTCTCCCCACTGATTTTTGCCATCGCTGTTGAACCCCTTGCGATTGCTATAAGGAACCACTCCGGTATCTTTGGGGTGAGATGTGGTCCGCACTCACATAAACGTGCCCTCTTCGCAGATGACCTTTTATTTATCACCTCTCCTCTTGTCTCGGTCCCAAACATTCTTCGCCTCCTGCAGGAGTTCGGTAGTGCTTTGGAATTGAGAGTTAATATGACGAAATCTGCCGCCCTTAATGTTAATGTTCCTGAGAATATTGTCCAACGACTTAATGAAATGTTTTACTTCTCCTGGAGCCCTACCCAAATTCCTTACCTAGGCATAAATTTAGCGGCCAATATTGATCTCTTGTACAACATAAACTGTCCCTCCCTATTTAAACAACTTACGGATGACCTCGCCACCTGGGGAAGGTTAGACCTCTCCTGGCTGGGGCGGGTTAACTCGGTCAAGATGACCCTATTGCCGAGGATCCTTTACCAGTTTAGATCTCTCCCCATCCCTATCCAAAAACCTCACTTGCTTAAATTCCAATCCCAGATTAAAAAATATATTTGGGGCAATAAGGGCTATAGGTGTACAGCTGACGAAACCAAGGAGGTCTGGGGGTCCCGGATCTCTGGAGGTATTATCAGGCGGCCCAATTGGCTCAATTCTCTATTATCCATGATCAGTCCGAAAGACCGGACTGGGTGGGGATAGAGACAGGGGTCCCACATAATACCATAGACTTTCTGGTTTGGGCTCCCCCTAAATCTAGACCAGCGATCCTGTCCCCTACGCTATCCCACTCGATTGCTCTGTGCGACTCTCTATTCGAGGCCTCTGGCTTAGTCCCAGATATCCGTTCTTTACAGCATCTCTTCAACAACCCTCACTTCCCTCCGGGTCAGGACATCCGTGCCTTCGGGTGGTGGGCCAATAAGGGTCTCTACAGAATAGGTCACTTTCTCTCCTCCGCTGGCCCGATCTCCCTAGAACATTGCTCCAATAAGTTAGATATGTCCCAGTCCGAAAGGTTTAGTTTCCAGCAAATTCTCCATTTCATTGCTTCCCTATGGAGGGCTAAACTGGCGCTAGGGGGCATCACCTCCTTTGAGAAGCGGTGCTCGGAACTCACCACCCAAAAAGGGGGTATCTCCACGATATATGCATCACTGACGGATCATCCTCACAAACCTCCATACGCCAGGAGTTGGGAGAAGGACCTGAGCGTGACTTGGGAAGTGGAAAAATGGTTCTCCCTTTTTCTGAAATCTTTTAACCACTTCCACACTGCCTACCGTATATTTACCTACCGTATAAAAAAGTGGCGATCTGCGGGTGGCCACTAGGCGGCACGCACCCCCGCCAGACTCCTGAGGAGTGTGTCCGCCGGCGAGCCGTGATGAGAGGCCACAGCCAAAGATGTAAACATGGCGGTTCCCCGCTCTGTTAGTGGGGGCATAGAAGATCTACTGATCCCTGTCACTGGAATCAGTTAGATCTCTTATGCCCATGGTAGCCCAGCCCCCCCCACAGTTAGAACACACCCAGAGAACACAGTTGACCCCTTCACTACACCCTGAAGGTTAACCCCATTCACTGCCAGGGACATTTATATACAGTAATCAGTGGACATTTACATTTCTGATCGCTGTATAAATGTCATTGGTCCCAAAAAAGTGTCAAAGTGGTCCGACATGCCCGTCCCAGTATCGCAGTACCACTAAAAATCGCAGATCGCCGCCATTACTAGTAAAAAATAAATAAATAAAAACCCCAGAAATTAATTCTCATCATCCGTAAACACGGCCACTTTTGCGCAAACCAATCAATAAACGCTGATTGCGATTTTTTTTACCAAAAATATGAGGAAGAATATAAATCGGCCAAAACTGATGAAACAAATGTTTTTTTTAGCAAAAAGTAAGTAAAACTGTTTTTTTTGCAAAATTGTCGCTCTTCTTTTGTTTATAGCGGTGATCAGAAATGACGCAGAGCCGATCAAATACCCCCAAAAGAAAGCTCTATTTGTGGGAAAAAAAGGACGCAAATTTAGTTTGGGTACAAAGTCGCACGACCGCGCAATTGTCAGTTAAAGCGACACAGTGCCGAATCGCAAAAAGTGCTCTGGTCCTGACCTGGGAAACCCTTCCGGGGCTGAAGTGGTTAAGGGGATAGTGAACATTTCTTTGATGGAGGCCAATTTGAAGGTGATAGCACCTTGGTATTTGGTTCCCTCCCGTCTCGCGATTAGGTTCCCAAACTCCTCCCCATTATGCTTTAGGGTTTGTAACCTCCAGGGCTCATTTTATCATACTTGCTGGGAATGCCTGAGAATCAGGGGATTTTGGAACAGAAGCTTTTCCTTACTGAGGAAGATCACGGGACAGGCGATTCCCCAAAAAACAGATATTGCTTTACTTCATCACAGACCGGAAGGTCTGTCCAAGCCCCTGGTAAAGTTTACCCACTTCAATTTATTAGGAGCTAAGATTACTTTGGCGAAGGCCTGGAAAAAACCTTTCAATGCCACCAAAAGGAAAATCACCTGGATCATGACCCAAGAACAATTTGCTAATATCCTCCTATACGCGTCTGATAAATTCAACTGTGTGTGGGAACACTGGTGGAACTACCTCAATTCTTCCCCTTAACCTGGGCCAGACTCTTCTAAGGGGTTGCGTCTCTGGGGCCATTCTGTTCCTCTCATCCCTTTTTCTTGCTTCCCTTTTCCTAGTCTTCTTTTTTTTCTCTTTATTCTTTCTCTGCTTCCCTCCTCTTTTTCTCCCCTTGTTCTGTATGTTTGATTTCTGTTTTTTACCATAAGTATTTATTCTGTTAATGGTCACAAAGAGCCAGACGGGTCCAAGAGCAAAACCCTCACAGGATCTTTGGGGGGCGATTGATGTTAATCCTGGGATGGGATGGGGGGGTGGGGGCGCGGTTCGCAGCCCTCCCTTCGGACACAGCTTGATCCCAGATGGGGTGTCCCAGCAGGGGTGGGGGGCCGGCTCGGTCTCCCCCAGTTAAGTACTTTAGTTTAATGTTGCTTCTCAAGTTTACTTGCATTTGCTATATGTTTGCTCTTCCTTATACGTTGCGTGTAAGGCCTTCCCTTGCACACAGTGATGTTTTTTCTCTAGTGTACCTTTGAAAACTCAATAAAAATCTTTAAACAAAAAGACTGGGGTATGTAGGCTTTTGATCAGGGTCATTTGGGTAGTTTCTCTTGTCATTATGATTTAACCACTTCAGCCCCGGAAGGATTTCCCATTTTAGGACCAGAGCACTTTTTGCGATTCGACACTGCGTCATTTTAACTGACAATTGCGCGGTCGTGCGGCATTTTACCGAAACAAAATTTGCGTATTTGCATATTTTGGTAAAAAAAAAATTGCAATCGGCATTTATTGATTGGTTTGCGCAAAAGTTGCCGCGTTTACGAATGATGCAAATTAATTTATGGGGTTTTTATTTTTATTTTTTACTAGTAATGGCGGCGATCTGTGATTTTTAGTGGTACTGCGATATTGCAGCAGACATGTCAGACCATTTTGACACTTTTTTGGGACCATTGGCACTTATAGAGCGATCAATGCTATGAAAATGCATTGATTACTGTGTAAATGCCATTGGCAGTGAAGGGGTTAACCTGGAGGGGGCTCTCTTAGGGTTAACTGTGTTCCCTGTGTATGTTCTAACTGCGGTTGGCGGTTAGCAAGTGGTTAAAAAGAGTAAACACAGTTGATTGATAATAAATGGCTTTAGCCAAACACTAACCATGAGTGAAAGAAATGTTTTTGTGTTCTCATTCATATTGTCTGAAAAATGGCCAAGAAAAAATAAATTCTGCCAGGATACGTAAACTTATGAGCACAACTGTGTGTCTATCTATCTATCTATCTATCTATCTACACACAAAAGTGAGTACACCCCTTGAATTTTTGTAAATATTTTATTATATCTTTTCATGTGACAACACTGCAGAAATGACACTTTGCTACGATGTAAAGTAGTGAGCGCACAGCTTGTAAATTAGTGTAAATTTTCTGACCCCTCAAAATAACTCAACACACAGCCATTAATGTCTAAACCGCTGGCAACAAAAGTGAGTACACCCTAAGTGAAAATGTCCAAATTGAGCCCAATTAGCCATTTTCCCTCCCCAGTGTCATGTGACTTGTTAGTGCTACAAGGTCTCAGGAGTGAATGGGGAGCAGGTGTGTTAAAGTTGGTGTTATTGCTCTCATACTGGTCAATGGAAGCTCAACATGGCACCCCATGGCAAAGAACTCTCTGAGGATATGAAAAAAGAATTGTTGCTCTACATAAAGATGCCTACGCCTAGGCTATAATAAGATTGCCAAGACCCTGAAACTAAGCTGCAGCATGGTGGCCCAGCGGTTTAACAGGACAGGTTCTACTCAGAACAGGCCTCACCATGGTCAACTAAGAAGTTGTGTGCATGTGCTTAGCATCATATCCAGAGGTTGTCTTTAGGAAATAGACATATGGGTGTTGCCAACATTGCTGTAGAGGTTGAAGGGGTGGGGGGTCAGCCTGTCAGTGCTCAGACCATACGCCGCACACTGCATCTAATTGGTCTGCATGGCTGTCATCCCAGAAGGAAGCCTCTTCTAAAGATGATGCACAGGAAAGCCCACAAACAGTTTGCTGAAGCAAAGGACATGGATTACTGGAACCATATTCTGTGGTCCAAGATAAGCTTATTTAGTTGAGATGTTGTCAAACGTGTGTGGTGGCAACCAGATGAGGAGTACAAAGGCAAGTGTGTCTTGCCTACAGTGAAGCATGGTGGTGGGAGTGTCATTGTCTACACTTCATTGAGGGAACCATGAATGCCATCATGTACTATTACATACTGAAGCAGAGCATGATCCCCTCCCTTCGGAGACTGGGCCGCAGGGCAGTATTCCTTCATGATAACAACCCCAAACACACCTCTAAGATGACCACTGCCTTGCTAAAGAAGCTGAGGGTAAAGGTGATGGACTGGCCAAGCATATCTCTAGACCTAAACCCTATTGAGCATCTGTGGGGCATCCTCAAACAGAAGCTGGAGGATTGCAAGGTCTCTAACATCCAAAAGCTCCATGATATCGTCATGGAGGAGTGGAAGAGAACTCAAGTGGCAATCTGTGAAGCTCTGGTAAACTCCATGCCCAAGAGGGTTAAGGCAGTACTGGAAAATGAGTTCTTAAAACTACGTAACATCATCGGAGCAGGAGCCGGACATGACGTCAGACTAAGCGCCCGCTGGTCCTTGGTGCACGAGCCGCCGCCCCCGTCAGCAGGGAATGGAGCCGCCTGAGAAGGCCAGGCGGGGAGTTTAGCACCTCCGCCCGCCATGTCCGGACACGGTCCTAGCCCTTGAACATCCGAACGGACGCCCACTTGCCCACAGCCGCGGATGCCAGACAATAGGACTGCAGGACCCCACACAGGATACAAGGTGAGACGGACCTGTACAGTGACACCGCTGAACCCTGGGCTTGGTGACAGGAAGAGACGGGAGCCCGCACCGAGGAGCCGGTAAGCGCAGGGGAAGAGGGGGGACACGGCAGCACCTGGAGGACGGGGTCTGGAGATTGCCCGGGACCTGACCGAGGGGTTGGTACAACCACCTGAAGAAGCAGGTAGAGCAGGAGGGGACGGATACAGCAGAGAGCCACAAACACACAGGAGGGGACGGGAAAGAGGAGGAGAGCCTTGGCAGACATGTAAAACCCCAAAATACAAAAAAAAAAAAAACTCTCTCTGCGGTGGTCGGCTCCCTCCCCTCCCCCCCCCCGCCAGGACCCCCTCCCTGCTAGAAACCCCACAAAACGGTCTGAACCTCCTCTAAATGCTGGAAATCCCACACCCGCGTATACCCACCTTCCCCTCAACACCATAAGATTGCCTCTATAAAATAGAGGGCTATCTCTCTGCTCTGAGCAAAAGGACTACAAGATTCTACAAGGTAAAAAAAAAGGGGGAATAACGCCCGCAGGTCATACAAGACAATATATTAGTCGAGATAAATACAGGGCAAGTTGCGGTCCCCTCACCCCGGTATAAGATCTTTCCCACCTCTGTTCAAAATAATATACACGTACTTAAATATACAAAACTAAAGCCTACAAAAAAAAAAAAAAAATACGCACATAAGCCTTCAGACACAAAGAGGCCAAAAGAAAAAGACCCACCGAGCTACTTGGGGACCCACCCACCTCCCTGCCCCGAGATTGTGCCAGGGAAGGGGATAAAATGGGTAAAGTGGTGAAAGGTGCGGGGGAAACCCTCCAAAGGTGAGCGCAAGCCCAAATACAATAAAGAAATTCATGGTTCAGGGAAAAGGGCAGGTAAGCCCAACGGAACAGTCTGGGACTAAGAGCAAACAAAAGGAAAGCGGCAAAGGGCCACAAAAAAGACTTTCGCAAGGAATAGACGGGGGGATTCAAGGCAGCGACGATAAGGACAAGGACAAGAAGGACATAACACAAACTGAATAGCAGCGACGGAACTTAGGGGGGCAGATAAGGAACG
>BLSH010088710.1:0-10306 GCA_018402905.1 Glandirana rugosa | reverse complement strand
GACAGCGAACTAGGAGACTTTATGTTACCGTTCCAATACTCAGAATGGTACCTCAAGTCTGACATAGCACAATCCTTAGGAAGACTTAAAATCCAATCCCAAACATAAAAAACAGTGATAGGAAATGACCCACTAACATCAGACACCTCGCACCTGATCTTCACCTTAACCCTTACCTTGACGTTCCAACAGGGGCTTAACGCTGACTATACTCTCACTTGTACTACAAGAAAATGATCAAAGTAAACCCCCTCTAACCTCTGAAAATCCTTCACACTCAGAGAAATCCCTCCACAAACAAACAATCCAGGGCACAGGCAAATAGCAAATAGAATTAAAACAAGAAATAACGCTAAACTATTCCTAACTATCACACATGAGACCTCAATTTCATGATCAAAGCATACGATATAGTACCCGCTTTCAACAGCATTGGATGTGCCACAAAAGTCATCTTACATATCTGCTGTAACTTTTCACTAACTTAATGTTACTATGCAATTCATATCGTGTAATTATATTTTTTGTACTTCAACCCCCAATTTGGGGATTTTTGTAATACTGAAAAATTCAAATAAAGTTTATTTAAAAAAAAAAAAAAGAGAGAATACCTCTCTCTATCACAAAGTAATGCACAAATGGACCCTTTTTAAGTCATCAGAAAACTACATCAACTTATTAAGATAAAGCCCTGAATTCTCTACCTCCTATCTATCATTACTTCATGACCCTATCTAAGGAATCCCCGAAAATCTCACAACTAACCCCCTTCACCTTTATTTAAATACCTATGTATAAACATTACTCTCTGTCATTGGCTCTCCTACTTGAGTTTTACTACCATTAAATACGTTTGATTCTGCTCTAATATATCTAAACCTTTATTAATATTGCCATGTTATCATGATACCGCCTACAGTTATTGTTATCTTTTGTTGAAAATGTAAACTGAATGTATCTTTTGCACCATTTCAATAAAGCTTTATTGGAAAAAAAAAAAAAAATCCGCAATCTAGTGGCTGCCGTCAGGTGATGGCGTTTATCGAACCACTTTGCCACCGTCAATCCACAGCGGGTGGTTGGCAAGTGGTTAATATCATAGAGTTAAGAGAGGCCATGGGAATAATTGAAGGAGCTGGAGAGAAGATCATAGTCATGTGGAGGTAATGTAGCAGTCATGAAGGCATTCCATCTCTGCAAGAAGCGCTTATTGTTGGACGCTTGCGAGATGTCCATGAGGGTTTATTCTCGAAACAAGAGCGTAGTGAGCTCTCGCTTCAGTAAAGTAACTGTAGGGTGCAATGGTGAGGTGCATTGCTTTAGAATGGCTCTTCGGGCTACTAAGAGACATATGCGGATACAGGCTTTGTGACGATGGACCTCTTTGGGAGGCTTAGGAAACTGTACAGCAGGATCCCAGAATCCAAAAACTAGGAGAAGAGGGTTCTTTGGGATACTGAGTGAGGTAACTCCTGATATGAAAGTGAGGACTTGATACCAAAAGGCGGAAATGTGGGACAGGTCCAAAAACGGTGAGCCAGAGAGGGTCTAAGTTGAGAACAATGGCAGTTTGCAGCCTGAGGGTTGTTTTTTTCAGAAAGAAAGTGTATGAAAGATCTGTGTATTATCTTCAGCTGAGTCTCTCTCCAAGTTTCGCATGGGATCAGATATATGATGCTGTTGTATCCTCTGGGTGTCTTGGTAGTAATTTCCTTATCTGGGAAGTCTTTTGCCCAGTTTGTCGCCAAGGAGGAATGAAAAGTTGGGGTCCATTTGCCAATCAGAGGCCTGCAAATGTTGGAGATTGGATACAAACCTAATTGCAGTATTTAGTCCAAGAGGGAGAGTTGAAACGTTATATTTTTGTCCCAATATTGGGTAGAAATGTAGCTGGTACATTGCCAGTAATGAACTATGTGAGAAGCAGGAAGAGCGTATTTCTGAGCCACTTAGTAAAAGCAAGAAGAGTCCCCGCATCTGAATCAAATAATGATGAGAAAAAGATTAGTCCTTTTCGTCTCCTTGATTAAGAAAGCCTCATGGTCCAAGGCTGAGTAAAACTTGGGTTCCCGTGTATGGGTAGGTGTCGCAACGTATAAGGGGAGAGGCCTCGTTTTTCTGTGTCTCCCCACAGGCTATGGCAGAGTCCCTTAGTTAAGTATTATGTTGCAAAGCGGTTGCAGATTTTTCCACTTTGAGTGTAATAGGGCCTTCAGAGAATAGTGGTATAACATTTGTGATTCGAGAGTCCAGTTTGAGTAGCGGGATATCTCGGAAATCAAGTCAAGACTTATATGTAACAAATAGGGATGAGCCGAACACCCCCTAGTTCGGTTCGCACCAGAGCACTGCGAACAGGCAGTAAGTTTGTTTTAATATGTGAGCCCTATTAAAATCAATGGGACTCAAACAGGAAAAATGAAAAAGTGCTAATTTTAAAGGCTTATGTGCAAGTTATTGCCATAGAAAGTGTATGGGGACCCGGGTACTGCCCTAGGGGACATGTATCATTGCAAAAAAACGTTTTTTAAAACAATTTTTTTCAGGAGCAGTGATTTTAATAATGTTTCAAGTGAAAAAATAAAAATCGTGCCTGGGGGGTCCCCTTAGTCTGCCTGTAAATTGATGCATCTGTGTGATGTTTGGAAGAGTGCAACAGCAAAATGACATTTTTAAAGAAAAAAGTAATTTAAACTTGCTCGCGGCTGTAATGTATTGCCGGCTCCCGGCAATATAGATAAAAAATCACTGAAAAAAATTGCGTGGGGGTCCCCACCAAAATCCAAACCAGGCCCTTTTTTTTAAAAAAAAATAGCACGGGGTTCCCCTTAACCACTTCCATACACTGTGTTATATATACTACACTGACTGAACCATATAGTCTGAACTGTATTATATATACTACGAGGATTGCACTCTATAAAATTGTAATGAAATGCCACAGTAAAACAGATGCATAAAAATTGGGCCTTGGGTGTTGGTGTTGGCAGAACACTGTAACCCCTGGCAGTTACTCTTGTTGGGCGCAGGAACGAGCCCTGCAGTTAAAATTTATTTTAAAAATAGTAAAAATAGTAATGACATGCCCCAGGCAAACAGGTGAAGAAAAATTAGGCCTTGGGTGTTGATGGTGGTGGCATAACACTGTAACCACACTCACAGTTACTCTTGTTGGGTGCAGGAATAGGCCCTGCAGTTGTAATTTATTTTAAAAATTGTAATGACATGCCCAAGTCAAACAGGTGCAGAAAAATTGGGTGTTGGTGGTGGCAGAACACTGTAACCCCTCACAGTTACTCTTGTTGGGTGCAGAAACAAGCCCTGCTGTTAATTTTTTTTAATTGTTATGACACACCCCTGTAAAACAGGTACAGAAAAATTGGGCCTTGGGTGTTGGTGATGCCCTAAACCCAAAATATTGTTGGCAGCTAGCATCATCAGGATTCAGGAGGAATAGGATAGGCATTATAGGCAGTCTTCAAGGGATCCCAGATCCCTAGCAAATTCAATCAGTTGCATCAGGGGCTTGGTAGCTGCTGATCCAGGGCTGATTATATTTTATAAATGTGAACCTATCAATGGAGTCTGTGGACAGATGCACTCTTTGTTTTGTTATGAACCCTCCAGCAGCACTGAATGTCCGTTCAGAAAGCACTCTGGATGCAGGACAGGTCAGTAGCTCGATTGCATATTGAGCTAGTTCCAGCCAGTGGTCCATCCTCAAAACCCAGTAACTCAGGGGATGCTTAGTTGGAAAGGTCTCCAAGTCTGCTCTTGCCCCTAAATATTCCTGTGCCATATAATGCAGACGATGGTTGTTTGAACCCTGGGCGCTGAGGACTAAAAAATTGTTTAAAGGCATCGGTCAGCAGGCCACCTTCTCCACCACTCTTCCTCTGGCTATAGGAAGCCTCAGAAACACTCCAGCAGTAGCAAATAGTAACCACCCAGGGTCTGGAAAGGTGTTGCTCAAACATCAACATATCCTGAAGGTGTTTCATCCTCTGCTCCCTCTGCGAAGGCAGGGTGAGCTCTGCAACTTTACCCCTGTAACATGGATCAATAAGGGTTGCCAGCCAGTAACGATCCCTCTCCTTGATACCACGAACCGTTAGGTCTTTTCACAGGCTTTGCTGAATCAGGGAGACCATGCAGTGTAAGTTTGAGCAGACATGAGAGTCCTGTGGGTCACTGAGGATGACATTGTCAGGGACTACCTCCTCCCAGCCACGTACAACTCCTTGGGTTTCTGGGGACTGAAAACCATTCCTTGAAGTGTGCTGCGTGTTATCCTCCACATCTATGCTGACACTATCCTCCTCCTCCTCTTCTTCTTTTTGTGTGTTTGGTGGGCCTGCATGAATGCTATCTGCATAAAGGGGGCCTTGAGAGGAAAGGAAGTCCTCCTCTTCCTACCTCTGTTCTGCCTCATGTGCCCTGTCCATGAATTCACAAAGTGTGTGCTCCAGCAGGAAGACTAGAGGGACAGTGCCACTGATGCATGCATTGTAGCTGCTCACCATCCTTGTGGCCTCCTCAAATGGTGACAGGACATTGCATGCATCCTTGATCAGTAGCCATTTGCGTGGAGAAAAAAAAACAAGCTCCCCTGAGCCTCTCCTGGTGCCATACTCACAGAGGTACTCATTGAGGCCCTCTGCTGTGCGTGCAGCCACTGCAGCATTGCCAATGTTGAGTTCCATCTGATGGGCATGTTACAACTGAGGCAGTTGGTGGGCAGGTTGAATTCCTACTGAATGTCAGTCAGCCGAGCACTGGCATTGTATGACCACTGGAAATGACAACAGACTTTTCTGGCCTGCCTCAGAATATCTGGTAAGCTTGGGCACTTGGTCAAGAAATGCTGCACCACCATATTCAGGACATGTGCCAAGCATGGAACATGTGTGAAGTGTCCCTGTTGGAGGGCAGAGAGAAGGTTGGTGCCCTTGTCTCATACAACCATTCCTGGCTCAAGCTGCCTTGGCGTCAACCACCTCTGAGCCTGCCGCTGCAGAGTTGACAGAATTTCTGCCCCAATGTGGCTCCTGTCCCCTTGACAGACCAACTCAAGCACTACGTGGCATCTTTTAGCCTGACTGCTTGCATAGCCCCTAGAACGCTTTGCGAGCACTGCAGGTTCAGAGGACATGCTGTAGAAGAGGCCACAAAGGAAGAAAAAGAGAAGGGGTGGGGGAAGTAGATGTGGCAGAATCGCCACCATTTTTTTGGAGGCGTGGTGGCGGAACTAGCTCCAACACTGAACCTTGTCCTGCATCCTTCCCAGCTTCCAGCAGAGTTACTCATTGCACCGTGAAGGAAAGGGAACGTCCCTGACAATGTCTGCTGGACCATGAGTCAGCGGTAATATGAACTTTGTTGCCGACCGCCCTGTCCAAGGAGGCCAAAACATTGCCTTCCACATGACAGTAGAGAGCTGGAATGGTCTTACATGAAAATAAATGTCTTTTTGGAACCTGCCACTGTGGTACAGCACATTCTACAAATTCAAGAAAGGGGGCAGAGTCTACCAGCTGAAAAGGCAGCAGTTGTAGTGCTAGCAATTTGGCCAAGCTAGCATTTAAACGCTGAGCATGTGGATGGTGATACAGTATTTTTTTTTTTTACATTTCAGCAACTGGGGTAGGGAAATTTGCCTGCTGAAATCAACTGATGTGTACTGCTAGAAGATTGGCTGCAAGTACATGTGGCACCCATTGCTAGACCTTCATTCCTCTCAGTGTAGGCTTTTGAGAGGACTGGAGGTTTAGTAAGGGGTTGAGGTCACAGATGAGGAGCAAGGACAAGTACGCTTTGTTTTATGATGTGGGTCTTTGAGGTGCTTTTGCCAACGGAGTGCGTGGCAGGTCATCATATGTCTTGTCAAGCATGTGGTGCCCAAGCGGTTGCTGTTCTGGCCGCGCTTGATCCACTTCAGACATAGATTGTAAACAGGAACGGTGTGATCTACTGCACAAGTGTTGAAAAAAGCCCACACCATTGAACATTTGGAAGTCAGCGGGGAGTTAGCAGCACCCTGTACCTGTGGAGCTCTGTGGTGTGAAGCAATAGGGTGGCTGCCCTTAAGCTGGCCACTGGAGGACATCCTGCCTCATTGGAGTTGTGCCTCCTCCTCACTTTCCTCCTCTCTTCTCTCAGGCACCCAAGTGCAGTCAGTGTCCTCATCATCCCCTCCCTCCTCGTCACTGGAGCAAACTTGACAGTATGCTGCAGCTGGGGGAACATGACTGCTAGTTTCTTGTCCTTCTGTGGCACCCCCTCTCTCTAGGCTCACGTTACTCTCTTCCTCAATCTGGGAAACAACATCAGAGCCTTCAAATTGCTGCGCACCCTCCATCAGCATGTATATTACACTATGGTCGAGTAATTCTGGTGATTCCTCCATGCATGATGGTGGGGCTATGGAAGGAGTAACTGTGGACAAGGAGCAGGTGGAATAGGCTGCTTTGTCAGCTGTGTTGGAAGACAAACTAGCATGAGCCCGGGTAACAGAGGATGAGGAGGATAAGGATGGCTTAGTTATCCACTCCACCAGCTCTTTTGTTGTGATTCAATAACACGGCCAACACAGAAGAAAAGGACAAGCGTGACCCGCCTGCAGAGGATGCACCATGTCCGCCACCACCACTTTTCACTGTAGACACAGAGGCTGCTTGTCCTCATTTAGTGACCTGGGAGGATCTGCCTCTCCTTGGTGGCCTTCCTGACATGATGGGGATTTTTCTCAACAGCGCACTAAACTGTATTATATACTGTGCACCGCCGAATGCACTGTATATATAGTCTACACTGAATGCAGCGTATATATATAGTGACAGCTGGCGGGTAAAAGACGCTGGGTTGCGTGCAGGATTGCAGGTACATCTGCCCAAGATTTAAAGTCTATGCAGACTTATACCACTAAGGGGAGTCTTGCATGTGTAAAGGTAATGAGCGCAGCTGAGGTGAGCTGGCTCATTAAGGCCTCTACAAGATCTCCCAGCAAGCATAGGTGAGTGCTCCACCCTGGAACCAGGTTCTGTGTCAGGACAACAGACTGGGGAGTGTTACAGCGTGTCTGGTAAGAAGCCTGTGTGGCTGGCTGTTCAGTGAGAGATAGGAGCTTTGTACAGCAGCAGGCTGTACCCAGCTGACAGACAGGGAAACCTACTGCTATCCAAAAGTGGGTAAACCATGGAAACCCGCGTACGGCTGACAACTTGTGGATCTGGTAGAGAGGTACTTGGCTACTGGAACCTGACTGCCTCTCCCAGGGACTCATGGACTTTCCACCCTAAGACCAGACCATCCCCAGCAGTGGGTAAGATGACTTCAAGGGGTAAGGGTGGAGAGAGTGCGAGTGCAGGAAGTTTGCATAATGTATAGGGACCGCAGTCAAAGTTGCAGGAAGCAGCTAAAAGGTTTATTTGTTATCACTGCCGGCAAGAGGGACATATTGCAGCCAATTGCCCAGTTGTGGATGAGCCTATGGAATGTGACTATCTAAGAGACAGATGTCAGTCGCTGTTTGCGACAGTTGCATGCACTGCCACTCGGGGAACTGAAAAACATTTATGCAAAATGTGTATTAATGATAAAAAATGTTGTTGTGTTGCTAGATTCAGGTAGTCTGGTGACATTGATCAAAGCTGAATTAGTTACTACAGAGGTCTCTAGGAATAACAAGGTGGCTGTTATTGGTGTACATGGGGACACCAGAGAGTATCCTCTGGTTAAAGTGTTTTTGAGACCCCCAAAGGTAACATAACTCATCAGGTGGGGTTGGTGCCTCACTTACCACATGAAGCTATTGTGGGGAGGGATTTTCCAAAATTCTGGGATCTCTAGGATGGTCCTGAACCCCCCCACAGAGGCACCTAGAGGCCAGGAAGAGTAATCCCAGGTATCCTCTGAGAATGGTGAGATCTCTCCAGATTTTCCCTTGTCTGTGTTGGCAGGAGAGACTCAGGAAACTGGGGAGGAACCAACATCTTCAGACGAAAACATGCCGTCCGTAGAGTTCTCTGATTTAGAGGTTCACAAGGAAAATTTTGCCACAGAACAGGTAAAAGACCCACCCTGATAAAGGCACGGAAAAATGTGGTAAAAATAGATGGTGAATTAGTGAACCCAGATCAGTCTTGCAGTTACCCATACTTAATGGTGGAAAGGGATCTGTTGTATCGGGTTGCCCAAAAGGCGGATGAAACCATTGAGCAACTTGTGGTACCCAAGCCCTATAGGAAGTTGGTATTGAAATTAGCTCATGGGCACATTTTGGGAGGTCATTTGGGGGCGGAGAAAACCAGAGAGAGAGTATTGCAAAGGTTCTATTGGCCTGGGGTCATGAAGGAAATAGAAAATTATTGTTCCTCCTGCCCTGTGTGTCAGAAGTCGGCACCTTTGTCGCATTTCCGTAACCCACTGGTATCTCTCCCCATCATTGAGGTTCCCTTTGAGAGGATCACAATGGAATTGGTTGGTCCAATACTGAAGTCCACTAGGGGGCATCAGTACATTTTGGTCATAATGGACTATGCCACCCGCTATCCCGAAGCGATCCCTCTTAGAAATACCTCCGCCAAGACGATAGCCAAAGAGCTATTTCTGGTCTTCAGCCGTGTGGGTATTTGTAAGGAATTGCTTACAGACCAGGGTACCCCATTTATGTCCAGGGTAATGAAAGAGTTATGCAAGTTGTTCAAAGTGACCCAATTACGGACATCCGTGTATCATCCTCAAACAGATGGGTTGGTTGAAATGTTCAACAAAACCCTAAAACAAATGTTAAAAAAGGTGGTGGATCGAGATGGAAAGGATTGGGACTGTTTAATACCCTGTTTAATACCCTACTTGATGTTTGCTATTCGGGAAGTACCACAATCCTCTACCGTGTTCTCGCCCTTCAAATTACTCTATGGGAGACACCCAAGAGGACTGTGGGATATCGCCAAGGAAACTTGGGAAAGTGAGAGTTCTCCCCACCAGAGTGTGATTGAGCATGTTGCCCTAATGCAAGATAGAATTGCACAGGTAATGCCAATCTTCAAAGAACACTTGGTCCAAGCGCAGTTAGCACAGCAAAGGGTGTATAACCACAAGGCAAAGACCCATACTTTTTCTCCGGGGATAGGGTGTTGGTACTCGTCCCTACGGTCAAAAGAAAATTCCTGGCGAAATGGCAGGGTCCATACGAAATGATTGAAAAAGTGGGTGAGGTGAACTACAGGGTCAGACAACCAGGATGGCGAAAGCCAGAACGGATATACCATGTTAATCTGTTGAAAGCCTGGAGGGATAGGGAATCCCTAGTCGCAGAAACCTTGGTGTCGCAGACTCAGTCCGATTGCTTAATTCCTGAGGTTGGAATAGCAATCACCTTATCCAAACCCCAAAAACAGGAGGTGAAAGAGTTTGTGCTCCGCAACAGAGAGGTGTTCTCTGAGCTGCCGGGACAAACATCTGGGGTAGTGCATGACATTTTCACCCCACCAGGTGAAAGGGTAAAACTAAAGCCCTATCGGATACCGGAGGCCTGAAGGGAGGCAATACGAGGGGAAGTTCAACAAATGCTTGAATTAGGTGTGATAGAAGAGTCCCAGAGTGATTGGTCCAGCACGATCGTTTTAGTGCCCAAACCCGATGGGAGCTGGCGATTTTGTAACGATTTCCGGCAGTTGAATAAAATTATAAAATTTGCCACTTACCCCATGCCATGCATAGATGAGCTGATCGACCGGCTGGGAACAACCCTTGATCTCACTAAGGGGTATTGGCAAATTCCCCTAGCTGAGTCAGCGAAGGAGAAGACGGCATTTGTAACACCAAAGGGGGCATTCCAGTATAAAATAATGCCATTTGGGTTACAAAATGCACCAGCCACGTTCCAGCAGAAAATGGACAAAATTCTGAGGCCCCATCAGAAGTATGCTGCAGCCTACTTGGACGATGTGATTATCCACAGTACGGATTGGGCCTCACATCTGCCAAAGGTGCAAGCTCT
This sequence comes from Glandirana rugosa, assembly GCA_018402905.1. NCBI lineage: Eukaryota > Metazoa > Chordata > Amphibia > Anura > Ranidae > Glandirana > Glandirana rugosa. The sequence goes on along the minus strand of BLSH010088710.1, from coordinate 303 downwards.
GCTAGACTCCATAAGGGAAGCTGGGTTCATGGCTAATCCAAAAAAGTGTACCATTGGACAAGAAGAAGCCAAATATTTGGGGTACACTATTGGGAGGGGAGTGATAAAACCCCAAATCAACAAAGTGGAAGCCATAAATAGCTGGCCACGCCCCAACAGCAAGAAGCAGGTTTGAGCATTCCTCAGAATTGTTGGATACTATCGGCGATTCATTCCTCACTTTGCTTCGCAGGCTGTGCCCCTAACCAACCTGACAAAAGGGAAAGAGTCTTCCATGGTGAAATGGACTCCGGAGGCTGAAGC
>BLSH010088672.1:124859-138601 GCA_018402905.1 Glandirana rugosa | reverse complement strand
TAAACACGCTGCATGACAGGAAGTGAGACTTTAGCTGGCAAGATTTGCCCCCCAATTCTTTAGTCATTGCCACACTTCTTCAGCATACTCCAAGCAGTGCCATATCACTCGCGCCCGCGCCCGCCGTGCTCCTAAGGGGTGTGCCCGCGGTGCCGCGAGCCGCGATGAGCGGCCACAGCCAAAGATGTAAACACGCCGGTTCCCTGCTCTGTTAGTAGGGGCATAGGAGATCTACTGATCCCTGTCACTGGGATCAGTTAGATCTCTTATGTCCATGGTAGCCCAGCCCCCCTACAGTAAGAACACACCCAGGGAACACAGTTAACCCCTAGATCTCCCCCTGTAGGTTAACCCCTTCACTGCCAATGACATTTATACAGTAATCAGTGGACATTTAAATTACTGATCGCTGAATAAATGTCATTGGTTGTTGCGCACGCCCTCTAGTGGCCACCCGCAGATCGCCGATTTTTTACGGCGATTCGCGCTCAGCATCCACACTGCCGCTGTAAATACATGGCTGGCGGTGTGGAACCGGTTAACCAATATCACAAAACCACAGGCGTCTCTGCCATACTAGCATTCAGTAGGGTTTTTTTTTTTTGCTTCACCACAGGCAAGCCCTGACATTCCCCATGAGCACCTAAAGCCAGATTTCCTGAGGAATGGAGAAAGACTTCCTATATCCTGTGTGGAGACAAACTTGGAAATTTGTATCTACCATTGCTCTTGATCATTCATAACCTTGCCAAATGTAAGTTAATTCTTTCTATTTTCCTGAACATGTACAACAAACAACACTGTCTAATTCAGCCTTTCTCAACCTTTTGGTTTCCCTTGAAATAATTCTCCGGTCTCAGGAAACCCCTGCTAAAAATTAAAAATTTACATCTCATGATACATTAGTGTGATGGTCAATGGGAAGAACGCTCCTTACACTTGTGGTCATTGGAAAGAATCACCCCCTTACTGATAGCTAAAAAGATCAATGGTGTCATTGGGAATTTATCTGAGAGGTAGAAATTGACCATTGCTCAAGGAACCCTTAGCAACCTCTGGAGGAACCCTAGGATTCCATGGAACCCTGGTTGAGAAACCCTGCTCTAATTACTAAACTATAAAGCACTCCATTCTCTCTTCTTATTTTCATTTTTCCAGTGGATATGGAGGTCTCCTTTCCTTGAACATCTTTGAGAACCACAACCCCACAAATGTGTATTTTTAGTTGTTTTTTTTTCTTTTTTTTTCATGTACACATCTTTTCCAGAGGTCTTTGGGCCATTCAGGTGATACACCTGTGGGCAGGTTGTGGTTTGATGGGGTGTTCGCCATGTCTTTCATGTTCCCCTCCTCGTTGGACACCAAGAAAGAGTCGAATGAGAGGCCTGCCAGGGGTGGGTTCTTCTGGGCTATGCTAGGCACTTTAGATAGGGTCACTTGCCTTACACGGGGGGTGCCTTTACTGGAACAACCGACTGATCTCTTGATATTGCTGTACATCACCATGATCACTTGTGTATTTAGGAAGGACATGCAGAGCCCTCGCCCTCTCTGCTTGGCCAGTGTATCAATCCTACCTCACTCCCAGTAATGGTATGGGGCCCCCCGTCGTGTACCTAGCGCTGACTCCATTCATGCACTTCACTTAAATGTCGGAAGTTTTGAGACAGGATAGGATAGTTTTCAAAATAAGGAACACATTGTTATTTCTGGCTCCTTTGTTGGGGCCCTGTGTACACATGGTGATGTTGAATGGCTTCCGGATACTCCCAATTCAAGGGGGCAGAAGACTGAGGAAAAACTCTGGTGGGAATAACTTGTAGAAAGTCTTAATGGTAAGGAAAGTGAATATGAAACAAGTTCAGTGATAAATTAAGTGGATCTGAGTTAATGGGAAAAAACGAGTGATATGGCACTGCTTGGAGTATGCTGAAGAAGTGTGGCAATGACTAAAGAATTGGGGGGCAAATCTTGCCAGCTAAAGTCTCACTTCCTGTCATGCAGCGTGTTTAAAGGGTTGGTAACAATCTCACAAATCCTTCTCTACAACTGTTGATGCCCATGGCAGAGGGGCCCCTCATGGATCGGTGGCTTGAGCTTTGAAAATAGGAGAAGACCGTTGAACCTGCTCTTTATGGCTGGAGATGCCACTGCTTAGGCCACTGTGGGAGGCAATTGCCTTTGGACTCAGCACTCTAGCCTGGACAGCTGCTTCCTCTCCTGGTCTGGCACCAAGTGCCCCTGAACACGAACACCCCCTGCTCATTGAATTCCTCTCCACTCCACCTCCCATACCACATAGCTCCCTGGGAACTGTAGTTTCCTTATCACTGTGATGTAGTGCCACTTGTACTTAGTGAAACCACATCTCCCACAATCCTTTTCTTAAAAAGGTAGTAAAGTGAAGATCTCAAAAAGTGCTAACAGGCAGGGTTTTTATGACATAAGAGACCATAGAGACCTCTTCTGCCATAATGCCCCCCCCCCCGGCCTGTGAGTGGGTAATGGAATCTGAACCGCACATGTGAAGCTCAGACCCTATTTACGGACTGCTCTGCGTGGCGCGACGATGGGACTCCCGTGGTGCATGAGCAGGAGTGACGCTACGTCGGCCTGGCCAATCAAACAGCCGAGGATACGAAACGCAGAAGAAAGATCGGGTGAAGATGGGGGATGCTGGGGATCAGGGAGGGACACATCAGTGCAGTATTGGAGGGCACAGTTTGAAGGTAAGTCTTCACAATGTACCATATGCAGTGTATACTAGTACATTACAACTTAAACCTGCAGGGGGACCAATTTTTTTCCTTTATTACATCGACTTTACTACCGCTTTAACAACCCCTCCTTCTCCTAGTCCAATGTCGACCAATCAGAGAAGGACATAAAGTGTCAATAGGAGTATAGCTACTGGACATGCTGGGATTTGTTGTCGCACAATAATAATTCTGTACATTTTACCCTTGCCTTATTTTCACCAGAAGAGCCCTTGTGCCATCACTTGGCTACACATATTTGTGTTACATGGTTGGCAAGAGGTTAATAAAACAAAAGCCCACAGTTGGGCTTCAACACCTTCCCAACCGGCGTATAGTGCAATGATGGCTGGACGGGACCACTATTGTTCTCAGAGGACTTAATATGAAGTCTTCCCAGAACGTGCCTCTCGTGCGACCACGCAACAGAACAATCTATCACCGGACACAGCCGATGACTGATCATTGTACCGGCCAACTGCCAGTACCATGTGATCGCTGTGACCAATCACAGCAGATCACATGACAGTTGTAAACAATGGATGGCTTCCTTTCAGGCCACACATTGCATACAATTGTGTTGCTAGCCATGATTGGTCACAGTGATCACATAGTACAGACAGGGCCGATCACAGTCCATCTGTGCCATGTAATAAGCGTTGGTAAATCACAGCTGATCACAACAAAAGACACTAAATGGACCAGTTTCATTAAGTAAAAATGGTTGCTTATACCAATGACATTCACTGGTATAAGCAATTATAATGTGTAAAAAAAAAAAAAAAATCCTGATCACTTACCCAGAGTAGTGCAGTGTTACTATTGTAATAATGTATTGCTTTTGGCACAGTGTGTTAGAAGAAAAAAATAAGAAAACATTTTCTTAAAAAAGTATAAAAAAAAAAAAAAGAAAAAAAAATAACTATTATTAATATTTTTTTATATACTGTCACCCAGTCAGTGTTCCTGATCACCACCACACCAGTTATATGATAACGCTGTACTGCGCTGGTGGCAGGATGTTTTTTTTTAATTTCTTAATTTTCCATATAATTGTGACAAAAAATTACTACTTCAAAAGACTCGCCATGCCTCTTACTAAATACCTTGGACTGTCTGCTTTCCAAAAAGGGGTCATTTGGGGGGTATTTGTACTTTATTGACATTTTCAGGCCTCAAGAAATGAGATCGGCCGTCAGCACATCAGGATTGGTCAATTTTCAGATATATACACACCATAGTTTGTGGACTCTACAACTTTCCTACAAACTAAATAATAGACACTGATTTGGGATATTTTCAACAAAGAAATGCAGCAGAATACATTTTGGCCAAAATTTATGAAAAAAAAGATTTATTTGCAACATTTTATTACAGAAATGAAAAAAAACGTGTTTTTTTCCCCCAAAATTTTCTGTCCTTTTTAGTTTATTTAGCAAAGAATGTAAACCCAGTGGTGATTAAATACCCCAAAAGCAAGCTCTATTTGTGTGAAAAAAATGCTAAAATCTTTTTATGGGTACAGTGTAGCATGACCGCTAGGGATGGGCTGAACACCCTTCGGTTCGGTTCGCACCAGAACATGCGAACGGGCAAAAAAATTGTGCGCATATTTGAACCCCGTTAAAGTCTATGGGATGCGAACATGAAAAATCAAAAGTGCTCATTTTAAAGGCTTATATGCAATGTTATTGCCCTAAAAGTGTATTGGGACCCGGGTCCTGCCCTAGGGCACATGTATCAATGGAAAAAATTGTTTTTGAATCAATAGTTTTTTCAGGAGCAGTGATTTTAATAATGCTTAACCACTTCAGCCCCGGAAGAATTTTGCACTTTAGGACCAGAGCACTTTTTGCGATTCGGCGCTGCGTCACTTTAACTGACAATTGCGCGGTCGTGCGACGTTGTACCCAAACTAAATTTGCGTCCTTTTTTCCCCACAAATAGAGCTTTCTTTTGGTGGTATTTGATCGCCTCTGCGTCATTTCTTATCGCCGCTATAAACAAAAGAAGAGCGACCATTTTGCAAAAAAACCCAAATTTCTTACTTTTTGCTAAAATTCAAATCCAAAAAAAAAATATAAAAAAACATTTTTTTTCACCGTTTTTGGCTGATTTATATAATTCCTCATATTTGCGATAAAAACAATTGCAATTGGTGTTTATTGATTGGTTTGCGCAAAAGTGGCCGCGTTTACGGATGATGGGAATTCATTTCTGGGGTTTTTTTTTTTTTTTTACTAGTAATGGCGGCGATCTGCAATTTTTAGCGGTAATGCGATATTGGGGGGGACATGTCGGAACATTTTGACACTTTTTTGGGACCAATGACATTTATACAGCGATCAGAAATTTAAATGTCCACTGATTACTGTATAAATGTCATTGGCAGTGAAGGGGTTAACCTGCAGGGGGAGAGCTAGGGGGTAACTGTGTTCCCTGGGTGTGACCTTACTGTGGGGGGGTTGGGCTAACATGGGCATGAAAGATCTAACTGATCCCAGTGACAGGGATCAGTAGATCTCTCATGCCCCACTGACAGGGCGGGGAACCGCCGTGTTTACATTGGCGGTTCCCCGTTCTTTTCCCTGTAGCCGCTCATCGCGGCTCGCCGGCGGACATCGGGTCCGCCCGAGCCGTGGGCACACTCCCCAGGAGTGCGGCGGGCGCGCGCGCCCCCTGGTGGCCAAATGTGAATCGCCGCTTATTTACGGCGATTCGCGCAGGGCTCCCCGACTGCCGCCGTGAAAACACGGCGCGCGGTCGGGAACCGGTTAAAGGGAAACAATAAAAATGAAATATTATCGTTCCTGGGGGGTCCCCTTAGTCTGTGTGCAAAAGGGCGCATCTCTGTGATGTTTAGAACATAGCCAGAACAAAATGACATTTGTGAAGGACAAACTGCCATTTATTATCGTGGCTGTAATGTATAAAAATCACTGAAAAAAATTGCGTAGGGCCCCCTCGCCCCAGTCCATACCAGGCCCTTTGGGTCTGGTTTGGATTTTAAGAGGAACCCCGCGCCAAAATTAAAAAAAAAAACTTGACATGGGGTCCCCCCTACAATCCGAACCAGACCCTTATCAGCATAGCATATGAACATCTAAGGAATTTAAAATGACACCCGTGCAGGCCAATATACAAGCGAGGGAAAATTTGGGACAGAGTCAGTGTTGTTTGGTGTGTGGTTTATGACATCATACAGGTCAGCTGTGACAACGTTGTCATATTTTTAATCATTGTTTCACTGGTTTTTATTGCTTTTTACTGAATACATTAATAATAAAAAATCTATTTTTTTAGGGCACTGAGGGTCCGTTTACAGTATCTTTATGATTTTCATCTTGTAGCCTAATCTAAGCATGAAACCTGGCCAGCCAGGATAGGGGGGGACGAGCGAGCCCCCCCCTCCTGAACCGTACCAGGCCACATGCCCTCAACATGGGGAGTATGGGTGCTTTGGGGCAGGGGAGGCACTGCGCCCCTCACCCCAAAGCACCTAGTCCCCATGTTGATGGGCACAAGAGCCTCTTCCCCACAAGCCTGGGCTGTTGCTGTAGGTGTCTGCAGGCGGGGGGGTTTATCGGAATCTGGAAGCCCCCTTTAATAAGGGGTCCCCCATATCCGACCCCCCCTATATAAATTAGTATTGGGTACATCGTACCCCTACTAATTCACCAAAAAGTGTAAAAAAAAAGAAACCACACAGGAGACAATTAGGGACAAGTCCTTTATTTAAAAAAAATAAATAAATAAGTGCCCCCCATTGAAATCCATCGTCAATCATGGCGAGCGATGGACCCGAAAAAAAAAAAAATGAACAGCTCCTCCTTCATGTGAGAGCCGTCGCCGTCTGCACTCTCTTTGGTTTTGACGTTTTAGTTATAGTGAAGGGCCCTCACCCAGTGATGTAATTGAGCGACCCGCCCCCCCTGACGTCACATGACGTCAGAAGGGGCGGGATCACCCGTACGTCACTCGGTGGCCCCGCCCTGCACTATAAATAAAATGTCAAAACAAAGCCAGCGCAGACGGCGGCAGCCCTCACATGGAGGAGGAGCTCAATGCATTATGGGGCGCTCCACGTCGGCGAACGCCCCATAATGTTCTAAATTCGACGAACAGGTGACTTGAACCGCGGGCCCATCCCTAATGACCACGCAATTGTCATTCAAAGTGTGACAGCGCTAAAAACTGAAAATTGGCCGGGGCAGGAGGGGGTGTGAAAGTGCCTGGTATCAAAGGAGTTAAACTCAGACAGAATTTGGCTTTATAACAGATTCTTTTTTCCAGGCTGAGAAACTCTGAAATGTAAATAATAAAGCAAAGAGTTATTCTGATTATTTGGTGTTTATTTTTGATAATTGACTCGGCGGTAGAACGACGCCGCAACACATTTTGTTTATTTAACGGGTTTGGATGAAATAATGAGCCGTTATTATACAATACTTTTTTTTTTTTTGCGCAGTTAAAAAGGTGGAACTCATCTCAACGTGATACCGAAAAAGCCTCCTTTTCCGCCCGCCTAATTAAGCGCAGTGTCAGTGTAATGCAAAATATAAAGTTTCATCAGAGGTAGACCTGCTAACTTTAAATTAAACCGTTCTCCGGGGACTGGAATTTGTGCTCATTTCATTCCGGCCCGTCAATCATATCTTGTCTAACACTTGATATCTCCGTGTCGGCCTCGCACGAAATTGGAATCAGTCATTTCAAATCCCCCCACCAAACTCTTCAATCATTCTAATTATAACCGTGCTGCCGGTTTTTCCCACTGTTAATGGTTTTTGTGCTTCGGCATTTGCAACATGGGCAGTTATCAGCTAAAGCGCCATCTGGAACGGCCTAGGAGTAGCGAGGGGAAAGTCATAAAGGTGAAGATGAGTCTAATGTGAACAGATCCCGCTGTGAGCTCTGATAGCCCATGTGCAGAATACGTTGGGTAGTTATGTCAAATAGCTCAAAATCCCTGACATAAATTGCCACATTACTGCCTGGGCATTTTACTCTTGACTGGATGCTCATACTTTTTTTAAAAAAAAGTTAAATTTGATGTCCAGATAAACATCTAACTTAGAATAAATACATAGAAGTAGGCTTGACAAAAGGGCGGTACTGGATGCTCATACGCTTTAGAAAAAGTTGCCCCCAGACAGCTATGAGGAATGGTCCCGATGCTCCCGAACCCTTATCTTCCCCCTTCTTTTGGCCCTTAACCTCCTTCTTCTTTTGCTTCCCTTAGGCCCCTTTCCCACATGGGCGGTCCAGTTTGACAGACTCCACTAGCTTAGCAGGGATCGATCTGTTGATCCCCACTGAGCAGGCGGATGACAGGTCCACCTCTGCTCACTGTCAGAGCCCCGCACTCCTCTATACGAGATCAGATGAAAACGGATCCGCCTGTCCCTTTTCATCCGATCCCATCCGATCTGCCAGACGGATGGAAAATAGGGTTTCCATCCGTCTGGAATTAGCGGATAAGATATCGGCGGATGTCAGCGGACATGTCCGCGGTGATATCTGTTGCTCTATAGAGGTGAATGGAGCGTCCAAGCCTGAAAAACGGACAGTCGGACCTGATCGGACAGCATGTGTGAAAGGGGCCTAAACCTTTCCCCGGCTCCCTACCTTTCAGGTGCGCATTCTCTCTTTCTTTTGCACCACCTTCTTGCTTAGCTTTCTTCTGATTTCCAATCTGCCTCTCTCTTCAGACCTTTATAGGCTGTAGATGGCACTACTGCATGGGTATTGGCGGGCCCAGAGGATGCCCCATTGTTTTAGGGAACCTCCTTAGGACCCCTCAGCCCTGATGGCTTTATGAAACAAGCCTATGTTCTGCTGCTATTTTAGCTTGCGTTTTGTCCTTTTTCTTCTTATGTTTACATTGCCTCTTTTTCGCTGTCTCTGTAAGCTAACCCTTGTGATAACTGTCAATGCTAGCCCTGGGCTAGGGAATTGTATCAGGTTAGCTACTTGTTAAACTTGAATAAAAATTATTCAAACAGAAAGAGTTAAAGTTGATGTCCAGATAAACATCTAAATACCTAGATTAAATAAATAGATGTAGGCTTGACAAAGGGGCAGTATTAGATGCTCAAACTCATTTGAGAAAGTTAAAGTTGAACTCCAGATAAACATCTAAATGCTCAGATGAAATACATAGAAGTAGGTTTGACAAAGGGGTAGTACTGCTCCAAAACACGTATCCACGCCCCCTGTGATGTCATCATTAGCTCCTGGGTGCCAGCCGCTTCCGTGCACTGCTCTGCTTGTGAGAGCTTCTAATGACTGCAGCCAAGTACCTGGCTACACTCTGTTACTCCTGGCCATTTTCCTGACAATCTCTGCCCACTACCACTGCCCTCTACACACCTGCAGTGGGTGACTTCATCCAGAGGGAGGGAACTCTGAGCTTGGACTGTCTGATAAACTGATCTATTCATTTCCACAGTGTTCTTGCATGTGTGTGTTTTTACATTTTCATTATTAAATCTACACTTGTAAATAGATGGTGGCGACCTTCTTTTTTTCTTCCTTTGGGAGCTGCATTTCTGCCCATCCAGGCCTCAGATTTACCTTGTCAACACAGCACAGCTAGCGGGATGACACCACTTTCTCTAGTATGGTTATGGAATACAATGGTGGTGTCATCTCTCCATCACCAATCTGCTAACTGGACAGTAGTAATGAGTAGTGTTGAGCGAACCCGGACTGTAAAGTTTGGGTCAGTACCGAACTTTGGGGTGTCTTGGCTTGATGATATGGCAGTGATATGGCTTCTACCGTTAATTAATACTTTTCAGACACAGTTTGAAGATGGTCCACATCCACCTCCATTTTTTATTTTTTTATGAAATTATTATTTTAAAAATGCTTTTAGTTATTTCCCTGTCCCTATTTCTTTGTAGGGCACTTGTCCCACCCTTACCCCCATTTCCTTCCTTTTGCAGACCTCTAGGACTTTCCAGGACTTTTTTACAGCCATTTTTGTGCCTAAAAGTTCGGGTCCCCATTGATTTCAATGGGGTTCCGGGTCCGGGACAAAGTTCGGGTTCTGTCCTGACCCGAACCCGGACTTTGTCCCGAAGTTTGGCCAAACCAGCAGAACCCGGACTTCCAGAAGTTCGCTCAACTCTAGTAATGAGCCAACGTGTGCTAGGTTCTGTCATACATGCATTTGGGCATGCCACCAGAGGGACGGGCAGAACAGTGAAGAGAGGACTGTTATGGCAGAACCTTGTGTAAGCTCATCCACCACGCAGAGGAAGAGGAAGTGGGCTGCTTAAACTGCTATGAAAACTAGGATGAACAGAGGATTGTGGGAAATGTACAGTACTGTGCAAAAGTTTTAAGCAGATATGAAAAAAAATGTTGTAAATTAAGAAAGCTTTCATAAATAAGAACGTTAATCATTTATTTTTGTCAATTAACAAAAGGAGTAAAAAAAAAGTAAATGATCAGAAGAGACCACCCTTTGCCTTCTTATAGGTAGACTTGCACACAGTTTTTGAAGGCACTCGGCAGGTAGGTTGTTCCAGACATCGCAGAGAACTAAACACTCCATGATGTTGAGATCAGGGCTCTGTGGGTGGCAAACCATCACTTCCAGGACTCCTTGTACTTTACACTGAATATAGTTCTTAATGACATTGGCTGCGTGTTTGGGGTGGTTCTCATGCTGCAGAATACATTTGGGGCCAATCACACGCCTCCCCTAATGGCATGATGGAGAAGTATCTGCCTGTATTTCTCAGCATTGAGGACACCATTCATCCAGACCAAATCTCCATCTATTTGAAGAAATGCAGCCCCAAACTTGCAAGGAACCTCCGCCATGCTTCACAGTTGCCTGCAGACACTCTTTGTTGTCAACAAACACCTCCGCCCTTCGCCAACAAACTGCCTCCTGCTACTGCCAAATATTTTACATTCTGACTCCAGAATCCAGAGCACCAGCTGCAATTTTTTTGCACCACAGTTCCTATATTTTCATGCATATTTGGGTCGCTTAGCCTTGTTTCAATGTCAGAGTTGTGGCTTTTTGGCCACAATCCTTTCATGAAGACCACTTCTGGCCAGACTTCTCCGGATAGTAGATGGGTGTACCTGGGTATCACTGGTTGCCACCAGTTCTCTGCTGATGGCACTGCTGGACATCTTCCAATATGGAAAGGAAGGAGGCATGATGTGTCTTTCATCTGCTGTAAGTTTCCAATCACTGCGTCTACAGTCCTCAACGTTGCCCGTTTCTTTGTACTTCTTCACAACAGCTTGAGCTGTACATCTTGGAACCCCAGCCTGCTTTTAAATCTTTGCCTTGTTGTGCTCAGTCTTGACCTGTGACATGAATCTTCCACAGCCCCACCTTAGTAGCAGAGTTTGATTGCTCCTCACCCAGTTTTACCCGTTCTATACAGCGGTTTATTTTTCAGTTAATGACTTGATGTGTTTCAACCTATGTATGAAGCTGATGATCATTGGCACCTGCTTGGTATAATTGGTTAATCATACACCTGACTCTAATCCTACAAAATCCCTGACTTTGTGCAAGTGTAAGAATTGGTGCTGGTTTGAAGCAAAAGGGTAGTCACATTTAGCTTTAGATTTTTCTTTTGTTTTGCTTGCTTTTCATTTTAAACGTAATTGAAAATTTATGGGATTTTTTACGTGCATCTTTTAAATTAATCCAAATTCTCTTAAAAAAATTAAAATTTTATTTTCCAACATCAATTAAAAAGTTATTATATCCTCATAAAAACAGTACAATACAGTACACTCATATGGTACAGTCCTTATGAATACAGCGGTATTAGCATCATTCCCAACATGTTTTTCCCTGAAACTGGGCTTCCTCAGGTGGTACTGTCCGCTTGGAATCAGAGCCTTCCTGGAAATGATCAGATAACTACAATGTCGGTTCAAGGATTAATAGCATTCCAAAAAGCCAACCAAAGACTGCAGGTGACCACAGGAGGCAGATAACAACTAAAAGCGTCTGGTTTTCAGAGAAGAAAAGAAGCACAAGGGCAAAGATTTTCCAACACAGGACACTCAAATATGGAGGTGGAGTCCTGTGATGTGTGGATATGTCCTTGTGGTTCCGGCTAGGGCATGTATTTGGGCATGTCACCACTGTCTCTGCCCCTTTGTTGCTTTTTATTTTGTAAATTGATCAAAACAAACAATCACAATATACTGTACATATTTGTCTATTTATTTATCTATCTACAATGTATCTATCTATCTATCTATCTATCTATCTATCTATCTATCTATCTATCTATCTATCTATCTATTATCTATCTATCTATCTATCTATCTATCTATCTATCTATCTATCTATCTATCTATCATCTATCTATCTATCTATCTATCTATCTATCTATCTATCTATCTATATCCACCTACAACATAACTATCTCTCTCTCTCTATCTATCTATCTATCTATCTATCTATCTCCACCTACAATGTATCTATCTATCTATCTATCTATCTATCTATCTATCTATCTATCTATCTATCTATCTATCTATCTGTCTATCTATCTCCACCTACAACATAACTATCTCTCTCTCTATCTATCTATCTATCTATCTATCTATCTATCTATCTATCTATCTATCTATCTATCTATCTATATCCACCTACAATGTATCTATTGATTATCTATCTATCTATCTATCTATCTATCTATTATCTATCTATCTATCTATCTATCTATCTATCTATCTATCTATCTATCTATTATCTATCTATCTATCTATCGATCTATCTATCTATCTATCTATCTATCTACACCTACAATGTATCTATCTATCTATCTATCTATCTATCTATCTATCTATCTATCTATCTATTATCTATCTATCTATCTATCTATCTATCTATCTATCTATCTACACCTACAATGTATCTATCTATCTATCTATCTATCTATCTATCTATCTACATCCACCTACAACATATCTATCTCTATCTATCTATCTATCTATCTATCTATCTATCTATCTATCTATCTTTCCATTGATTCATGTTCATTTCTATTTTTATGTAATTATTGGTTGCAGTTTCTTCCTTGTGTAATATAAACGCTCAATTTCAATAGACGATTGCGATTCATTCTGCTGTTGTATAACAATTACTATCTATCTATCTATCTATCTATCTATCTATCTATCTATCTATCTATCTCTCTCTCTCTATCTCTCTATCTATCTATCTATCTATCTATCTATCTATCTATCTATCTATCTATCTATCTATCTATCTATCTATCTCCACCTACAATGTATCTATCTATCTATCTATCTATCTATCTATCTATCTATCTATCTATCTATCTATCTATGTATCTATCTATCATCTATCATTCCATTGATTTGTGTTCATTTATATTTTTATGTAATTATTGGTTGCAGTTTCTTCCTTGTGTAATATAAACGCTCAATTTCAATAGACGATTGCGATTCATTCTGCTGTTGTATAACAATTACTTCTACAATCAGGATTAAGTAACAATGACGTTTTTTCGCCCGGCAGTCAATATTTACCAGCTTTTCGGGAAGATGCATTTGTCACTCATTAAATTCCCATTTCCTGTTGAGGAAAATAAAATAGGATTTGAAATCCTGGCATAGAGGTTTTTGCAGCCATTCTTCGCCAAGCCATTGACATGATGGTTGTCCGGGTAGAGTAAGAGGTAGTCGGACCCTCTTATTTTAGAAATGGGCCTGTTGGTAGTACAGTTACCGAACCGCTTCTTACCGACGTTTTTGGAGATACGGTCCTAAAGTTTAGGATAAAATAAAAGGAGTTGTCCTTTACCCTTAAATTACTCACTGTTTACGTAGAAGGGCTTTTCGACCATTTATAACTGACGGCCCGCTTTTTTGCAGTAACAATGAATTAGGACTAACATCTTCATTAACAATATGTTGTCGTCTTACTTAGCGTTAGCAGATAACTTTAACTCGCAAATATAATGT
>BLSH010088672.1:86116-101153 GCA_018402905.1 Glandirana rugosa | reverse complement strand
TCACTACAGTGGGCAGAGATCACTTACCTATCCAAAGTAAGAGTCACTACAGTGACCGGAGATCACTAACGTTTCCGACGTAAGGGGAACTACAGTGACTAGATATCTACAACGAGTAGGGAACACTATCGTTATTTCAACTATTTTTTCAAAATTTTCCATGTTATATGTTAAATTTTTTTATGTTAATTCATTTTTTTTTTATATTTTATTTGTTATAATTTCAATATTATTTTTTTATTCATTTTTATTACTATTTTTATTATGTGCAATCGCTGTTTACATATGTGCATGTGGCTGACGTGCACGTGAGCACAGGGTGATATGGGTGCTTTATTTGTATTATTTATTATTTTTATCATTATTTTTACTTATTTTTTTATTATAACTTTAATATTGTTTATTTTATATTTTTTTTTTACTTAATTGTATTTTTTTAAATTGTATATTGTACCTTTTAAAACTTTTTTATCAACTTTATTGCTATCACAAGGGATGAGCAACATCTATAGATCAGTGACATCAAGGGGAATGCAGCCTTTGCAATCACTAGAGGCCAGTGACATCACTGAGAATGAAACCTATCCATTCACTAGAGACGGGTGACATCACTGAGAATGAAACCTATCCATTCACTAGAGACGGGCGACATCACTGAGAATGCAGCCTATCCATTCACTAGAGACCGGTGACATCACTGAGAATGCAGCCTATCCATTCACTAGAGAGCGGTGACATCACTGAGAATGCAGCCTATCCATTCTCTAGAGAGTGGTGACATCACAGAGAATGCAGCCTATCCATTCACTAGAGACGGTCGACATCACTTAGAATGCAGCCTATCCATTCACTAGAGAGTGGTGACATCACTGAGAATGCAGCCTATCCATTCACTAGAGACGGTCGACATCACTGAGAATGCAGCCTATCCATTCACTAGAGAGCGGTGACATCACTGAGAATGAAACCTATCCATTCACTAGAGACGGGTGACATCACTGAGAATGCAGCCTATCCATTCACTAGAGAGCGGTGACATCACAGAGAATGCAGCCTATCCATTCACTAGAGAGCGGTGACATCACTGACAATGCAGCCTATCCATTCACTAGAGAGCGGTGACATCACTGAGAATGCAGCCTATCCATTCTCTAGAGAGTGGTGACATCACTGAGAATGAAACCTATCCATTCACTAGAGACGGGTGACATCACTGAGAATGAAACCTATCCATTCACTAGAGACCGGCGACATCACTGAGAATGCAGCCTATCCATTCACTAGAGACCGGTGACATCACTGAGAATGCAGCCTATCCATTCACTAGAGAGCGGTGACATCACTGAGAATGCAGCCTATCCATTCTCTAGAGAGTGGTGACATCACTGAGAATGAAACCTATCCATTCACTAGAGACGGGCGACATCACTGAGAATGCAGCCTATCCATTCACTAGAGAGCGGTGACATCACAGAGAATGCAGCCTATCCATTCACTAGAGAGCGGTGACATCACTGACAATGCAGCCTATCCATTCACTAGAGAGCGGTGACATCACTGAGAATGCAGCCTATCCATTAACTAGAGACTGGTGACATCACTGAGAATGCAGCCTATCCAATCACTAGAGACCAGTGACATCACTGAGAATGCAGCCTATCCATTCACTAGAGAGCGGTGACATCACTGAGAATGCAGCCTATCCATTCACTAGAGAGCGGCGACATCACTGAGAATGCAGCCTATCCATTCACTAGAGAGCGGAGACATCACTGAGAATGCAGCCTATCCATTCACTAGAGAGCGGTGACATCACTAAGAATGCAGCCTATCCATTCACTAGAGACCAGTGACATCACTGAGAATGCAGCCTATCCATTCACTACAGAGCAGTGACATCACTGAGAATGCAGCCTATCCATTCACTAGAGAGCAGTGACATCACTGAGAATGCAGCCTATCCATTCACTAGAGACCGGTGACATCACTGAGAATGCAGCCTATCCATTCACTAGAGAGCAGTGACATCACTGAGAATGCAGCCTATCCATTCTCTAGAGAGCGGTGACATCACTGAGAATGCAGCCTATCCATTCTCTAGAGAGCGGTGACATCACTGAGAATGCTCTTCAATTATATCTTCTTCTATAATCCTTGTAGTTTATATCAGTGAAGGAACGTTGTGCCCTCACTATCTTCCCGGTGTAAATAATGTCTTTCTGAATGTCAATAGCTCTTTCTAGAGAACAAACCGGTAAGTAAAGCACCTTGGTGTTTGCATAATCTGGTAGCATTATGAATACAAACAGTCTGATTAACAAACAAACATTCATCACTAAATGAAGTATGTGTCATTAAGTGCAGGGATGCTAATTAACAAGCATCGTTATTTATTAAAGGATAGAGGTTTGCAAAATATAATGCTAATGTTTTATGATCTCAGAAGAATTTGCTAATTTGTTTTCACACAATATTTTTTTTTCCTCTGCATTGTTCTGGGCACAGTGAGGTAACAACAATGATGATGGCATGAAAGCTGGAAATTCAGTACTAAAAATCACATAATAGCAATATACTGTATATAGAGTATCTCACAAAAGTAAGTACACCCCTCACATTTGTGTAAATATTTTATTCTATCTTTTCATGTGACAACACTGAAGAAATGACACTTTGCTACAATGTAAAGTAGTGAGTGTACAGCTTGTATAACAGTGTAAAATAACTCAACACACAGCCATTGATGTCTAAACCGCTGGCAACAAAAGTGAGTGCACCCCTAAGTGAAAATGTCCGAATTGGGCCCAAAGTGGTTCGCTCAACTCTATAACCTAGGCCATCTTTATGTAGAGCAACAATTATTTTTTCCGCTTCTTTTCAGAGAGTTCTTTGCCATGAGGTGCCATGTTGAACTTCCAGTGACCAGTATGAGAGAGTGAGAGCGATAACACCAAATTGAACACACCTGCTCCCCATTCACACCTGAGACCTTGTAACACTAACGAGGCAGAGCATGACCCCCTCCCTTCAGAGACTGGGCCGCAGGGCAGTATTCCAACATGATAACGACCCCAAACACACCTCCAAGACGACCACTGCCTTGCTAAAGAAGCTGAGGGTAAAGGTGATGGACTGGCCAAGAATGTCTCCAGAACTAAACCCTATTGGGCATCTGTGGGGCATCCTCAAACGGAAGGTGGAGGAGCACAAGGTCTCTAACATCCACCAGCTCCGTGATGTCATCATGGAGGAGGGGACCTGAGAAGCTCTGGTGAACTCCATGCCCAAGAGGGTTAAGGCAGTGCTGGAAAATAATGGTGGCCACACAAAATATTGACACTTTGGGCCCAATTCGGCCCAATGGCGTGATGCCATCATTGTCACTATGGAGCAAAATCTCTGAGGAACGTTTCCAACACCTGGTTGTATCCATGCCACCAAGAATGAAGGCAAAAGGGGGTCCAACCCGCTACTAATAAGGTGCACCTAAGTGATTGAATATTATAGCCGTACAGAACGCTCCACATGACAATGTAACAGTGGATGAGCAGCAATGGAGCCTCCAAAGCTGCTTAGCAACCATTGCAATGACCCCATGGTAGCCTGGGCTCGGAGGTAGTAAGATGGATAACTAAAACGAATGACATAGAAACATAGAAACATAGAAAAGTGACGGCAGAAAAAGACTGAGTAGTCCATCGAGTCTGCCCCTTTTTTATTTTTATTTTTTTTTATTTATTTATTTATTTATTTTTTACATTAACCTTGTTGTCTGACTATGGATTTATGTTGATCCCAAGCATGTTTGAAGCCATTTACTGTTGACTGTCTCACAACCTCTGTTGGTAGTTTATTCCAATCATCAACCACCCTTTCAGTAAAATCATACTTTCTAAGATTAGTTTTGAACTTCCCCCCAGTTAGTTTGAGGTCATGTCCCCGTGTTCTTGATTTTGGTTTCATATTGAAAAGACTGCCCTCCTGAACCTTATTCACCCCCTTGAGGTATTTAAAGGTTTCAATCATGTCTCCCCTCTCCCTTCTTTCCTCCAGACTGTACATATTAAGTTCCTGAAGTCGCTCTTGATATGTTTTATCCCCCAGACCTTTCACCATTTTTGTTACCCGTCTCTGAACTCGTTCTATCTTATCAATATCTTTTTGTAAGTGAGGTCTCCAGAACTGGGCACCGTATTCTAAGTGAGGTCTCACTAAAGATCTATATAGAGGAATCAGAACCTCCTTCCTCCTGCTGGTGATCCCTCTACTGATACATCCCAGAATTCTATTTGCTTTTCCCACTGCCTGGTTACACTGTTTGCTCATTTTGCAATCATCTGAAATAAGCACCCCCAAATCTTTTTCTTCTGTAGTGCTGGCTAACACTGTGCCCCCAATGCTGTACTCTCTAAGCGGATTCTTTTTCCCTAGATGCATTATTTTACATTTAGAAATATTGAACTGCAGTCTCCACTGCTTTGACCAATTATTTAAGAGTCACAAGCTGGTATTACAACAAATGACATCTAGTGGTAGAAAGATATTACTGCAGGGACAGCTCCGGACTGAACCCGGGTATTGCAGAAATCTTTTGAACTTTTAAAGAACTTTGCGTTTCATTTATTTATTTTAAGCTGAATTCCAGCTTAAAATAAATAAATGAAAGGCAAAAGTTCTTTAAAAGTTCAAAAGATTTCTGCAATACCCGGGTTCAGTCCGGAGCTGTCCCTGCAGTAATATCTTTCTACCACTAGATGTCATTCGTTTCACAGTGAAAATTTCTTTAACTAGTAAAGCTGTGTTTGCTACACATCACCTGAAGATCAATCAGCACAAAAAAAAATGCTGTATTGTTACCAGCCGCACAATATAAAGAAAACCGTACATCACAAATTCCACATCCTGATCTCCGTGCCTCTCTCTTTCACTGTGTCTAAGGTTGCAAAAGGTCCTTTTACAAAATGCCCAAACCGTTTACCCCACAAAATACTACAAGTCCCTCTTTTCATGGACGCCCAGCAAGGGTCTATTGTCTCTGAACGAAACCTTCGATCTCTACCGTAAAACGGAAGCACGGATAAATAGAGCAAGACATTTTCGCTCAATAAGTCGGCTCCCCCTGCTAAGGGCCAGGAACCAAAAAATACATTTAACAGCTGTTGGGCTTAAAAATTCCGTGCAGAAAATTTCTCTAGGGTGGTATGAATTGTATGCATTAGCAGCTGCTACATTCCCAGTCCAAAAATCCTGAAAAATTCGATTTTAAACCTAAAACGGAAGATATTTTATGAAAAAAAGTGATATTTACAAAAATTTCACAATATTGTCAAAAGTATTGGGACGCCTGCCTTTACACACACATGAACTTTAATGGCATCCCAGTCTTAGTCCGTAGGGTTCAATATTGAGCTGGCCCACCCTTTGCAGCGATAACAGCTTCAACTCTTCTGAGAAGGCTGTCCACAAGGTTTAGGAGTGTCTATGGCAGGGGGTCTCAAACTGGCGGCCCTCCAGCTTTTGCGAAACTACAAGTCCCATGAGGCTTTGCAAGGCTGACAGTTACAAGCATGACTCCCCCCAGGCAGAGGCATGATGAGACTTGTAGTTTCGCAACAGCTGGAGGGCCGCCAGTTTGAGACCCCTGGTTTATGGGAAGCAGTGTTGCCAACCTCCCGCAGCGTTTTTTACTGGCAAATCATGGAAAATCTTACTGGCAGAGCACGTTTTTTACTGGCAACCTGAAAAATAACTGAACACAACATGGAAACACTGACAATACCAATACCAAGTAGTTTGCTTGGTTTACACTTAAAAAGTGAGCACAGCATGACAAATTATCAGACCCTGATATTTATAGACAGTTCTAAAAATCACTGATTTTTACAAATTGTCAGTAAATTTACTGGCGGTTGGCAACACTGGTGGGAATGTATAACCATTGTTCCAGAAGCAACAAATATCAGATTGGAACCTTAAAGGGTCCCTTTACCCGGGCAATGGGATGCAAAAGTTGTCGTGGAGCTGCCTGCGTGCCAGACAAGATGTCATAAGTGCAAAATAAAACCAAAATTTAAACCGCGCTCCCACACAGCAATATATAAAGTGTAATATAAACCAAAACTGTAATATAATGTGTGCAAGTGATAATCTGTCACTCTTCAGTGACCATATTAACCTCTTGCTTACTGGGTACCTAAACCCCCCTCATGTCCAGACCAATTTTCGGCTTTCGGCGCTGTCGCATTTTAACTGACAATTGCGCGGACGTGCGACGTTGCACCCAAACAACATTTGCGTCCTTTTTTCCCCACAAATAGAGCTTTCTTTTGGTGGTATTTGATCCCCTCTGCGTCATTTTAGATCACTGCTATAAACAAACAAACATCGACGATTTTGAAAAAAGAACAATATTTTTTAATTTTTGCTATAATAAATATATAAAAAAGAAAATTATTCTTCAGTTTTTGCCGATATATATTGGTCTACATATTTTTGGTAAATAAAAAAATCACAATCGGCGTATATTGATTGATTTGCGCAAAAGTTATCGCATCTACAAACTATTGGAACTGATTTATGGCATTTTTTTATTATTTTATTTTAGTTTACTAGTAATGGCGGCGATCTGCGATTTTTATTGGGACTGTGATATTGCGGCGGACATGTCGGACATTTTTGACACTTTTTTGGGACCAATGAGATTTATACAGCAATCAGAAATGTAAATGTCCACTGATTACTGTATAAATGTCATTGGCACTGAATGGGGTTAACGCTAAGGGGGCAGTGAAGAGGTTAACTGTGTTCCCTCATTGTGTTCTAACTGTATGGGGGTGGGGCTGGCCGGGACATAACAGATCTAACTGATCTGGATCACAGGGATCATTAGATCTGCTATGTTCCTCCTCACAGGGCAGGGAACATCTGCGATTACTTGTTCTGCTGCTCTTACAGGGGATTGCGGGTCTCCGGCGGACATCGGGTCTGCCCGACCCGCGGGGACGCCCACGTAGAGCACGGCGGCCTGTGAGAGCCCGCCGCCGCCTGGACGTCCCCCCGGCTATGGCGCAGATCTGGACTGGTTAAACAAATATAAAATTCAATGGATTCATATTAATTCAGTGCAAAAATTGTCCATATCCGATATATAAAACAAATAATCAATGAATGCAGAAATTTAAAATTAAGTTTAAGGTGCCATGGTGCAAATAGTCTTTGAAAATCTGTGTAAAACTCTGTCACACTTCAATAGAGTGCATAAGTAGTAAAGTTCAGTATCTCAGTGCAAATAGGTCCATATCAAATGTACACATAAAGTGACAGTGCCAAATCTTCCAATTAACAATGCTGATCAGTGGCGAATATTGGATGACATCCACCTTCACCAACACCAGTGTCACAACCCACTCACCGGAACAAGTTAATCCCCATGACAGGGATCAATAGCGCTTTTCACAATATCCTCCAGAGGCTAGAGTCACCCTTTGATGGAGATGAGTCAACCACGGTGCCTCAGGGATAGAGGATGATGTTAAAAACAAGAAGGGGACTCCAATGGTGAAGTATGCCTTCCAATTTTATTAATAAAGTAGTTGAAACATCCAAAAGTATCAAAGGGTAAAAACCAGGACGCAGGGGATGCCAAAAGCACTCCACCTGCATTCCACTGAGCGGAAATGACTTCCGGTCTCCCGACACGGCGTTTTGTCAGCAACGTGCTGACATCATCATGTTCAAGAAGCGCATTGGTGAGGTCAGGCATTGATGTTGGACCAGAAGGCCTGGCTTGTAGTCCCCGCTCTAATTCATCCCAAATCCTGGGTTGAGGTCAAGACTCTGTGCAGGCCAGTCAAGTTCCTCCACCCCAAACTCATTCATCCATGTCTTTATTGGCCTTGCTTTGTGCACTGGTCCAAATCATTTGGTGGAGGGGGGATTATGATGGGGGGTTGTTCTTCAGGGGGTTGGATTTGGCCCCTTAGTTCCAGTGAAGGGAACTCTTAAGGCGTCAGCATACCAAGACATTTTGCACAATTTCATGCTCCATACTTTGTGGGAAGAGTTTGGGGATGGCCCCTTCCTGTTCCAACATGACTGCGCACCACTGCACAAAGCAAGGTCCATAAAGACATGGATGAGTGAGTGTGGGGTGGAGGAACTTGACTGGCCTGCACAGAGTCCTGATCTCAACGCAATAGAACACCTTTGGGATGAATTAGAGCGGAGACTGCAAGCCAGGCCTTCTCATCCAACATCAGCGCCTGACCTCACAAATGCACTTCTGGAAGAATGGTCAAACATTCCCATAGACACTCCTAAACCTTGTGGACAGCCTTCCCAGAAGAGGTGAAGCTGTTATAGCTGCAAAGGGTGGGCCAACTCAACACTGAACCCTACGGACTAAGACTGGGATGCCATTAACGTTCAAGTGCGTGTAAAGGCAGGTGTCCCAATACTTTTGGTAATATAGTGTATGTTTAAAAGTAGTCTACCTTTAAGCCTGCCTTAATTTTCTTATATACCTCAGGCTTTTGTACGGTTGTTGCTAAAGAAGCCTTTTGTTTGAAGGAAATTCATTGGAGTCCTTTTTATTAAATGCCAGCAAACACTCGGGTGACTTGCGGCTTCCAAGCAGCATGACCTGAACCTGTGTAGTGTCAAAGAGAAAAACCACCCAGGAATATATCTACCTGACGGTTCCAGTGAACGGCGGCCCTTTTCCTCTACATGCGAAGTGTGACGAAGAGGAGACGGATGGATTCTAATTGACCTCTGCTACCCGCAGTTATTGCAGAGGGAGATGAATATCGCCGAGTGTGCTGGTCTGCTAAACTGGCTCATGACACCATCCAGAACAGGTTATCCGGTGTGCAGAACTCGCCTCCCAAAAGAGTCTCCGCCGCAGTCATTTCCTGTGTTGTTTCCACTTTTATCTCATTGTAGAAAGAACCTCGTCCCCACCGGACCTCATCTGTGCGGGATGAGTGGGTGCGGAGTCCGCTAATTATTGTTCTGTATGCCTCGCGGAGTCTCTGAAACTTTAAAAAAATAAAAGGTTGTGTTAATATTCTGGCTTTTTCTAAGCCCAACTCTAGGATGGAATAAAAAACACAGCAAGGGTTAAAGAGGAACTTCCCCACTTACCTTGTGGTGGTATCTGCACATTTCAGATACTCACCCATCCGGTGGATCCGGCGTTGACCCACTGAGATCATCTCATGCCCAGCCACAGCACCATCTCGCGCCGCCATGTTCTACCTGACGTCTTTGAGAGGCCCACCGCCTCTTCCGGGTTCAGCAGGTGGGCCTCTCGATGACAGTATGTGATGCACATTTCCCAGGAGGCACCGCGGGTAGTGTGCCCGTAATTCGCCTAAGGCGAGTGACGTGCATGGGGAGGCGGGGCAGACATAAACAAAACGCGTAAGCAAGAGAAAAAAAAAATTGCCCGTTTTTGCCAAAGGAAGGGAAGAAGGGTGGAGAGGCGGGATCTCTCTCGGGAGGGTGAAGGTCTACTTTAGAACTTATGGCAAAACTTTTTTGTCTTTTTTCCGAGTGTTTTTTTATTTCTCTTCTCACTGGCCTACCACTACATAGGCTATCCACTCTCCAGTCCATCATGAATGTTGCTGCCAGACTCATCCGCCTTACTAACTAATCTGTTTCAGTCCCTCCACTGGCTTTCATTAGCCCAACGTAAAAAAATTCTAAATACTAACCACAACGTACAAAGCCATCCACAGCTCCGCCCCCAGCTACATCTTCACCCTTAACTCAAAATATCACCCAAATTGTTCCTCCTAAGGCCTCCTGCTGTATAGCGCCCTAGTCACCTCCTCCCATGACTTCTCCAGAGCCTCCCCCATCCGCTGGAACTCCCTACCCCAATCTGTCCGGGTTATCTCCTACCCAGTCCACCTTTAGGCGATCTCTAAAGACTCATTTAGAGAAGCCTGCCCTGCTTCTAGCTAAAAACTGTTTGTTAACCACTTCCATCAGTTCATTGCCCACAGCTATGGCCTTTTGTACCTTTTTGTCCCCTTTGAAATTGTAAACTTTACGAGCAGGACGTTCCTAATCAGTGGCAGCTGGTGAAATTTTAGGATGGGGGGTGCCAGACCCCGCCCTTCCCTTTTGACCCCTCCCACTCCTCATAAGCTACATCCCTTATAGTTTCCACCCATTGTGTCAGGAGTATACAGCCCAGCATCACCAGATAGGGTATACAGCATCACCAGATAGGAGTATACAAAGCCACCAGATAGGGTATTCAGAGCCACCAGAGCAGTATAGAGAGCCCCAGATAGGAGTATACAGAGCCACCAGATAGCAGTATACAGAGCCCCGGATAGGAGTATACAGAGCCACCAGAGCAGTATACAATGCCCTAGATAGGGTATACAGAGCCACAAGAGCAGTATACAGAGCTCCAGATAGGAGTATACAGAGCTGTTTTGAACTTTATTTTAAATCGACAGCTTCGCCACCAGCTACATCATCATCCTCGACTCAAAATATCACCTAAATTGTCCACTCAGCTACTCCCAAGACCTCCTGCTGTCTAGCTCCTTAGTCACCTACTCCCATGGTGGTTTCCAGGACTTCTCCAGAGCCTCTCCCATCCTCTGAAACTCCCTACCCCAATTTATCCGGTTATTTCCTACCCTGTTCACCTTTAGGTGATCTCTGAAGACTCATTCAGAGAAGCCTGCCCTGCCTACACCTAAAAAATGTTTGTCAACCACTTCCATCAGCTCATTAACCAGCTGTGGCCTTTTGTACCTTTTTGCTACCTTTTGGATTGTAGGTTTTACGAACAGGACCCTTCTAATCCTTCTGCATTGAACTGTATTGTAACTCTGTTGTCTATTAACCCCCTAGAGCTGACACCTGTTGGCCCTTTAAGGGGTTTAGAATGCCGGGAGATGTGACTTATGATTGGCTGTCACGGTTGTCACTTGATTCGGAAGCTCTCGATCATAGGCAGCGAATTGTAGCTTTCCATTAGCCGCTGGTAACTGTGCAGGGAGCGTGCAGGGTGTGCGCTCTCGGCACAGCTCTATTGGCGCTATTGCACACAAATATGCGGCCACTCAGCGCAAGTCTCGGCCACATATTTGCATGCGCTCAGCTGCAAGAGATTAAGGTGCCACTCTTCCAGCCTGACCGCCATGTGGATGTAGATATAATCATATAAAATGGCCTCACACAGCTCTCCTTTGCAAGCCATGCCCCCCTGACATGTTTCGCCTTATCCAGCGGACCTTAATCACAGAGGTAACTACTCTATGAGGTATTGTACTGCCCCCCTTATATTTTAAAGTGCTGAGACAACTGTTTTGTATTTTGTATAGAGTAAAAGACAGTTATAACCCATGATAGTTTTTTTTTGCCATCTACATTCTGCTATTGGGTAGATTTCCCTTCACTTCCTGTCCCATAGCCAAAACAGGAAGTGAGAGGAAATCCCTCCAAAGTGAGAGAACCCCTGGTTGTCACCAGAACTGGTGTCTCTATTGGCAGATTTCCCCTCTATTCCTGTTCTGTAACAACCCAAAATGTGGGATTTTACTTTCACTTTTGGTGATAGGAAGAAACAGGGCAATCAGAGGGTGAATCTTCCTTAAAGTGGCACAGACAACAATAAAAACTTGAAAGGGGTTCTAATCCAAAGTATTTGTATCCAAAATAAGATTTTATTCCAAACATGCCTGTATATGTATGTGAAATATTACACAACATTATTTCATATACATATACAATGCCGTAAGTAGAAAAGCCAACACATTTTAAGAGTCATACAATACCATCTTCATCAGGGCTTAAGCTCCAACCAGCTGCTGAATATGGCCGAGTTCTTTTAGATATGCAGTTTTGAAATAATAACCCCGAGTCCACACCTGCTGATTTTATTTTGCCCTTGATGAAGGTGGTGTTGTATGGATCAAGAAATGTGTTGGCTGTTGCACTTATCACAGGTTTAGAATAAACCCTGTTATGGGTTCTAATATCTCGGTGTGGAGCTTTATTTTTTAGGCTCAAAATTGTATTCACAGTATAGAAGCAGCCCACATGTCACCCAGATGCCCTGCTGGATCATTATAAGTACAGTATTAATAAAATACATTTCAAGTACTAAAACAGTATTGTCACATACCGGTATGGGGAGCTCAAACATAGTTCCTGTCCAAGCAATACCGGGTGAGGGTGGCCTCTCACACATTTTCTGTCCAAGCAACCCTGGATGAAGGTAGCCTCTTACACAATCCCCGTCCAAGCAACCCTAGATGAGGGTGGCCTCTCACACAACTATTGTCCAAGCAACCCTAGATGAGGGTGGCCTCTCACACAACTATTGTCCAAGCAACCCTAGATGAGGGTGGCCTCTCACACAACTATCATCCAAGCAACCCTGGATGAGGGTGGCCTCTCACACAACTATCGTCCAAGCAACCCTGGATGAGGGTGGCCTCTCACACAACTATCGTCCAAGCAACCCTAGATGAGGGTGGCCTCTCACACAACTATCGTCCAAGCAACCCTTGATGAGGGTGGCCTCTCACACAACTATAGTCCAAGCAACCCTAGATGAGGGTGGCCTCTCACACAACTATAGTCCAAGCAACCCTAGATGAGGGTGGCCTCTCACACAACTATAGTCCAAGCAACCCTAGATGAGGGTGGCCTCTCACACAACTATAGTCCAAGCAACCCTGGATGACAATTCTGTCCCTGGAAGATGGGACAGGGGCTACTAGGGCAATGGAGGGTTGCAGGTGCCAAAAAGCTGGATCTGTAGATTTAAGCTTGGAAGCACTGGTGTTAGTTGTGCAGAAACACAGCAATGAGGGCACCTAGAATTCACCAAATCTAGTAGAGATCAGAGCCGGTTCATGAGCCGAGTTTGGTAACATTTGAGCAGGAAGGCACCAAATCATGAGCAGAAGGGAGGGGATGAGCAGAAATTGGCAAAGCGTGCGCAATAGACGCATGCAATTCATTTCGGTCCAAATACAAATTTGGATGAACTTTTCGTTATTAGGAGACCAGCCCTTATCTGGGCATGCAGCCTGGCAGGTGAGGAAAGGGGGTAATGACTGAGTGCCTCCTCCCGCTGAACCATACCAGGCCACATGCCCTCAACATGGGGGGAGGGGGGGTGGGTGCTTTGGTGCGGCGGGGCTCTAATTCCCCCACCTCAAAACACCTTGCTCCCATGTTGATGGGGACAAGGGCCTCTTCCTCACAACCATGGGCGGTGGTTTTGGGGGTCCATGGGCAGGGGGCTTTTATTAAAAAAAAAAAAAACAATGTCTCCTGATGTAGATCCATCATCAATGCCAATGCCCACTGCACCGCTGGCTGCCCCCGCCCGCTGAACCATACCAGGCCACATGCCCTCAACATGGGGGGGTGGGTGCTTTGGTGCGGCGTGGCTCTAATTCCCCCACCTCAAAACACCTTGCTCCCATGTTAATGGGGACAAGGGCCTCTTCCTCACAACCATGGGCGGTGGTTTTGGGGGTCCATGGGCAGGTGGCTTTTATTTAAAAAAAAAACCAATGTCTCCTGATGTAGATCCATCATCAATCCCAATGCCCACTGCACCGCTGGCGCATCTAAACAAATGGAACAGAACAAATTAATAATAAATAATAATAATAAAAAGTTTTTCTTATTATTGTTGCTATTTATTATTATTAATTTGTTAAGTTCCATTCATTTAGATACAGCATTCGTTATTTTGGATAATTCGTGACTTTGTATTAGTTTGTATTTGTTACGTTCACTAACAGCCAAATTTGAAAGGAAATTCCAATACCTATACTTTAATAGTAATAGTTAAGTTATTATTAGTTAGTTATTTCAGATTTTCAAATTTTCGGGTTATCGAATTTTCGTTCTTTTGAATTTTCTTACTTTTGAATTTTCGTTCTTATTTTCAGATTTTGTAATTTTCGAATTTCCAATTTTCTGAATTTACAAATTTTCTAATTTCAGAATTTTCAAATTTACGAATATTCAAGATTAAAAATTTACAAATTTTCGAATATTCAAACTTACAATCTGAATCTGAAAAAATTGTTAAAAGGGTTGTTAAAAGGGTTTTCGTTAATTTGGATATTTCCGTATTAATAAATTACCAACTGTACATTTATTTTCTCCATCAGCTCATCCCCCACAATTATTAATATTGGTATCTCATGACCCTCACTCTTAGATTGTAAAGAGAAGGGCCCTCTGATTTTTTTTTCCTCAATTTTATTGGCCTTAGGTATACATAGTACACAGGAAATTGGAACTGGCAAGTCATACATCACACAAGCTAGAAGCCCTCATCACTTTCTTAGCCTCTAAAGTCTGTTCCGTATCCTGAGACCCGCACGCACCTTGTTAATTTTTTAAATAATAAAACTAAATTTAAAATTATTACATTTTTTTAAAATAAAGGACGTCTGGAGCCAGGGGGGCCCCTCTGACAAGGGGGCCAGGGGCAATTGCCCCTTTTTCCGCCTTATAAATGTGGCAGTGACTTATTAACACATACAGTATGCACATGAATGTTCAATATAGAACTAGTCTAAATAACAGAGACCTATCAGCGTCAACAGAAAATGTTCTCCAAATGTTTGCATTGGGCAAATAGTCTACAACAGTGTTTTTCAACATTTATTCAGGCAAGGCACCCTGTAGAATCACAAACAATCCCAGGGGGCCACCAGTCTCGTTCACACCAAGAGGTGCGTCTGAGCAGACATGCTTTTTTGCGCGTTTCCCTCCTAGCACAACTCCACCAAATCCCCCCTCCTAGTACCCCCCCCACCCAAATCTTCCTCCGATCACAAACCTCCCCTCCCAGAACAACCCCCCCCTCCTAGCACAACCCTCCACCCAAATCCCCCTCCCAGCATGAACCCCCCTCCTAGCCCCCCCAAACACGACCCTCCCCCTAAACCCCCTCCCGAACACGACCCTCCCCCTAAACCCACCCCCCACGATCCTCCCCCCAAGTACGACCCTCCCCCTAAACCCACCT
>BLSH010088672.1:46371-60992 GCA_018402905.1 Glandirana rugosa | reverse complement strand
GATGGACTGGCCAAGCATGTCTCCAGACCTAAACCCTATTGAGCATCTGTGGGGCATCCTCAAATGGAAGGTGGAGAAGCGCAAGGTCTCTAACATCCACCAGCTCCATGGTGTCATCATGGAGGAGTGGAAGAGAACTGCAGTGGCAACCTGTGAAGCTCTGGTGAACTCCATGCCCAAGAGGGTTAAGGCAGTGCTGGAAAATAATGGTGGCCACACAAAATAATGACACATTGGGCCCAATTTGAACATTTTTGTTGCAAGCGGTTTAGACATTAATGGCTGTGTGTTGAGTTATTTTGAGGGGACAGCAAATTTACACTGCTATACAAGCTGTACACTCACTACTTTACATTGTAGCAAAGTGTCATTTCTTCAGTGTTGTCACATGAAAAGATAGAATAAAATATTTACAAAAATGTGAGGGGTGTACTTACTTTTGTGAGATACTCTATATATATATATTATAATGGGACAGTGCCTAACCTCAAAAATGTGCTTCTGGAAGAATGTTCAAACATTCCCATAGACTATGGGTGCCCAACAAGTGGCCCGGAGGGCCATATGTGGCCAGCAACCTCCTGCTCTGGGATGGCAGGTTGGCACAAATTTGCCGACCCGCCTTCCCTGAGTATCAGTGTTGTGAATGAAGCCAGCTGCAGAGCAGAGCCACATAAGCCATTGCTTCCTGTATAGCGCCGGCTCCTGTCACAGGCGGAGTAAAGGTAAGTTTATTGCTAAAATGAAAAAAGTGTATATACAGTATGGACATATTTGCTCTGCAGTGGTTACTGGGCTGTTTGCAAACTGATCCACTGATGCAGTGCACCTGTGGGTTACCTGCACCGAGCCATAGCCTTCTGGTATTACCTGCGGGTTTGGTGAGCTTTCAGAAAGTGCACCACACATGCAGGATATAATAGAAGTCTATGGCAAAGTGCAGATAACCCTCAGGAAAGCCACAGGTGCACTGCGCTACACCCTTGGTATGGGTAAACCCCAGCCCGTCAGTGTGAAAGCAGCCTTAGGCTTCTTTTACCCAATCAGATCCTTCTATTTACCTCTATGGAGCGGCTGAAGTCCGTTTATACCCGCCTACCTCCAAACCGATCCGCTAAAAAAACAGAAGAGGATCCATCCCCCTTCCATCTGTGCAAATCGGATCGGAAGGAACCATAGAGTAGAGTGGGCTGTGTCCATGTCCGCTCTGCAACTGGCAAGGGTGAAGGAAACCTAGTTGGAGAGGTGACCTGAGTAACATAGGTGTGCGTAGCCTATTGCGTTAGGGTGTGCACCCCAAAGTTTACACACACACACACAGACACACTATCACATATTAATGTAAACAAACATTTGAAAATGTATTAAAGCATGGTGGGCAATATCAGTACGGCAGTGGATGGTGTCAGTAATTTTTTATTTGTATTATTATTTTTTACTATTTTTTAAAAATTCTTTATTATAATATTATTTTTTTTATTTTTTTTTTACAGTTTTTTTTAGGAGCCCTATTGTAGGACTTTGGTGAAATATCAGGGGTCTTGAGGCAGAGAAAGAGACTGAGGACAGAGATTCCCCTGTCCCTTTCTATGCAGCCTCAGCTACACTGGACAGTGAATGAATGGGAAGTGCTCTCTGCTAAGCAGCTTCCTGTTCATTCACCAACAAAATTTACTATGCTTCAGTTATGAATGGACACAGGAGCAACTGGTACCGATCACTCACTGTATTCATTCGGAAAATTAATCGGCTGGTAAATCACATATTTGCCAGCCCCTTCACCCACCCTCGATCCTGACACATCCCCTGCAGCAGCCAGAGAGGAGAGGAGGGAATTTGGCAACGATGAGCGGGGAGAGTGGTGAGACATCAGGGAGATTTGGAACCGTGAAAAAAGTAGAGGATGGGACTTTAAATGAGGTTTAGGAGTGTCTATGGGAATGTTCGACCATTCTTCCAAAAGCACATTAGTGAGGTCAGGCACTTATGTTGGATGAGAAGTCCTGGCTCACAGTCTCCACTCTAATTCATCCCAAAGGTGTTCTATCGGGTCAGGACTCTGTGCAGGCCATTCATGTTCCTCCTCCCCAAACTCGCTCATCCATGTCTTTATGGACCTTGCTTTGTGCACTGGTCCAAATCATTTGTTGGAGGTAGGATTATGGTGAGGGGCTGTTTTTCAGAGTTTGGGCTTTACCCCTTAGTTCCAGAACGCTTAAGGCTTCAGCAAACCAAGACATTTTGGACAATTTCATGCTCCCAACTTTGTGGGAAGAGTTTGGGGATGGCCCCTTCCTGTTCCAACATGACTGCGCACCACTGCACAATGCAAGGTCCATAAAGACATAGATGAGCGAGTTTGGAGTGGAGGAACTTCACTGCTCTTCATAGAGTCCTGACTTCAACCCGATAGAACACCTTTAAGATGAATTAGAGTGGAGACTGTGAGCCAAGCCTTCTCATCCAACATCAGTGCCTGACCTCACAAATGCTCTTCTGGAAGAATGGTCAAACATTCCCATAGACACTCCTAAAACTTGTGGACAGCATTCCCAGAAGAGTTGAAGCTGTTATAGCTACAAAGGATGGGCCAACTCAATATTGAACCCTACGGACTAAGACTGGGATGCCATTAAAGTTCATGTGCGTGTAAAGGCAGGGGTCCCAATACTTTTGGTAATATAGTGTATATACTATATTGTGGTAGATTGAGCCTGTGCCACTGGTTAAAATGGCGGTCTGGGCCAGGTTTTCCAGGAAAGAAGTACACTAATGACACAGGTGTGTGCTGGGTTTGTTAGAGACAGAGTGAGAGGTCAGTGGCCCAACCCTCCTGTTAGAGAATACCCTGCAAAAAGGCACAGTTTGGGACTATTTGAACGCTCCCGCGCATGCTTGCACGCACCCGCGCCGGAAACAGCGCCAAACGGCTCTATTTCAGCCCAGCAGACCCTGCAGCAAGTGCTGTCTAATCTACAGCGTGTGGCGTGTGTTCCTGAGCAACCTGTACTCCGATTCTCTGTTCCTGTGACCCGGCTTGCCTGACTTTGCTGATTTCTGCCTGCACCGACCCCTGGACTGTCTATGACCACTCTCTTACCTAGCCCTCCTTTACTTTGCCTGCCCGCCTGTTGACGACCCTGCCTGAACCCGACCATCCATCTGCCTGCTCCTCTTGTACTGCACCGACAGCTTGTTTCACGACCTGGCCTTTACGACCGTTCTTTAAGTGCACGAGTGCACCAGTGGACTTCTACCAACACCAGTGACCCAGTCCCACCCTCGTGCCATCCTGCACTCCCGAGCTACCAGGGGTTCCCGAGTCAGGGTAGTAAGGGAGGTTACCCACCGCATAAGTCAGACTCATCCACCAGGTACGTGACACCTCCCAAGGGAGTCAGTATGTGAAGGGTGCTGTGAGGTGCACATCACACCATACTGTCCAGGTCAAGACAGACGAAGGCCCAAGCCTGTGTGGATGTAGAATCTGTGAGCTTTTGGTAATATAGTGTATATATATATATATAGTTAAAGAGGGTAGGGAGAGGAGATGGGCTAGTGTAGTTTAACAGGCTGATTACAGGAATCAGACTTGGAAGGTATGAGGGGAAAATAAGGCCTTCCCCACCGAGTGGTGGTCTGAGCTTTCTGTCCAGACTCAGGAGGGCTTATGTTGCAGTCAACTACAAAAGCTGAGGCCGCCACCCGGTGGGGAAGGCCTTTTTCCCCTCATACCTTCCAAGTCTGATTCCTGTAATCAGCCTGTTAAACGACACTAGCCGGTATTTCCTGGGGTTGCTTGTGGATGCGCAGTGCCCCCCTCCCCGGTGTGACATGCGGCGGTGGTTGGATGCCATTCCGCTTGGGGTTAGGGCACACAGTTGAGCTCAATGAGATATTTAACAAATGGCCTGTTAAGTCCCTGAGGAAGCCTTGCTTAGGCGAAACATGTAGGACGCCAACTTCTTGGACAGTGCCGTAACCCTTAAACTGTACCCCACTAACACATGCGTCTGTATTTGTTTATGATTTTTACCTTTTTGATATTTGTACTAGTATGCATGATTGCACTTTTTAATATGTACACAATAAAAACTTGATTTTATTCAGTTGCTAATCTCTTGTGTCTTAAAGCACCGCTATAATCCCATACCAATTTCCCTAATTCCCCTGCTATCAACGGGATGAGGTGCTAATAATTCTAGTGTCACCATGCCATTGAACAATATCTTCCATACATATATATAGGTTCGACCCAACTGTGGAACTCCATAAGGTAACTGTTTTTGTCTTGGGGTATAGGGGTCCTTTAATGAGAACAAAAAAGTTTAAATTTAAGCAGAAAATACAGCAAAAGTTGATGACCTGTTAAATAGTTAAATTGCCTGAATCCTATCTTTTCTGTTATTTTACAATCATCACATTAACGCTTCTTTTAGATAGCATGCTAGAGGAACATTTTCAAGCGGTAATTGTAATTACTCTTGGGTGACCTCATTGAACCCCCTGAGAATTTAGCATTCGTTAAGAGATGAGGGCACATTATGTCAAAACATCAAAATGCTAATTTATACAAAAATTGCATGGAAAATGTATAGCTTATTAGAAAACAGTACCAATAAATTGCAAAATATACATTAAGTCAGAGACTCATGGCATAAAATAAGTGAATATCCAGTTTTCAATTTTCCATTTCCATACCATTATATTTGTATGTATCAGCCTTGTTATGTTAAAATTGACCTATACTCTCCTAAAAGTTTCCCTCATAGACTGTTAAACTAAGAAAAAGTAAAATTAGAGGTTAAATCCATACCTAGTCTATAGGAGGAGGAGCTCCTGGTCCTCCGAGTGCTGGATTTTAGAATTAAAGTTCAGGCTTTGGTCACTTTCTTTGTTCCAGTGGGGATTAAGGTCTGTGTGGCAATTATTGGAATCCAACTGATCAACAGTTCTGAGTGTTTAGTTTGACTGACCACACCTTTATTTTTTTCATTTTTAATGGAATGGGGAAGGGTAACAATTAGAGTTGAGCGGACACCTGGATGTTTGGGTTGGCCGAACTTCGCGGAAACGTTCGGGTTCGGTACCGAACGTTACCCGAATTTGACCCCGGACCCCAAGTCAATGGGGATCCGAACTTTTCGGCACAAAAATGGCTGTAAAAAAGTCCTGGAAAGTGCTAGAGGGCTGCAAAAGGAAGAAAAATGGGAGATGTTATTGGATCTGCAATCTGTCCCTCAAAGCAGTAGTGATCTCTACCTAGTCCAGTGTCAGATCGTTCTGTAATCAGATCTTTCTGTAATGCAGGATGAGATGTTATAGATCTACAATCTGTCCCTCACAGCAGTAGTAGTAATCTCTACCTAGTTATTAGATCTGCAATCTGTCCCTCGCAGCGCCAGCAGCTTCCTCTCCCTACACTATCCTGAGAGCATGTGACATGCAGCACTATGACTCCAGCCCCATATAGAGGCTGGGTCACATGATGCACTGGCCAATCACAGCCATGCCATTAGTAGGCATGGCTGTGATGGCTTCTAGGGAAAACCAGTGAAACGCTTGTTGATTGGCTGCCCTGCAGCTATTCAACATGCATGATAAAATACCAGAACCCAGAACCCGAACCCGGACTTTTTCCTCAAACGTTCGGGTTCGGGACACGAACACCCGAAAGTTCGGTACGGACCCGAACGTTACAGTTCGGGTTCGCTCAACTCTAGTAACAATCTTATCATGTTTTTATTGATATCTCTGTCTTCACCTTCTCTATTTGTCCTAGTCGCCCTTGTCCCTGAGACTGTAAGTGGTGGTAAATCCAAAATGATGAGTTGTTAAAGCAGAACTCGGGGATCGGCAGAAAATACCCAATTAGTAAACCCCCTACACAAAACACTGGAAATAAACAGAGGGCTGCGCTGGACAAACTATAGGATAAATCTCTAAGTAACCAACTTTAGGATGAAATGAGAGGGTTAATCTCAAGGTGATGCAGTGTAAGTTAAACAAAAAATTAAAAATTAAAAGAGATGTTGAGAAGCCTTCAGTCCCAATCTGTTAAGCCAGAATAATATAGATCCAGTCCTCCATCAAATTGTATGAATCTTGTAGTAGATAAAATAACACCTAGAGTGCTGTATGAGAATTCTGTGCAATCCACCACCGAATTATGGAAGGCTTACAGGAATGATATATAAATGGCGCTTGTGGCTTTTCCCCAGCCAGGGGTGTGTGATGAATCCCTTCAGGATCTCTGCGCCGAGATGTCTCACACCGTAACTCAAAACAGTAGCATGGTCAATCCAGATTTGCCATATAAAATAAATAGACTGGCATAGCGTAATACCATCAACAAGTTTAATATGTAGATAAAATCCTACTTACAAAATAGTAGTGTTAAAATTTGCAAAAGCCGGCCAGCATTCCCATCTCACGGGCTGGAGGCATCAGCGGTAACGTCTGCACGCCCAAAAACACTAAACAGTTATTACATTTGTGAAATTTTTTACCACTGAAGAGAAAATACTAATTTAATTTTCAGGAAGTCGGCTCTGCAGTTCAAATAATGCATCATGTATTCTGCCAGGGAGGATCTGTGAGAACAGTGATTGCATCATATCCTCTTCTCTCTTTACACGATCCTCAAACTACATTTCCCATGGTGCATTGCATATTGCAATGAATGTGGGAGGTACACTAGGCCTGTACATGTAAATGTGAACACGCCCACTTCAACATGAATCACGCCCCTCATTCTGCTGCCAGGCCCACTACTCGGTAACACACAGCAGGGCAGGATAGGTTACAGCCTTATAAATGCAAAGCATGTCTGTCCTCTCCCCCTCCAGTCACAACAGGAGATAAACTTATTGCCCTTACATGCTTTATGTAATCATTACTGATCTGTACGCACATCCCATAATGATATATTATACACATCCCATAATGATATATTATACACATCCCATAATGATATATTATACACACTATACTGTGCTGCAATTCACTATTAGAAATATTCCTCCTCCTGCTGTAGATTTGAGATCTTTCTAACAGCAATCAGTGCTGGTATGGTGTATGAGAACATCCCTAACCACACCACAGAATGAAAGAGCCGGGCCATGATGTTTTACATCAGCGTGTGACACAAGTAAATGTCCGCATGAGAAAAAAACAAAAAAGTGCAGTGAACTTACTAATCAATAACACAATAATGGTGGAACCCTCTAATGTATGGAAATTTCAATAAATTTCAGTGTCACCACAATACCGACATCTGTGATATGTAACACCACATATAATACACATCACACTGAAAATAAGACATAAAAATGACTGCAAACTTTGCAGAAATGGTGGAAACTCCTCCTACAGTTATTTGGCAGTGTACGGCATCAGTAAAGCAGTGGATGGTGTCCACCGCTTATCAGTGCAGCCTTATCAGTGCCCATATGTGTAGGCCCATCAGTGCAGCATATCAGTGCCCATCAGTGCGGCCTATCTGTACCCATCAGTGCAGCTTACCAGTGCCCATCAGTGCGGCGTATCAGTGCCCACCAATGCAGCTTATCAGTGCCCATCAGTGCAGCGTATCAGTGCCCATTAGTGCAGCTTACCTGCGCCCATCAGTGCGCCTTATTGGTGCCCATCATTGCGGTCACACCAATGCCCACCAGTGCAGCTTAGCAGTGGCCATCAATGCGGCTTATCAGTGCCCATCAGTGCGGCTTATCTTTGCCCATCAGTGCAGCTTACCTATGCCCATCAGTGCAGCTTACCTGTGCCCATCAATGCGGCTTACCTGTGCCCATCAGTGCAGCTTATCAATGCCCATCAGTGCAGAGCAGGGAATATTACCAGAGATGAGCCGCATTGCAGAGCAGAGATCTCAGGCTGACAGGTGTTGTATGTGGAAACACCGCTCTCAGTAATGACCCGCCTACCCGACCTGCATTGTGAAAGACAGTGCACCTGGAGGTGGGATATTACTGAGAGCAGTGTTTACACATACACCTGTCAGCCTGAGATCTCCGCTCTGCAATGCGGCTCATCTCAGGTAACATTCCCTGCTCTCAGCACTGAGAGAGTTAGAGGGCAATGGTGGTGGAGAGAAAGTGGCAGGGCGTGGTGCTGGCAAGCTGGGAGCAAAGGAGGAGAGAGCAGAGAAGCAGGGCACCACCTCCATGGGCGGCACAGAGCGGGGGCTGTAAGACCCCCTCCGCCCACTACAGTAAACAGAGCAGAAATGAGAGTCTCTGCTGCTTCTAGAGAGCTACAGGTGGGCTGTGACAAGACCACTGGCTGGGAGTACAGGACTGATAGCAGCCAATGGTCTTACAAACAGGAAACCACAGGGCAATGATTTTCAGCAAGTTCAGCAGGCTACTACAGAGGAACTACAGAGCTCAGCAGAAGATGGAGGGCATAGTTTGTGAAAGTAGGAGATCAGCAACAAGGATATGGAAAAAAGTTTTTTTCCTGGAGTTGTGTTTTAAAGGAATTTAGTGAGAGGGGAGCAGGATATTATAATTAGGGCACCTATTTGGGTGACACTTGTCCATGAGTGGATTTAAGCTCCCTTTAAAAAGGCTTTGGGGGTTGATTTACTAAAGGCAAATGGACTGTGCCCTTTGCAAAGTGCAGTTGCTCCTGAGCTTAATAAATGAGCAGAAGCTTTGCTGACTTCCATCATCCAATCATGTGCTAGCAAAATGCTGTTTTGCACGTGCAGGAAAACAGCAGCTACAAATACTGTAGCTGCTGACTTTTAGTATAAGGACACTTGTCCAGGGATCCAGCAATGTCCTCACCAGAGGCAATTCTTAAATCGGCTTTGGGTGCAGGCACCAGCATCTGAGGTAAGGGAAGCAGCTGGTTCCCTATTGCACGTGTCCAAGTCACGCAAGGTCCTGTAGTCTTGTGGGACCTGTGATGTGTCTCAGAAGACTGCGGGGGGAAGGAGAGGGGTGGAAGGTCAAAACCAGATACCCACCCCCCCTCACCCTCAAAAAGTGGCAAATGTAGCAGTGGAGGGGAGGAAGGTTCTGCCAGAAGACTGGATAATCCCCGAAGATAAATCCCTGTTCCCTGAACCTCCCAAAGAAGAGGTGTGGTAGCGTGCGCCAACGTGCACCCGCATCTGCGCATGCGCACCAACATGCACCAGTTACAAAAAATATGCCCAGCACCATGACAAATAAGGGTGCCAAATGGGCTATTTAAGCTGGATCAGCACTCAGGATCAGTGTTGTGTCGTCTACAGTGTTTTGTGTTTGTCCTGTTCCCCGCTACCTGCATCTGCTTTTGAAATACTGACCCAGCTTGTTCCTGACTATTCCCATTATCCACCTGCATCGAACCCAGCTTGTTCTTTGACCACTCTCCTGCCTCCTGCATCTGTACTTGATCTGATCTTTCTGCGTATGGCCCGGCTTGTCTGACTCTGCTTATGTTCCAGACTATTCGGAACTACCAAGTTGCTAACACCGGTCCATGTGCCACTGGGACCTGCTCTTTGGCTAAAGTACCAACCTGTTCCTGTCCTCGGGAGATCCTCAGCCACCCGGCGTACTACTCTACCAGCAGCAAGCATGTCTACCGGCACTCATGCGACTCCGAACTCCTGTGCCACCTGTATACTCTACCAGGGGTAGTCAGAGGTGTAAGAGAGGCCTTCTTCTGCATAGACCAGGCTTTACCCACCAGGTACATGACAGGAACTTGGGTGAAGCACCCAGTGGCGTATCATCCATGGGTGCAGGGTGTTCACTGAACACAGGCCCTGAGGGGTGGGGGGGCCCACAGTGCTCTGACCCACACTGCACGTAAGGATGATCTGTCCCTGGTTGACATTAGGATTGGTTTGGATTATCGGTGCGGTGTGAGCTTGCACACGGGCCCACTAATTTCATGATACACCCCTGGAAGCACCACTTTAAGTTACAGCACTTTGGCAGGAAAATTTCCCTGTAAATAATTCTATGTATAATATCTGTTACCACCAGTAGATCTAACTTCTAGAAACGATTACTGAAATATGTGTTGCTATCAAAAGTTCTTGATTTAAACCAAACCTTATATCAGATTTAAATGTCCTGTAACCAGACCATTTTCAGATAGCTGTCTTGTATTAGGCTCTGCTCGGCACTTACATGAGATGACAGAAGTCTGCACAACAGACTGCTCTACTGAGTCACAGGCACCATGCTCTGACAGGCACAGTGAGCACATCAGACAGGGTCATCTTGGAGTGGTCCGGGTACAGGCTGTCTAGCTCTGACTGCTCAGCCAAGCCATTATCTGTGCTGACAATTAGGCTTCACTTCTTCTATATTTGCTATCAAGTTGGATGAGATTCCTCTGGTTCTCTAGAAGAGAAGAGACAACACCAAGCACATATGGTGGCTCCAGACTGTCAGGAGCAAACTGCATACAAGGAATTCATTTTTTTGTGAATAATTTTTTTTATTGAAGATTACAAACAATACAGTCAGTACATATAGAAGCAGAATAGGTACATAACCATGTCAAGCTGAGAGCAACAAGGTCCAAACACATTAAGCAGGTGTAGTCTCATTGGTATAGCATAATCAGTGGCGTAGCATCCATGGGTGCAGGGTGTTCACTGAGCACGGGCCACGAGGGGTGGGGGGCCCCCAGTGCTCTAACCAACACTGCACTTAAGCATGATCTGTCCCTGGTTGACAGCTGGGGATTATCGGTGCGGTGTGGGCTTGCACGCGGGCCCACTAATTTCATGATACACCCCTGACCATAATGTGTGTCTGTGCCCTCGTGTAGAGAGAGCCTAGGACCTTACCATCATCATGGCCAAAGTTTGGTATAAGTCCACCATCCCTCAACCAATATGTTTTACCAACCGAGAACCTAGGGGAAGGAGAACTAGAACCACCCCTAAAGGGATCCTGCTGTGGACCCAATCTCCGCCCCATGTCCCCCCAGTATAGGGAGGTAAGGCCCAATTTTGGGCTCCTACCCTCCATAAGAATGGACCCCATAGAGAACTGCTGTACAACATCTTAAAAACAACGAATATAACATATAGGTCATCGGCTCTCCCCCATGTCCGCTGCCACGAGGGACACATGAGAGAGGCCGAAGGGAGAGAAAAAAAAGAGGAGAAAGAAAGTAATAGAAGACAAGAAAGAGGACGAGGAGAGGGAAGAAGGAGAGTGTTCGGAATTCATTTTTTATGAACGATGTAAGGCTAAGAACATGCGACCTCCAACTAGCGGGAGGAAAGTCCAAAACTAACCTCAGAAAGAATTATTTTTACAGAAAGAGTAGTCGATGTTTGGAAAAGACTTCCCGCAGAGGCTAGATTTCCAGCAGGGTTCGGGGAATTTCTAAGAAATTCAAATGCCGAAATCGAACCCCATTGAAATCAGAGCGACCTGAATTTGTCAAATTAAAAATGCCCATTTTCTGGATTTTTACATAAGGGGGTGTAAAAAAAAAAAAATGGGGGGAGACACTGACCCAATGCAAAAAAAATTCAGCCAGGAACAGTGTTTTTTAACCACTTCAGCCCCGGAAGGACCAGAGCACTTTTTGCGATTCGGCACTGCGTTGCTTTAACTGACAGTTGCGCAGCCGTGCAACGTTGTAGCCAAACAAAATTTGCATCCTTTTTTCCCCACAAATAGAGCTTTCTTTTGGTGGTATTTGATCCCCTCTGCGTCATTTCTGATCAACGCTATGAAAAAAAGAAGAGCGAAAATTTTGCAAAATAAAACATTATTTCTTACTTTTTGCTATAATAAATGTCCAAAAAAAAAATATAAAAAAACATTTTTTTTCATCGGTTTTTGCCGATTTATATTCTTCCTCATATTTTTGGTAAAAAAAAATTGCAATCAGCGTTTATTGATTGGTTTGCCCAAAAGTTGCCGCGTTTACGAATGAGGAGAATTCATTTATGGGTTTTTTTTTTTTTTTTACTTTTTGCTAGTAATGGCGGCGATCTGCGATTTTTATTGGGACTGCGATATTGCAGCAGACATGTCGGACCATTTTGACACTTTTGGGACCAATGGCATTTATACAGCAATCAGTGCTATGAACATGCCCTGATTACTGTATAAATGTCACTGGCAGGGAAGGGGTTAACCTGCAGGGGGCGCTCTAAGGGGTTAACTGTGTTCCCTCAGTGTGTTCTAACTGTATGGGGGCTGGGCTGGCAGGGGGAGGAGAGTGATCATGGCTGCCATATACAGGAAGCCTGTGATCACCGCCCTTCCCCCTCTGTCAGAACGGAGATCTGTGTTTACATACATGTACCTCTGTTCTCTCACTGCGGGGGGCCATCGCGGGTGGCCGGCAGACATCGAGTCCACCCTACCCACTCCTTGTCTCTCCCCGGAACACAGTGAGCGTGCATCCCCTGACGGCGTTTCGCGATAGCGAGCCAAGTTGCCGCCGTCAAGCCACGACGGGCGGTCGGCAACTGGTTAAAATGCTTAACCACTTGCCAACCAACCACTGCAGTTTTACTGTGGCAGCTTGGCTCGGCTGTGCGAATCGCTGTTATGGTATGTCGGCCGCTTGTGCACGATTTGCAGGCTCCGGGAGCGTGCCTGCGGGTCGGGCAGACTCGATGTCCGCCGGCGACCTGCGATCGCCTGTTATAGAGGCAGAACGGGGATCTGCCAATGTAAACACAGCGATTCCCCGTTCTGTCAGGAGACATGACAGTGATCTATTCCCTGTCATTGGGAACAGTTAGATCTGTCATGTCCCTGCCAGCCCAGCCCCCTCACAGTTAAAACACGCCTAGGGAACACAGTTAACCCCTTAGATCGCCCCCTAGACTTTAACCCCTTCACTGCCAGTGACATTTACACAGAAATCAGTGGCTATTTTTAGATCTGATCGCTGTATAAATGTCATTGGTCCCAAAAATGTGTCAAAAATGTCCGATCTGTCCGCTGCAATATCACAGTCCCGATAAAAAATAATAATATATATTATTATAATAATATTATAATAAAAATAAATAAATAAATAAAAATGCCATAAACCATGTTCCATATTTCATAGACACGATAACTTTTGTGCAACCCAATCAATATACGCCTATTGCGATTTTTTTTTTTTTTTTTTTACCAAAAATATGTAGAAGAATATATATCAGCCTAAATTGATGAAGAGATTGTTTATATATATATTGGATATCTATTATAGCAAAAAGTTAAAAAAAAAAAATGTTTTTTTTTCTTCAAAATTGTCGCTCTTTGTTTGCTTATAGCGCAAAAAATAAAAACCGCAGAGGTGATCAAATACCACCAAAAGAAAGCTCTATTTGTAGGGAAAAAAGGATGCCAATTTTGTTTGGATACAACGTCGCATGACCGCGCAAATGACAGTCAAAGCGGCTCAGTCGCAAAAAGTGCTTTGGTCAGGAAGGGGGTAAATCCTGAAATGGCTACAGTGACTCTAAATGTAATTTAGAAAGAAATACTTACCTGCTTTATGCGCTCTGGCTCTGGCACTTCTGGCTCCTCCTCTGTATCCCCATAGAAAGCTGCTTCCTATGGGAGACTAATGCACGCTTGCTCCGCCCCCCCCAACTTTCTTGTTTCCAGACATGTGCAGAAAATAAAAATCTGTTTTGATTCGGATAGATTCGTTATGTTATTAATTTTGTTTTGTTTTGGAATTAGTTTCGTTTCATTTATTAATTTTCAAGCTAATTACAAATTTTCGGAATGATTCGAATTTGGATCGGTTGAAAAATGATCAACCGATTCAAATTCTGTGTGAAGAATAGCTGGTTGTTAAGGAGCAGGCCAGGAAGCCGATGATTCATCAGCTGTCAGCGGGCTTCCCCACTGGCAGCTGAAATGTAAACAGAATTACTGGCAAATTACAATTTTGAAGAAAACAGCGGGGGTCCCCCCCCCAATCCATACCAGGCCCTTGGGGTCTGGATTATAAGGGAAACCCTGTGCCAAAATACATTTAAAAAATGACATCCTCATATTAACTACCCCTGATGAAAGGCTTGGACCTGAAACGTGTCGGTACCAAAATATATCTTCGCATAATGGAATGTAAAATGATGTATATTGATATATCTATGCAATGTATGATTGTATGATGATCTAACAAACTTATCTTTGCTTTATGCATTTTAAAAATACTCAGTTGAGTGATTTGTTTTTAAAGATACTCAATAAAATGTGATTGTTTTACATACTTGAGTGGTGCTGTTACCATCTAGGGGTTATAGGGGTCCCATATAGGGGGTTATACAATTTTTCTAAAAAATGATGTGGGATCCCCCCAAAATCCATATCAGACACTGACATCTGAGCATGCAGGCCGGGAAAGGAGGGGTGGGACGAGCGGGCGCCCCCCTCCTAAACCATACCAGGCCACATGCCCTCAACATGTCAACAGCGGCCCCCTCCTGAACCATACCAGGCCACATGCACTCAACATGTCAGCAGCGCCCCCTCCTGAACCATACGAGGCCACATGCCCTCAACATGTCAACAGCGGCCCCCTCCTGAACCATACCAGGCCACATGCACTCAACATGTCAGCAGCGCCCCCTCCTGAACCATACGAGGCCACATGCCCATACCAAGTCCTCCCCC
>BLSH010088672.1:15001-26791 GCA_018402905.1 Glandirana rugosa | reverse complement strand
CTTAATCCCCTCACTGGAGCGTGAGAGGAAGATGCGCGACTACAAGCGCACACTGGTAGAGGCGCTGCTGAGGGCATTCCCAAATGATACCGGGGGCTCAGCGGAAGCACAAGGTGAAGGTAGAGGAGGAGGAGGAGGTAGAGGCCACCAACGCAGCTGTGCCACCGCCAGCACCTCAGAAGGCAGGGTTAGCATGGCTGAAATGTGGCAAAGCTTTGTCAGCAGCCCGCCACAACAAACAGCACCACCAGCTGATAGACAACGTCTTAGCAGGAGGCAGCATTTCAGCAACATGGTGCAAGAGTATGTGGGCACACGCCTACACGTACTGCCTGATGGGTCTGCCGCATTCAACTTCTGGGTTTCCAAATTGGCCACATGGCCTGAGCTTGCCCTTTATGCCTTGGAGGTGCTGGCCTGCCCTGCAGCCAGTGTATTGTCGGAACGTGTGTTTAGCACGGCAGGGGGCGTTATCACAGACAAGCGGAGCCGTTTGTCCACATCCAATGTGGACAAGCTAACCTTTATTAAAATGAATCAGGCATGGATCCCACAAGACTTGTCTGTACCTTGTGCAGAATAAACATTTAGACCGGACTCACACAGCCATTCATATACTTCTTTTTTTGAATAGGCCTCAATACAAAAAAAAAATACCATGTTGGCTACCTCCTCCTACTCCTCTACCACCGCCACTTCCACCTACACTGCCACGGTCACGGCCTAGTCAACCTAGTTAATTTATTTTCCCTATCCCCATTTATTT
Organism: Glandirana rugosa; assembly: GCA_018402905.1. Taxonomy (NCBI): domain Eukaryota; kingdom Metazoa; phylum Chordata; class Amphibia; order Anura; family Ranidae; genus Glandirana; species Glandirana rugosa. The sequence continues at coordinate 26,025 of BLSH010088672.1, read as the reverse complement.
GTAGGGCACTTGCCCTAGTTTGAAGATGATTTTGGAACAGTTATATGGTTTCTACCGTTAATTAATACTTTTCAGACACAGTTTGAAGATGATCCACATTCACCTCCATTTTTGCTTTTTTTTGTTTTTATTTTTTTAAAAATATTTAAAGTTATTTCCCTGTCCCCATTTTTTTTGTAGGGCACTTGCCCTACCCTTACCCCCATTTTACTTCCTTTTGCAGCCCTCTGGGGCTTTCCAGGACTTTGCTACAGCCATTTTTGTGCCTAAAAGTTCGGGTCCCCATTGATTTCAATGGGGTTCGTTGTCCGTGCGATCGTTCGGGTTCCGTCCGGACCCGGACCCGGACTTTGTCCCGAAGTTCGGACGGACCAGCAGAACCCGAACGTCTAATCTCTAATCCTAGTCCATCCAAACTGTGTAAATGGACTTGAGCTACATCAGTGGTGCTGGAAACCAAATAAAGTGCACAAGTGCTCATAATTGCAGTCTTCAAACACAGTCCATTAAGTGATGAATAAGGTGCTACAAGCGTGGGACCACCACCGACACTCCTATGCGCTCACCTCCCTTTGCGACCCCTGATGGGTCAAGTCGCACCTTCCCCTAATGGGGCTAAATCCTCCTCAGCTCTGGTCAGGTGAACTCCAACTTGCAGTGGTAATGGTGGTATATGAAATCAAAGAAAACTATATAGTGCTGAATCCTTAAAAATCGTATGAATTTATTAAAAAAACAGAGATCCACTCACATTTGAGGGTGCACAACCACCGGTACACTCGGGTACTGCGTATAACAGGTGCAGTAACTCCAGTCAGTCAATGTATAAGTGGCTGCTGTAAAGGATGTGAACCAAGCGGCGATAGCAGGACCGTAGTGACGTCATAGGCTCGTCCCAACACGCGTTTTGTCACTCCTTATGTGACTTTTTCCCACTGATACCAATGATGGGGCACTATTCCCCCCACTGATACCAATGATGGGGCACTATTCCCCCCACTGATACCAATGATGGGGCACTATTCCCCCCACTGATACCAATGATGGGGCACTATCCCTCCCACTGATACCAATGATGGGACACTATTCCTCCCACTGACACCAATGATGGGGCACTATTCCTCCCACTGATACCAATGATGGGACACTATTCCTCCCACTGACACCAATGATGGGACACTATTCAGCCCACTGATACCAATGATGGGACACTATTCCTCCCACTGATACCAATGATGGGACACTATTCCCCCCACTGATACCAATGATGGGGCACTATTCCCCCCACTGATACCAATGATGGGACACTATTCCTTCCACTGTTACCAATGATGGGACACTATTCCCCCCACTGATACCAATGATGGGACACTATTCCTCCCACTGATACCAATGATGGGACACTATTCCTCCCACTGATACCAATGATGGGACACTATTCCCCCCACTGATACCAATGATGGGACACTATTCCTCCCACTGATACCAATGATGGGACACTATTCCTCCCTCTGATACCAATGATGGGACACTATTCCCCCCACTGATACCAATGATGGGGCACTATTCCCCCCACTGATACCAATGATGGGGCACTATTCCCCCCACTGATACCAATGATGGGACACTATTCCTCCCAATGACACCAACAGTGGGGCGAGAAACCTGCTACTGATGGGGCAATATTTTTTCCCACTAAAACTAGTGACGGGGCACTATCCTTCCATTAATACCAATGATGGGGCACTATCCCTTCCATTAATACCAATGATGGGGCACTATCCCTTCCATTAATACCAATGATGGGGCACTATCCCTTCCATTAATACCAATGATGGGGCACTATTCCTGGCACATTTTTTACAATCCAGCGGCCTTAATCAGGCCCCCATAAAGTCTAAAGAACAGGAAACTGGCTCATTGTTTAGAAGTTTGGAGAACCATGACTTAGAATAATCTTTTCCCTTTTTGTTTTTTTGTACATGTTTAAAAAAATAATTTTAGGCCAGAAGATTACATAAAACTCCCCAAACATGACATATTTTCTGAAAGCAGAGACCTCAAAGCCCCATCACAGCTTTAGCACGATATGCATGCATTTCCTGGTGTCACGCATAGGGCAGTCCATTCAATGAACTGAGCTTTGGCCAGGCTTACTGCAGACTTGCACACTCACGCAATGCCTGGGTCTACATGAATTGGAGGCCTCTTCCTGCCCAAATATCTTTTAAGGTTCCAAGCTCTAGACCATGGGTCTCCAAACTATGGCTGTCCTGTTGTTCAGGAACTTCAATTCCTATCATGTCTGTAATTGTCAGAGTTTTACAAAGCCTCATGGGACGTTTAGTTCCACAACAGCCGGAGGACCGTAGTTTGGAGATCTCTGCTCTAGACCCTGATTCGGGATTACCAAACCCTGAGAAAACCAACAAGCCAGCCTTCTCCATTCAGGAAAAATATTCTGGAGCCCCTCAAACTTTATCTTTGAGAATCTTGGGTGCTTTTTGCCTATGAACACTTGGTCAGGACCTGACACTGTCACACCGTATATTGTTTTGGCCCCCTTTTTGAGGCGTCCCATCTCAGCTCTCGATTTAGACCCGGGGTGGCCCTGGCTCCCAGTGCCGCGGCTGTCTTAGTGTGGAATCCTGTAAGTTACATATGGGGCACACTCCGTTGTTCCCCCGTCAACAGTTTTTTGCATTATAATTTTGCAGATCTATCTAGAATTTTTCTTATATATTTTTTTGTAGACGCACAACACGCTTGCTCCTGACGAGTGACCCGAAGTCACGAAACGCGTCGAGCCAACATATGTCGTCTTTTGTCATGTGCTATCCCTTTTACCAACCTACTGTGAATTATGCTATTACTTTATTTATTTTTCTGACTGTATGGACTGCCAATGTCAACCTTTTTTTGTATATTTTTATTCAATTTACTGGATCATTCAACCCTTCTTCAATGTGAGGGTTTAGAATGATCGATAGTATGCAGGTATTTTTTCTATTGTGAATCGTATATGAAATTATGGATCATGAAATATTGAGAATAAATGAACCTTTTTCAAATGTTTTGCTTACCCATCGTGCACTTCATTCAAAGTCCCGCCCCTGACTCTTTCTATATACACCGTATATTGTATGTTTCATAGTTGATAAACCCAGTATGAAAACAGACTTTCTCTCCTAGGTTTCAGTGGAACTCTATGGTTTTTCCTTAAGTCCGCCGGGGTTTCTCAACTTCCCTTTTTGGGTGAAGTTTCACTTTAAAGTGGTTGTAAACCTCACACATGAAATATAAACAAAGCATATCCCTCTATAGTGTGTACTTGCCTTGATGTGTCATTTCTGTCTGCTGCCTCCGTCCTCTGCTAAGTTTTTCTGACACCAAGAGAAAAATGATGATGGGAGGGAGCTTCAGCACACAGCCTGTGATTGACAGCCTCTGCTCTGTTCATGTGTTCTGAGTGAAGGGGGTGTCCCTGCCCTCCAATCAGCTGTCAGAGCTTTCCTCACCGAGCATTGCAGAGTGTAACTTCAGCTCTCTGCTCCCTGTTTTCTGACAGCTCAGAAAATCTGTATAAATTCTGGACTCTGAACAGATGTAGAGAAGACTGTAGATAAACAGGTACAACTCATGTAGGAGGATTTGTCTAATCTCTGTGTATCACCTGGGGCCAGTCACTTCACTGGGGATATGGAAGGTTTTACAACAACTTTAGTGGCCAGTGTAGAAGTATCCCACTTGCATTGGTGATCACTGCAGGTAGGAGGTCAATTGGCCACTGCCCACGGCTCAAGGAATTCTTAGCAACCTCCGTGTGAGGAACCCTGGGTGTGAGGAACCCTTGCCCTGGGTGTGAGGAACCCTTACCCTGGGTGTGAGGAACCATGGGTGTGAGTAACCCTTACCCTGGGTGTGAAGAACACTTACCTTGGGTGTGAGGAACCCTGGGTGTGAGGAACCGTTACCCTGGGTGTGAGTAACCCTTACCCTAGGTGTGAGGAACCCTTACCCTGGGTGTGAGGAACCCTTACCCTGGGTGTGAGGAACCATTACCCTGGGTGTGAGGAACCCTGGGTGTGAGTAACCCTTACCCTGGGTGTGAGGAACCCTTACCCAGGGTGTGAGGAACCCTGGGTGTGAGTAACCCTTACCCTGGGTGTGAGGAACCCTTACCCTAGGTGTGAGTAATCTTTACCCTGGGTGTAAGGAACCCTTACCCTGGGTGTGAGGAACCCTGGATGTGAGTAACCCTTACCCTGGGTGTGAGTAACCCTTACCCTAGGTGTGAGGAACCCTTACCCTAGGTGTGAGGAACCCTTATCCTGGGTGTGAGTAACCCTGTCCCTGGGTGTGAGTAACCCTGTCCCTGGGTGTGAGGAACCCTTACTCTGGGTGTGAGTAACCCTTACCCTGTGTGTGAGGAACCCTGGGTGTGGGTAACCCTTACCCTGGTTGTGAGGAACCCTTACCCTGAGTGTGAGGAATCCTGGGTGTGAGTAATCCTTACTCTGGTTTGTGAGGAACCCTTAACCTGGGTGTGAGGAACCCTGGGTGTGAGGAACCCTTACCCTGGGTGTGAGGAACCCTGGGGGTGGGTAACCCTTACCCTGGGTGTGAGGAACCCTTACCCTGGGTGTGAGGAACCCTGGGTGTGAGGAACCCTTACCCTGGGTGTAAGGAACCCTTACCCTGGGTGTGAGGAACACTTACCCTGGATGTGAGGAACCCTTACCCTAGATGTGAGGAACCCTTACCCTGGGTGTGAGGAACCCTTACCCTGGGTGTGAGGAACCCTTACCCTGGGTGTGAGGAACCCTTACCCTGAGTGTGAGGAACCCTTACCCTGGGTGTGAGGAACCCTGGGTGTGAGGAACCCTTACCCTGGGTGTGAGGAATGCTTACCCTGGGTGTGAGGAACCCTGGATGTGAGTAACCCTTACCCTAGATGTGAGGAACCCTTACCCTGGGTATGAGGAACCCTCAAGGTTTTTTTAAACTATTTGAGTTTCCCATTTATGGAACATACTATATCTAGCAATGCAGAGAGCAGAAACCTAGACCTCCACTTGCTGTCTAATCATGAAAATAATAATAAAAAAATAATAAATGCATTATTTAATATTTTCCTGATAAAAAAAAATAGAAACAAGTTAAATGTTTTTTTTTTTTTGCCATGACTGTAATAAATAAGCAATGAAAAGAAAAAATAATGAGAACAAATACATTTAGTGATTTATGATTTGTTACTTTGTGAATTTTCCACTGTTGGGAGTGGAGTTGTTGAAAGCTTCGGAAGATCTGTGGTTAAAGCAGACGCTTTAATTCTACAAACGTTGAAGCTGATTGGCACAGCCATCTTTTCCTTATTGTTAGACTGCGATCTTTTAGATCTTAAATGCTGTTTGTGTTACAATTTCCTCCTAATTAGTAGATTTGTGGAAACACTTTGAAGCTACGTTTTACACTGTAATTAATTTTAACAACGGAACACTCAGATTTACTCCAGGTAAAGCAAAGCCATAGGGCGACATCTGGTGAGACTCCCTTGCCAAAACCAATTCCTTTTTCTCCGGTTATGATTCTCTAAGAGCATGCGATCCCAAATCGGAGAAGACAAAGGAATCAAAATTCTTGTGTGAACCAAATGCACTTCAAGTTCACCCAGCCCTGAAGAACATCGAGTAAAACAGCAAGACCAGCACAAAAATCTTTGGGTCTGACTCAAATCTCCGTGTACCGTTCATTCCGTCCGAATTCCCAAATTACAATAAAGAATTTAAACAAATCCAAAATAAATAAATTAAATTTGTCTGAAATCTTAATTTGAAAACTAATTTGAAATAAAAATCAAATGAGAAAATAAGCAGAATAGAAAATAAAGGAATAGAATAGGAAAAAATAGAGTAAAACTATGGAAAAGCCCTGGGGCCATCATAACATTTTTTTTTTTTACATAACTCTGAGTTAAAATGTTTTTATTTTTTTTTTGTACAGAATTCTGAGATTAAAAGTCGGAATTCTGAGTTTTTGAATGAGTTTGAATTTGTTTTTTTTTACAAAATTCTGAGATTAAAAGTCAGAATTCTGAGTTTCAAAGTCAGAATTCTGAGATTAAAAGTCAGAATTCTGAGTTTTTGAATAATAAGTTTGAATTTTTTTTTACAGAATTCTGATATTAAAAGCCAGAATTTTCAGTTTCAAATTCAGAATTCTAAGATTAGAAGTCAGAATTCTGGGTTTTTGAATGAGTGAATTTTTTTTTTTAACAGAATTCTGAGATTAAAAGTCAGAATTCTGAGATTAAAAGTCAGAATTCTGAGTTTTGGAATAATGAGTTTGAATTTGTTTTTACAGAATTCTGAGATTAAAAGTCAGAATTCTGAGATTAAAAGTCTGAATTCTGAGTTTTGGAATAATGAGTTTGAATTTGTTTTTACAGAATTCTGAGATTAAAAGTCAGAATTCTGAGTTTCAAAGTCAGAATTCTGAGATTAAAAGTCACAATTCTGAGTTTTGGAATAATGAGTTTGAATTTGTTTTTACAGAATTCTGAGATTAAAAGTCAGAATTCTGAGTTTCAAAGTCAGAATTCTGAGATTAAAAGTCAGAATTCTGAGTTTTTGAATAATGAGTTTGAATTTTTTTTTTTTTTTTACAGAATTCTGAGATTAAAAGTCAAAATTGGGACTTTCAAAGTCAGAATTCTGACTTTTAAAGTCAGAATTTTGTAAAAAAAAAAAAAGTAGAACTTTCTTTTGGTGGTATTTTCTCTCTGCGATTTTCTATTTTTTGTGCTACAAACAAAAAAAGAATGACAAGAAAAAAAAAAATGTTTTCTTTCTGCTATAAAACACATCCAATAGATACATCTATACCAATATGTATTCTGCTACATATTTTTGTTAAAAAAAATAAATAAATCCTATAAGCGTATATTGATTGATTTGCCCAAAAGTTATAGCCTCTACAAAATAGGGGATAGTTGTATTTATTTTTTTACTAGTAATGGCGGTGATCAGCGACTTATAGAGGGACTGCGACATTGCGGCAGACATTCTGACACTTTTGACACTTTTTTGGGGACTGGTGACACTAATACAGTGATCGTTGCTAAAAATATGCACTGTCACTGTACTAATAATACTGGCTGGGAAGGGGTTAACATCAGGGGTGATCAAAGGGTTAACTGTGTGCCTAGCCAGTATTGGAATGGAATGTATTCCTTGCTTTGCAGAGACAGAAACTCCATCCCTTCCCTTCTGAAAGAACAGCGATCTGCCTTGTTTACATATGCAGATCACAGTTCTGTCTCTCTGCCTGATGATTGCAGGGTGCCAGAGGACATCGAGTGCACGCTACCTGCCGACCGGCTCCCGCTGTGTGTAAACACAGCAGGAGCGAGCCGCCGGCAGTGCACATGCGTGCACCCTACCTGGATATACACTATATTACCAAAAGTATTGGGACACCTGCCTTTACACGCACATGAACTTTAATGGCACCCCAGTCTTAGTCCGTAGGGTTCAATATTGAGTTGGCCCACTCTTTGCGGCTATAACAGCTTCACCTCTTCTGGGAAGGCTGTCCACAAGTTTTAGGAGTGTCTATGGGAATATTTGACCATTCTTCCAATAGTGCATTTTGTGAGGTCAGGCGCTGATGTTGGATGAGAAGGTCTGACTCAGTCTCCACTCTAATTCACCCCAAAGGTGTTCTGTGGGGTTGAGGTCAGGACTCTGTGCAGGCCCAGTCAAGTTCCTCCACCCCAAACTCGCTCATCCATGTATTTATGGACCTTGCTTTGTGCACTGGTCCAAATCATTTGGTGGAGGGGAGATTATGGTGTGGGGTTGTTTTTCAGTGGTTGGGCTTGGCCCCTTAGTTCCAGTGAAGGGAACTCTTAAGGCGTCAGCATACCAAGACATTTTGGACAATTTCATGCTCCCAACTTTGTGGGAACAGTTTTGGGATGGCCCCTTCCTGTTCCAACATCACTGCACACCACTGCACAAAGCAAGGTCCATAAAGAGATGGATGAGTGAGTTTGGGGTGGAGGAACGTGACTGGCCTGCACAGAGTCCTGACCTCAACCCGATAGAACACCTGTGGGATGAATTAGAGCGGAGACTGCGAGCCAGGACTTCTCATCCAACATCAGTGCCTGACCTCACAAATGCACTTCTGAAACATTCCCATAGACCAGTCGTCGTTAAATGGTGGCCCGCGGTCTGAGCATGGACTGAGCGACATGCTGATGGGCACATTTTATGTTAAAGGGGCACACATGTTAGTGGGGGCATGGTGGTGGGCACATATTATGTTAAGGGGGCACACTGATGAGCACATTTTATGTTAAAGGGGCACAATGATGGGCACATATGTTAGTTGGGGCATGCTGGTGGGCACATATTATGTTAAGGGGGCACGCTGATGGGCACATATTATGTTAAGGGGCACTCTGATGGAGACACCTGATGTGACGGGGACACCTGATGTAAGGGGGCACTCTGATGAGAACACCTGATGTAAGGTGGCACTGTGATGAGAACACCTGATGTAAAGTGGCACTTTGATGAGGACACCTGATGTAACTGGCACTCTGATGAGAACACCTGATGTAACTGGCACTCTGATGAGAACACCTGATGTAACTGGCACCCTGATGAGAACACCTGATGTAACTGGCACTCTGATGAGAACACCTGATATAAGGTGGCACTGTGATGAGGACATCTGATGTAAAGGGGCACTCTGATGAGAACACCTGATGTAAGGTGGCACTTTGATGAGGACACCTGATGTAAGGGGGCACTGTGATGAGGACACCTGATGTAAGGGGGCACTCTGATGAGAACACCTGATGTAAGGGGGCACTCTGATGAGAACACCTGATGTGACGGGGACACCTGATGTAAGCGGGCACTCTGATGAGAACACCTGATGTAAGGGGGCACTCTGATAAGAACACCTGATGTAAGGTGGCACCGTGATGAGGACACCTGATGTAAGGGGGCACTCTGATGAGAACACCTGATGTAAGGTGGTACTGTGATGAGGACACCTGGTGTAAGGGGGCACTCTGATGAGAACACTTGATGTAAGGTGGCACTGTGATGAGTACACCTGATGTAAGGTGGCACTGTGATGAGGACACCTGATGTAAGGGGGCACTCTGATGAGTACACCTGATGTAAGGTGGCACTGTGATGAGGACACCTGATGTAAGGGGGCACTCTGATGAGTACACCTGATGTAAGGTGGCACTGTGATGAGGACACCTGGTGTAAGGGGGCACTGTGATGAGGACACCTGATGTAAGGTGGCACTGTGATGAGAACACCTGATGTAAGGTGGCACTGTGATGAGAACACCTGATGTGACAGGGACACCTGATGTAAGGTGGCACTGTGATGAGAACACCTGATGTGACAGGGACACCTGATGTAAGGGGGCACTGTGATGAGGACACCTGATGTAATTGAGCACCCTGATTTAGGGGCACTCTGACGGGGACATTTACATTTACAGGGTATTACCAGAGTGAGTGGAAGAAACAGTAAGAAAAGCACCAGAGAGTGCGGCTTGCGCCAAAAAAAAGAAAAGGAAAAGACATGTGCAAACTTTCATGGCCCGGACTTGTGATTCGGACCTTGGGTGGGAAAAATTTTTAGTTACTGGACCACCTTAAATTGTAATTCACTACCCCTGCCATAGACACTCCTAAACCTTGTGGACAGCCTTCCCAGTAGAGGTGAAGCTGTTATAGCTGCAAAGGGGGGGCCAACTCAATATTGAACCCTATGGACTAAGACTGGGATGCCATTAAAGTTCATGTGCGTGTAAAGGCAGGTGTCCCAATACTTTTGGTATATATATACATGATCTGCCACCCTGTAGCATTTAAACTGCTATGAGGAGGACCTTAAAGCGGAGGTCCAGCCTGTATTAAAAAAAATGAAAAGTCAGCAGCTACAAATCCAGTACAAATCCTGCAGCTGCTGACTTTTAATATAAGAACAATTCAATTACCTGTCCAGGGAGCCCGCAATGCCTGCACCCAAAGCCAACCTGTCCATCGGCTCCAGGTGCTGGCGCAGCCGTGCCAGCATCCTTACTAAAAGAAACAGGAAGTGAAGCCTTGCGGCTTCACAGCCTGTTGCCTACTAAGCATGCGCAAGTCGCACTGAGCTTTTCTGAATGGCCCGCTGTCTTCTGGGACCTGGGGGTGTCTCCCAGCGGGGGGAAGGAGGAGGGGCCGCACATGGCGTAGTTCACCACGGCTCCCTTACACAGAAGTGAGAGCCGGTACCTGTTTTCAACAGCCACAAGCCCCCCCTCTCCCACCTCGGAAAGGGGGGAGGAAGCAGATAAGCGGAGCTTCCAGTTTTGGGTGGAACTCCGCTTTAAGTGGTTAAAGTCCACCCTTTTGCTGCCTCGCATATGTGTATAGTGGTTAGGAACCCTTAAGCAGACCATAGTTGTTGATAGGGGAACCCCTCCTGCTATTGTGTTCTGCCGTCACGTGGGGGGGGGAGCCTTTCCAGCAGGCAGACCACAATGATTACTGCTGGAGGCTATAGCTGTCGGCAGTAATCACTTGTTAAAAAATCCAACAGGCTGATTGTACCTGAGTCGATCGATGGATTGACTTGGGTACAACCAGCCTGCCGATAGATGGATCGAATCTCGGCTGCTCCCTGCTGAACCAGCCGAGATTCGATCCATCTATGGCCTTTGGACTTTTGTGTATTAATAATTGAGATCCTGCAGATACTCTGCCCCAGAGGCGCCTCTAGGCTTTGTGAGGCCTTAGGCAAAATTTAGACACGAGACCCCACTCACGCTCATAATTGGAAAATAATGAATGCGATACAAATGAACTGTATTAAGGAGGGTAGAGTACAGGCCGGAGCAGAAGGGCACAGTATATTGGGAGGGTAAGTGGGCACATTACAGGGGGCGGGGGGGGTAGAGTACAGGGGGAGGGTAAGTGGACACAGTACAGGGGGCAGGAA
>BLSH010088651.1:25204-43249 GCA_018402905.1 Glandirana rugosa | reverse complement strand
TACTTGTCTTACCCGGGGGGGGGCGCTGACAACCCAGCACTACGCTATAAAAAACTGGCTCCTAACTTTTTTAGCTGGCTCCTAAATTCAAGGCAAATTTGTCAAGCCCTGCTTTAAAGAGAAATATTGCAACTTACAATGCTTTATCCCATATAAGGCCCCATTCACACGTGTCATGCGACAATGAACTCCAAAGTCATTCCTCGTTTTTCCTAATGAATACCGTTCATATTTGTGCAACTTAACCACTTTCCAATTGCGCTATAATGAAATGACTGCTACACCATGGTCATCAAGACCTGGTAGGGCTTTGTATGACGTCGTCCCGGAATCGCAGGGGGAAAGTGGCCGGTAGGCAAGTGGTTATAGTAGTTCCTGTGCTACTTTAGTCTGCCTTCAGGGCCATAGACTGCAATGTAAACCCTAAAGTCGCCCCTGCATGATGTACAGTATCTCCCAAAGGTGAGAATACCCCTCACATGTTTGTAAATATTTTATTATATCTTCTGGCGGCAGCACTCGACGGCTGATGGAAACATCAGCTACAGTGCTAACATCACTTTTTTTTTTTTTTTGCTCTAGGCCGAGTCTGGTGGTTTTGTGTGTCCTGGCTGTCAACTCTTGGCCTTATGCGGTCAGGTCATTTTAGACCTGAAGCTAGACACCCCCTGCCACCCCCCCATCCTTAACTGGAAGAAAGAGGAACAACTGTTTAGTGCAATAGCATACCTAGGCAATATCCAAAGGGGTAGACCAATACAATAGTTTCTGGTCATTTTGATCACCTAGTGTCTTTTCCTGCAAATAATATTGTGTACCGCCAAGGGAGTGGGCTTTGTGTGGAGGGTTCGTGGACCCATTCTTGCATAATTTGAATGTTTTAAGTGTCCAAAATAAATTGGTGAGGGCCTGTGTATTATACAGGCTTACTAAATCGTGTGTGTGATGTAATATCTCTATCCACTTTTTCTTTACAGAATATGTTTTTCTACATGAGAACCCAATTCTCTGCTCCTTTTTTTTTTTTTTTCTTTTCCAGATGAAAAGGAGAGGTTTGACCCTACCCAATTTCAAGACTGTATTATTCAAGGCTTAAATGAAACTGGCAACGACTTGGAAGCAGTAGCGAAATTTCTTGATGCTTCTGGGGCAAAACTCGACTACCGTCGCTATGCAGAAACACTTTTTGACATCCTGGTGGCTGGCGGAATGCTGGGTATGCAAGTGCATAAAATTGTTAACCTTGTCTGCTATTCTCACTACTGGCTGCTGGTCTAACTGCATAAATGCATTTCAAAATGGTGCTGTAGTAAGAAAGAATGCCTGGTAGTGGTGCTGTAGTTTTGTGCCAGAACTACTGACTGCTAGAGACCGATGGCGTCCAAAAACTGGCTTAACATCTGATCTTGCAATGGTAAAGGCTGTTACACAATGCTTCTGCATTGATAACTGAAAATCTTTTCCACATAAACACCATTGACAACCTGGCCATTTTGCGACTTCACTGCCATCGGACCGGTTTCGTCTGCTCAAATCCAGATGAACTTGCTTTGGCAAGTGGAGTTTATGCACATCCTACCAGGAGTAGACTAGGTAAATAGAAAAAAAGCAAGCTGACCCCTCCCAGGGGGCCGTCCTCACTCCGGCATAAAACCGGCATATGACCCCCCCTGCTCTGTATAGCATATGAGTTTTGTTATGCCTAGTGTAAGGAGTTGGACCTGGTTCCCTGCTGGGACCTGCGGTTCCACAGATTTTCTTCTTTGGGCTTTTCAAGCTATCTGATAGAAGACTGCTATCAAGTAGCCGGCTGGGGCATAGAGGATATCCCGAATCCTGAACTTTCCCTAGCGCGGCCGACCGATGCGAGCTACCCTCAGCCCTGGTGGGGTCTGCCGCATCGTACCCGTTCCATGTGGGAGTCGAGTGGGTGACCCCCACTTGCGCCCAGTGACCGGGCTCTGCTCGCGTCCAGGGGCGCTTGGCCTGCAGCATCCCTCTCCAGCAGATGGGAGGAAGGTCTGCAACCGGGGGACTACCCGCTATGCCTGTCGGTTTGGTGAGTGACCCCCCCCCAGGGGTGCCGAGGGCGGGGGGGTTGGGTGTTTTTAGCAGACTAGGCCGGCTGGTGGAGGGCTCCTAGGGCTGCAGGTCACCATGGGTGTCTTTGCTCGGGATTGCCCCTTCCCCCACACCGCGCTCTAAAAGCCGACATGCGGCGATTCGCCGCCATTTTGCGGCTGATCGCTGCCATTTTGCCGTAACCGCGGTCATTTTGTGGGCTATTTTGGCCTCTGGTGATGGATCGGCGGCCATCTTGCCGTAGTCGCGGCCTGTGTAACAGGCTTTGGCCTCTTGTGACTGCTCAGCGGCCATGTTTGATGTGCCTGTGGATGAAAACGTGCGGCTAACGCCGCTTCTTCCTCTTTCACTCTGGGACAGCATGGGTGGCGCAGGCTCCTGACTGGCGGCAAGCACTCCTCCTGGGACGCAGCGCTTAAGGGGCAATCCCACACAGCAAGTATAGTTGGGCTCTCCCCGGGGTGCTGGTAGCGGTGGGTGCAATCCTCCTGGGTGTCTCCCGGTTGATCTGTGGGGGTGTCAGGGCCTTTTGGCCTGTCAGTGTCCGGTGGAGCAATGGTGGCTGGACCTGCGGGTCCTTCCAAGGAGGAGTCTGTTGAAGTGCAACCTGCGCTGTGGACTCTGGTTCACCTGGATCAGCTAAGATCCGTATTGGGGGAATTTTTTCCCCGGGAAGTGCCATGCTAAGGGGGTGACTAAAAAGCGTCACCCCCCCCCCCCCCTTCATCGGGGGAGGATTCTGAACCGGAAGGGTCCTCAGTGGTCACGGGGACCCCCGTGGAGCTCTCAGATGGTGAACTGGAGACCGGATGGCGAGTAAGACCAGGGGGCCTCGGTAGCGCGCTGGTGGCCTCCCCGATCGCCAATATCTGCGCGTCCTTGCGACTGAACGAAGCCGGGGAGTCTCAGGAGACTGCATACGTTTGTGGGTCTTTTAAGCCACCTAGGTCCCCTAGGGCTTATCCCTATGATCAATTCTTTGACCAGCTGGTCTATAAGGAATGGCTGCGTCCGCAGAATTCCTTTGCCTTGCCCAAGCGTTTCGCTGTGCGCTGTCCCTTTTGAGAATAGTTTTTGTGAAGAAGTGGGTATCCCCCCGCAGTGGACCCTCCCGTGGCTCGCCTGAATAAGGCAACGACCACCCCCTCAGAGGGGTCTCCCTCTTTTAAGGATCCGGCTGATAGGCGGATGGAGGCTGTATCCAAGGCACTTCAAAAATAAAAACAATGCAGCGCATAAAAAAAATAAAATTCATAAAGTCTCATGAAATTGCATAAATCCAAAGTTCTAATGCAGGAAATCCACCACTGGTGCTGTCAGCAATCTATTTATGTGAGGGAGTCCCACCACCAATATTCATTGCGCTCACCTCAAGATAAGACCCCAGTTTTACTAGAGGGTCATATACATGGGTATCTCATCAAGGAGAATAGCTGAATCTTCAGGGATCCCTTCATCAACTTTACATCAAGTGGCTCGTATCAATTCCCACAGATAGTTCTGTTCACTCTTTTTATCTACCATGTCTCATGCCTAAGTGCAGACTGTATCAATATGAACACTCCTTTATTGTATTAAAACTACTCACAATGTTGTAGCTGAATCAGGCATGTATGACAACAGCAGAGGCGGCTGGCTCGTCTCGGATATCCGCTCCACAGCTGATCAGTGGAGACGAACGAGCGGATCCTCTCGCACTAGCAGCAGCGGGTGACATCAACAGGTCCTTCACCCCCCCCCCCGTATGCGTTACGGCAATGGCGTGCCTTCCTCGGCGGGGCGGAGACTGTTGTGACACATCACCCTGCTGATTTAAATATGTAAAAGCAACAAACGGAGCCATACCATAGGCCGTTTAACCTGCTGTAGCAGCCATCATGAGAGAGCCCTTAGCCCTATCAGATCAGGCCTGCCTGAGCAATGCGATTAAGCAATTCCCAATCGCATACACAATACAATTAAATTGCATTAAAATCGGCTCATATGAATCAATGAAATATAATAAAATTACTATTGCAAACAGTAAAAAAGCTCATCATTGGCATAAAATTCCAGATAAAATTTTAGAAGACATCTCCCACTGCTGCTATAAAATAAAGTCCCCTTTAACTTCTTCGCATCCGCGCTATAGCCGAATGACGGCTACAGCGCGGCTCTAAAATGCCGGGAGGACGTCAATAGACGTCCTCCCATTCGGCTCGTGCTGGGCGCGCTCCCGCGGGCGCGAGCGGCACGTGCACGCGCCGCTCGCGGGAGCGTGCCTGCGGGTCAGGCGGACCCGATGTCCGCCGGAGACCCGCGATCTCCTTACAGACAGGAGGAACGGGGAACCGCCGAAGTAAACACGGCGGTTCCCCGTTCTGTGAGGGGGGCATGCCAGATCTACTGATCCCTGTCACTGGGATCAGTTAGATCTGTCATGCCCCTGTCAACCCCACCCCCCCACAGTTAGAACACACCCAGGGAACATAGTTAACCCCTTCACTGCCCCCTGCAGGTTAACCCCTTCACTGCCAATGACATTTATACAGTAATCAGTGGACATTTAAATTTCTGATCGCTGTATAAATGTCATTGGTCCCTAAAAAGTGTCAAAAACGTACGACATGTCCGCCCCGATATCGCAGTCCCGATAAAAATCGCAGATCGCCGTCATTACCAGTAAAAAAAAAAAAAAATAATAAAAACTCCATAAATCAATGTCCATAGTTTGTAGACGCTATAACTTTTGCGCAACCCAATCAATAAACGCCGATTGCGATTTTTTTTTTTAACCAAAAATATGTAGAAGAATATATATCGGCCAAAACTGATGAATAAATTTTGTTTTTTATTTTTGGATATTTATTATAGCAAAAAGTAAAAAAATATTGTGTTTTTTTCAAAATTGTTGCTCTTTTTTTGTTTATAGCGGCGATCAGAAATGACGCAGAGGCGATCAAATACCACCAAAAGAAAGCTCTATTTGTGGGAAAAAAAGGACGCCAATTTTGTTTGGGTACAACGTCGCACGACCGCGCAATTGTCATTCAAAGAGCGACAGCGCTGAAAACTGAAAATTGGTCCGGGCAGGAGGGGGGTTTAAGTGCCCAGTAAGGAAGTGGTTAAGGACTGAAATGTAAATATACATACATAATATAAGATAGAAGATAAATGAAACCATAATATCACTTATTGGAAATAAAACAGTTCAAATCACATTCAACGTTGAGACCCAAATGTCGCATAACCCGGATCTCATATATCCAATAGGACTCGGACTACGAGATCTAATAAAATTCCCCCCTCTCCAATGTCTATTGACCTTCTCAATCCCCCAGAACGTCAGATGTCTGGGGTCATGATTGTGAAAGTCCCTAAAGTGTCGTGATACATTGTGAGAGGGGTCACCCTTCTTAATATTGGTAACCTGTTCACCAATTCTCACTGCCAGACTCCTGGAGGTCCTACCTACGTATTGCAAGCCACAGCTGCATTGCAACATATATATACTACCCCCTCTGTCTGACAAGTAGTAATGCGCTTGATTTTATTGTGGTATGAGCTTGGAATTCCTTGCATTTTACAAGCCTTGCACCTCTTACAGGGAGAAAACCCTGCAAGAAATGCAAATAAAGAGTTCTCCCTAATTTTAGGGGGATCAACCACTCCTGGAGCAACCGGATCTCGAAGGGTAGGGGCTTTTCTATAAATGAAAGCAGGTCTTTGGGGGAAGAACAGATCCCAATACTTTATCCTTTTAAAAGCACTCCCCAGTGTCTTCTTATAATACGTTCCACTTTTTTGTATTGGGCAGTATAATCTTGAATGATGGAATCTATTCAGTAGGGGTATGCAGATTCCTAATTAATTTCTATCACTCTTCCTGACCTTTTCAAGATCCTGAGAAAGGTGAGCCCTATCATACCCTTTCGCAACAAATATATCAGTAAGTATCCGTGATTGTGCTAGAAAATCGTCTTCAGATGCACAGTTCCTTCTCAATCTCACGTACTGCCCTTTAGGAATGTTACAGAGCCAGGAGTGATGGTGGCAACTATCTAAGGGTATATACCCATTACGGTCTGTTGGTTTGAAATAGTTTCTGGTCTTTAAAGCACTCACCCTCTCTGTAAATCTCAAGATCCAGAAAGACCTTATTGATCTTATCCATCTTCCACGACCGGCCAATGCCCTTGTCGTTATTAAGCATACCCCTACTGAACAGATTCCATCATTCAAGATTATACTTGAATATAATGCTCAATACAAAAAAGTGGAACGTATTATAAGAAGACACTGGGGAGTGCTTTTAAAAGGATAAAGTATTGGGATCTGTTCTTCCCCAAAGACCTGCTTTCATTTATAGAAAAGCCTACCCTTAGCGATCTGGTTGCTCCAGGAGTTGTTGATCCCCCTAAAATTAGGGAGAACTCTTTATTTGCATTTCTTACAGGGTTTTTTCCCTGTAAGAGGTGCAAGGCTTGTCAAATCTCTAAAGGAGGAGTAAAATGCAAGGAATTCCATGCTCATACCACAAAGTCCTAATAAAATCAAGAGCCTTATTACTTGTCAGACAGAGGGGGTAGTATATATGTTGCAATGCAGCTGTGGCTTGCAATAGGTAGGGAGATGAACTTCTTTTTTTTTTTTTTTCTTTTTTTTCTTTTTTTTTCTACTGTTTGCAATAGTAATTTTATTTCATTGATTTCATATGAGCCTATTTTAATGCGATTTAATTGTATTGTGTATGCGATTAAGCAATTCCCAATCGCATTGCTCAGGCAGGCCTGATTTGATAGGGCTAAGGGCTCTCTCATGATGGCTGCTACAGCAGGTTAAATGGCCTATGGTATGGCTCGGTTCGTTGCTTTTACATAATTAAATCAGCAGGGTGATGTGTCACAACAGTCTCCGCCCCGCCGAGGAAGGCACGCCATTGCCGTAACGCGTACAGGGGAAGGACCTGTTGATGATGTCACCCGCTGCTGCTAGTGCGAGAGGATCCGCTCGTTCGTCTCCACTGATCAGCTGTGGATCGGATATCCGAGACGAGCCAGCTGCCTCTGCTGTTGTCATACATGCCTGATTCAGCTACAACATTGTGAGTAGTTTTAATACAATAAAGGAGTGTTCATATTGATACAGTCTGCACTTAGTTCTGTTCACTCTTTTATCTACCATGTCTCATGCCTATCTGTGTGGGAATTGATACGAGCCACTTGATGTAAAGTTGATGAAGGGATCCCTGAAGATTCAGCTATTCTCCTTGATGAGATACCCGTGTATATGACCCTCTAGTAAAACTGGGGTCTTATCTTGAGGTGAGCGCAATGAATATTGGTGGTGGGACTCCCTCACATAAATAGATTGCTGACAGCACCAGTGGTGGATTTCCTGCATTAGAACTTTGGATTTATGCAATTTCATGAGACTTTATGAATTTTATTTTTTTATGCGCTGCATTGTTTTTATTTTTGAAGTGCCTTGGATACAGCCTCCGTCCGCCTATCAGCCGGATCCTTAAAAGAGGGAGACCCCTCTGAGGGGGTGGTCGTTGCCTTATTCAGGCAAGCCACCGGAGGGTCCACTGCGGGGGATGCCCACTTCTTCACAAAAACTATTCTCAAAAGGGATAGCGCACAGCGAAACGCTTGGGCAAGGCAAAGGAATTCTGCGGACGCGGCCATTCCTTATAGACCAGCTGATGAATATTGGTGGTGGGACTCCCTCACATTGCTGACAGCACCAGTGGTGGATTTCCTGCATCAGAACTTTGGATTTATGCAATTTCATGAGACTTTATGAATTTTATTTTTTTATGCGCTGCATTGTTTATATTTTTGAATTGATTATTGGGATTTTGTGATACCCTTGATGTTCAGCTAGCATTGCTCTATTTTCTAAATTTTGAAGAGTTGCGTTGATTGTGCTTTCCCCTTTACTAGGTGTCCAAGGCACTGTTCTTGTTGGCCAGGTCGGCCATGAGACAGGCTGTGGTGTCGGCCATGGTGGCGCAATCCCTTACCAAGTGTGCATCTGATACAGGGTCTTTGGTACCTGTGTGACGCAGCTTTGGACCTGCTTCCCATGCTCTCTAAAGATGTCTGTTTTTGCATATCAGATGGGTGCTGTGGTTGGTCTGGTGACCAAAAAGGGCCTCACGGATCTTCCCTTACAGGGCGGTTGGCTCTTTGGGGCACAGTTGGATGAAATCATTAGTTTTCACCGGGGGGGGGGGGGGGGGGAGAGTACTTTTCTCCCAGAGCCCAGGCAGCGGGAGTTGCTTCTTCGGGTCAGAATAGGGTGGTTTTTTTTTTTTTTTTTTTTTTATCCGGTGCAGCGGGCAAGGGCTCAAGGCCTGGCAAGTCTGCCTCGGGATCCGGTAAATGGCCCTGGCAGCGTAAGAGCGAAAAGGCGGAGGACAAGTCCTCCTCCGCATGATGGGTTGCCCCCACCCGATTCTCGGGGGGGTCGACGTCTGGAGTTCGCAGACAGGTGGACTGCCCGCATTTCCGACCGATGGGTGCAGGAAGTGGTGTCCTCCAGATACAGGATAGATTTCAGCACTCTACCCCCAGACAGGTTCTTCCCATCGAACTTGAGGCTCCCTCTGGGGAGTCGATATGCTCTCCTAGGGGCTTTTCAGACGCTCTCCGAACAAGGGGTGATTGTACCTCTGTCGGAAAGGTTCCGCGGCTTCTATTCAAACTTATTTGTGGTGCCCAAAAAGGGTGGGGTCAGGCCAGATCTGGACCTAAAAGCGCTAAACCACTTTGAAGGCGCGAAAGTTCAGGATGGAATCTGTCCGTTCGGTTGTGGCCGCCCTGCACCAAGGGGACTTCATGGCGTCGCCTGGATATCAGGGACGCGCATCTCCATGTTCCCATTTGTCCCCGGCACCAGCGCTTTCTGCACTTTGCGGTGGGGGATCTACATTATCAATTTGTGGCACTTCCCTTCGGTCTGGCCTCGGCTCCTCAGGTGTTCACCAAGCTTGGGGGCTCTGGTGCTGGCGCTCCTGAGGCAGAGAGGCATTGCGGTGGTAGCATACCTCAACAACTTACTCCTGCGAGTGAAGTCGGCTTCGGCCCTGGAGGAGAATGTGGCTATCACCATGGCCTCGTTTTGAAAGACTTCGGCTGGCTGATCAACCTGCAGAAGTCGCCGTTGAACCCGTCCCGTCGACTGGAATATCTGGGTCTGATTCTGGACACTGAGCAGGCGAAAGTGTTCTTGCCTCCGGCCAAGTTACTAACACTGCAAGCAGCGGTGCGAACCCTGCTGTCACACCAGTGGTCCTCCTTACGGTTCTGTATGCGGGTGTTGGGGTTCATGGTTTCAGCCTTCGAGGCGATACCTTACGCCCAGAGTCACACTCGGCTCCTACAGCGAGTGATTCTGTCCCTGGACCAGCTGATCAGATTGGATCATCAGACCAGAGGATCGTTGACCTGGTGGCTTCGGACCCCGGCTCTAACGTTGGAAGTCTTTCCTCCCCCCTGAATTGGTTGATAGTCACGACGGACGCCAGCCTATCGGGCTGGGGGGGGGGGGGTCCTGGGGTAGCTGTCTGCTCAGGGCTGTTGGTCGGCGCAGGAATCCCACCTTCCGATAAATGTGCTGGAGCTAAGGGCAATCGGGCTCTGCCTCTCACTGGACAGTAAGGCTGCGCGGCCTCCCTGTTCGTGTTCAGTCGGACAACGCCACGGCTGTGGCGTACGTGAACCATCAGGGCGGAACGAGGAGCTATGCTGCGGAAGCGGCTCATTCTGAGATGGGCAGAACTTCACGTGCCGGCAGTCTCCGCCATTTACATTCCGGGCATAGAAAATTGGCAGGCGGACTTTCTCAGTCGCCAGACTCTGGATCAGGGGGAATGGTCCCTACATCCAGAGGTGATCCAGATTTGCCACAAGTGGGGCATGCCAGACGTGGACCTCATGGCGTCCAGTTTCAATCACAAGGTGCAGACCTTTGTGTGCAGAACAAGGGACCCGTTGGCGGCCGCCACGGACACATTGGTAGCGCCTTTTGGGTCGGTATCGGCTCCTGTACGCCTTCCCTCCCATCAAGCTTCTACCACCGCTACTGCGCAGGGTGGAAGCGGAGGGAATCCCGACAATTCTGGTAGCTCCGGATTGGCCTCGGCAACCTTGGTACGCTGACTTGGTGCGGATGGTGACAAAAGTTCCCTGGCGTCTGCCCCTGCGAGAACATCTGCTGTCACAGGGACCCATCCTGCACCCTGCTTTACCCTCGCTGGCTTTGACGGCTTGGCTATTGAGTCCCAGGTGCTGAGGGATAGGGGTGTCTCTGACTCCAGGATCCCTACCATGCTTAAAAGGCACGCAAGTGTACTTCGCAAGATTTATCATTGCACCTGGAAGGCCTATATTGCCTGGTTCAAGGCGGGGGGTTGGAATCCCCGCTCTTATGTTGTGTCCCGGGTGCTGGCTTTTTTTGCAGCAGGGCCTGGATAACAAGTTGGCATTGAGTACTCCTCAAGGGTCAGATTTCGGCTCTGGCGATTCTTTCAAAGGCCTTTGTCACATTCGTTGATCTTTACATTTGTACAGGGTGTACGCCATGTGGCTCCTCGGATACGGTCGCCTTTGGCACCGTGGGATTTGAATTTGGTACTTTCTGTACTGCAGAAACCGCCATATGAGAAAATCAAGGATGTTCCACTACAATTGCTGTCACAAAAAGTCTCTTGGCGGCCATTACATCCACTAGGCGGGTGTCTGAGTTGGCAGCGTTGGTCCTGTAAGTCTCCTTACTTGGTCCTTCATAAGGACAAGGCGGTCTTGCGACCTTCCCCCTCGTTTCTACCGAAGGTGGTTTCCTCTTTTCACATTGAGGATATTGTTCTCCCTTATGTCTGCACCTGTCGCATCCCAAGGAATTTGAGTTACATTCTTTGGATGTCGTGAGGGCTGTATTTGGCGGCTACAGCTTCTTTTAGGAAGGACTGTGCAAGGGGTTGGCGGCCTCGTCGGCCGTTTCCCGTTGGACCAGGCAGACCGTGGCTCATGCGTATACTGTTCTGGACAAAGTCCCTCCCATTTTTTTTTTTTTTTTTTTTTTTCCCCCAGTCACGGCTCATTCCACCAGCGCAGTTAGTACTTCCTGGGCTTTCAGACACCAAGCTTCGGTGTGCAAGGCGGCTTCTTGGGCCTCGGTGCACACTTTTGCTAATATTACAAAGTTGATGTGTCGGCATCTGCGGATGCTGCTTTTGGCCATAAAGTTTTACAGGCAGCGGTGTAGGCGCGGCGGCGCCTCCTGAGAGGTTTCTGTTGGGTACTGTTGTTTACCCACCCCTCTTGACTGACACTGCTTTGGGACATCCCTACTTGTCAATGAAGGGCTGCGTCTTTCAGTGAACGTAAGAGAAATGGGGATTTTATTAAGA
This sequence comes from Glandirana rugosa, assembly GCA_018402905.1. Classification (NCBI taxonomy): domain Eukaryota; kingdom Metazoa; phylum Chordata; class Amphibia; order Anura; family Ranidae; genus Glandirana; species Glandirana rugosa. Next base: position 31,770 of record BLSH010088651.1, on the reverse strand, counting down.
ACTTACCGTAAAATCCTTTTCTCTGAGTTCACTGACAGATGCAGCGCCCACCCCTGTGTTGCGTTTTGTACGGCTTGTTATGAACTGATATTCTATACAGAGCAGGGGGGGGTTATATGCTGGAGTGAGGACTGCCCCCTGGGAGGGGTCAGCTTGCTTTATTTATTTTTTTCTTCTATTTGCCTAGTCTACTCCCTGGTAGGATGTGCATAAACCCCACTTGTCAATGAAGGGCTGCGTCTGTCAGTGAACTCAGAGAAAAGGGGATTTTACAGTATTTTCTTAATAAAATCCCTTTTTTTTTTTTTTTTTTTTTTTTTTTTTACTTTCAATTTTTAAAATTTTCAGAGACAAACATAATGACACATCCATTGATACAAAATATAGACTAACATGCAACACCAGGGATCCTTCGGTCTTGCAGAGAACATGTACATAAAAACTTGAATAGCTAATTATCTTCCTGAAATGGAAAGTCTGATATTGTCAGTGTGAGGCAGTGCCCCAGTACCCCTAAAGGGATCATGCTGTGCTGGGGAATTTGCCTCCCAGAGGTTTCAAATGTCCATGTCCCCTGTGGGAGCGAGGCGAAGGAATCTTTTATTTGTACAGGGGCCTCCCCTTGGCGCTTCAGATTGGACAGGACACCCTAGGGAGGTCCAGCATGATTAATTTCTGACACTGGGTGACCTAAAATCCCTGAAACCCTGGGGATTAATTGATCCTTGGATAAACTAGATCAGCATTTGACTTCAGGAAGCACTACCTAAAACAATCTAGAGGCAGAAGTATGCAACAGCCTGAAGAACCTGGAAAGTGGGGAAAGAGCACAGAGAAGGAAAGAAAAAAAGGTTGGCCAATCAGCAGTTGCGGCTCGTAAGGGGGGGCGGGTCATTGGTGAGCTCCAGGTATCAAGGGTACTCCTATATATTGGGCCCATGGTTCCCAGATGGCTTCAAACTTTGCTACTGTATCGGAAAAATGGCTGGCCAGCTTTTTTTTTGGGACCAAATCCATGAGATCTTCAGTTTAGCCAAAACTAAGGAGACCTTGGGTTGCTTCCATGCCTTGGCTATTGTAAGCTTTGCTCCTAGTAGTATGACGTGGATCAATCTACAGCCTGGTTTTAGGTATCTTAGGCAGATCTGAGTTCAGGAGGGCAATGGCTGGGGATCTTGGGAGCTGGTGGCTTGTGATCCTGTAAATCAAAATGAAAATTTTTTTGTTCCAGAATTTACTTATTCTGGGGCATTCCCACCAGATATGTGCCATGGTTCCCTGCAGCAGTGCTGGTTGGCTTAGGGGAAGATGGCCACTAGTCTAGTGGGTACCATGTACCATCTAGTCATAACCTTGAGACTAATTCTGAAAGGGATTTGGTGCTTTAGAAATATATAAAATTCATGCTTAAAATTTTAGTTTCATGAGGCTAGAGGTTTAGGGCAGGAGAATCTGTAAGTAAGCAATGATAGGGGGAGCCCAGCTCTGCATTAAACAGATGGGAGTTAGTTTGGGGATACTGGTCAGGAGCAGGCAGTGTTCTGATTGGATGCAGGCGCCATTTGAATATGAATTTTTCCATCTGGTTTGTTCAATGAGTCGTTTGGAAAATATCTACTGTTGTCGTGCCAGTGGTTCTGACAGGACCATCCACAGAACAAATGTACTGTATGTGTCCAGAAATGGCAATGTGAATACACTGGCCAATTCATCTGCCATGTAGGATCAAGTCTGTTATGGCATCGGCTTTCAGAAGTACACCCAGAATACATTTCAATGTGTTTATACAGTCTTGCTGCAATGCACATATGTTTTGGGCTATATTGGAGCACGCAGTGCACTGACTTATGTTGGCTGCTGGTCTGTTGTATTTAACCAGTTAACAGACCCATACACAATTTCTACAGGGCGGGATGCTTAACTCTGGGAGGACGTACATTGACGTCCTCCCAGAATCACGCTTCCCGTGCGCCCCCCTAGGGCGTGCACACGGGAACATCCGTGACCCTGGACCCGGCGCATCACGGATCGCGGTGAATGGCCGCTGTGGGCGCCCTTTCACCACGTGAACACTCCAGTAAATGATGGAGCGGTCACATGTAAACAAGCCAGCGCAAGTGCCGGCTTTTCTCTCTCCTCTCCGCACCGATCGGTGCAGTGACAGGAGGACAGGACGTGTGCAGCGCTGACGGGCGATGTGTAATGTCCACAGCGCTGCTAAGTGACAATGGGGGACCCCCCCCCCCACCATGCTCACCCACCCAGCCATGCTCACCCACCCAGCCAGCCATCCTCACCCCATTCATGCTAAGCCATCCATCCATCCACATCCATGCTCAGCCATCCCCATCCATGGATCATTTGTGCCTCATTCATGCTCCTCTATACCACATCAGTTCTCATCCGTGCCACTGCAATGCCTATCCTTGCCAATACACTGCCTGTCCATGCCACCACAGTGCCTCACAATAGTGTAAAAGGTAGTCAAATTAGATTTGAAATGTATGCCCCTAGAACACCTGACGGTGCTCCCTGCATGTTGGGCCTCTGTATGTGGTCAGGCTGTGTAAGTGTCACACGTGGTATTGCCATACTCGGGAGAAGTAGAATATTTTGTGGGGGTGTCATTTTTGCAATGTACATGCTGTGTGTTAGGAATATTGTATAAATGGATTACTTTGTGTTTAATTTTTTATTTTTTTAAATTTTATTTCCACATTTTCCAAAAACTTGTGGGAAAAAAAAATACATGTTCAAAAGACTCAATATGCCTCCTAGAATATACATTGGGGTGTTTCCAAAATGGGGTCATTTTTGGGCGTTTCCATTTGTTCTGGTGCTCCAGGACCTTCAAAAGTGCAAGAGGTAGTCAAGAAATTAGATGTGTAATTTATGCTCCTAGATCGCCTGATGGTGCTCCCTACATGTTGGGCTTCTATATGTGGCCAGGCTGTGTAAAAGTCTCACACAGGTGGTATCGCCATACTCGGGAGGAGTAGTAGAATGTGTTTTGGGGTGTAATTTGTGGTATGCATATGCTGGGTGTGAGAGATAACCTAACAAGACAATTTGTTGTGGATAGAGGAAAAAAAAAAAAATAACAACTTCAAAAAATTCACCATGCCTCTTACTAAATACCTTGGAATGTCTACTTTCCAAAAAGGGGTCATTTGGGGTGTATTTGTACTTTTCTGGCTTGTTGGGGTCTCAGATGTGATTAATATTCAGTGATTGGCACCATAGCTTGTAGACTCTAACTTACACAAGGACCAAATAATATACACTATTTTTTTTTTGTTTTTTTACCAAAGATAGGTAGCAGTATAAATTTTGGCCAAAATTTATGAAGAAAAATTACTAATTTGCAAAATTTTATAACAAACTTTTTTTTTTTTTTTAGTTCTCGGCCTTTTTTTTTTTTTTTTTTATTCTAGCACAAAAAAAAACCCAGCAGTGAATAAATACCACCAAAAGAGAGCTGTATTTGTGTGCATGCAAATTTCATATGGGTACAGTGTTTGTATGACTGAGTAATTGTCATTCAAAATGTGAGCACTGAAAGCTGGAAATTGGTCTGGTTAAGGGGTTTAAGTGCCCAGTGGTTAATGCTCATTCTCACACGTGCAGAATTTTTTGCATATTGCCTTGCTAGCAGCAAAATTCTATATAAAATCTTGTCCTTGGTCGTATGGTTTGTGCTAATGTTGAATTCACACAGAGCTAATATAAAATTAAACATGTCTCGCTAAGCCTGTAAACAAACTTGAAATGACTATGCGCAGGGAAATCCCTGTGCACCACCAAAGCAAAAATATCACATTTTAATATGGCTGTACATGGGGTGTAATCACTGTGTCAGCCCTAAAAAATGTAAAGTGCATAGCATGTGGTTCAATGGGTGCAAAAATGATGTATGTATGATAAAATTAATTTGGCTTGTGTCAGAATCCTGGGTGAAAATAACTGCAATCCAGCAGCAACGATTTGAATGAATTCCACCACCGTGAAATAATAGTCATCCAAATCTCATCTAGAACGGAAAAGCTTTGTCACTGGGACCCGGATGTTCTATCCCCAATCAACTACAGATACCAGACTGCTACTTCTGAACTGGAAGAGGATTGGTGATCAATGTATTTGACACCCTGTGACCGCTGGGGTGCTAGAGCAAGGAGAAATCTGGTTTCCGGTGGCAGAGCTTTCCTGTTCTAGATCAGATTTGGGTGAACATTATCGGTAAGCGCACTAATATCTCACGATGATGGAAATCACTCAACCGCTGCTGGATTGCAGTTTTCACCCATGATTCTGACACAAGCAAATTTTATGGCCTTTTTCCCATATGAACTTTTAATAGCGTATTATGGATAGATATATTACGGTATATTGGCTTTCTTTTTGCATTTTATTGAACCACATGCTATGCACTTTTTTTTTTTTTTTTTTGACAGTGATTACACCCTGTGTACAGCCATATTAAGTGTGACATTCTTCCTTTTGGTGGTGCACAGGGATTTCCACGTGCATGGTCATTTCCTGTTTTCTGTTTACAGGCTTAGAGCTAAACTTTTAATTTTTATATCGGTTTGCACAATTTGTGGTGTCAGCAGCTAGCAATCCTTTCAGAATTTATTTAGCGTTGTATAAACACAACAATCTTATTGCATACATTCATACAGAGCCAATGGTACCCCAATTACTTGGCTGCAGGTGACTATTCAGGGCCAAAGTCATACATTTAACACTGTATGCATGTGGAGATTAGCACGTCTTGTGTACCTTTTTTGTGCATGAGCCCTTAACCGGCATTCATTTGTTGCAGTGTTGTACATTGCACGTCAACATGTATTTTCTCTTCCAATATGCTACTCATATGTAATGGGCTGGGAACATTGTACTGCATTTGTTCTAATTATGCCAATTTAATATTGCAGCACCGGGTGGTACTCTTACCGACGACGTGATCCGTACTGATGTTTGTGTGTTTTCAGCACAAGAAGATTTAGAGACCATGCAGGCATTTGCTCAGGTAACGTATTAAGAACATCCATACAAGCTTTCAGAACCCTTTAAAAATGCTGTTAAGATACCCATATCTACACAGCATATTTGGTGTTTCTGTAACGGCTGGTTTTTAGCATATTATATTACAGCAGGTCTTGTACTGTATTGGGACACTGACTTTTGTAGCAACAAAAAAAAAAAACTGGACTACAGGCACCACTGACTAAAACATTGTTTATATTGTCACACAATGATGGCCAATAGAGCCCATGTATGCTGTACTGCTGGAAACTTGTAACCATTACACAAGCCTTTCATGCATAGGAACTGCTAAAGATGCAAATACTTGCCAGAGTCTGCATTTTTGTTGAATGAGGCTTTATAGTGGGAAGGGGTTAGAACCATAGTCTGCTTTTAAATGTTAAAACCCGAAACCATTTATTTTGCTTTTCTCTATTATGGCACTTGAAGAGGTGTTTTTACAAATTCAAGTGCAGATATTTAAATCCTGTATACATTTTTTTTTACTTAGGTTTTTAACAAACTAATCAGACGTTACAAATACCTGGAGAAAGGCTTTGAAGAAGAGGTCAAAAAGGTATACCTTTTTTTATTTGGTGGTGGTGGTTTTTTGACTTATTTATTTTTTTTTTTTTAATAGTTTTCATTTCCTTTTGCTTGAGTTAACATTTTAAACTTCCTTTTTCAGCTGTTTCTGTTTCTGAAAGGTTTTTCAGAGTCTGAGAGGAATAAGCTGGCCATGCTTACTGGTATTCTTCTGGCCAATGGGATTCTTAATGCATCGATTCTTAACAGTCTCTATAATGAGAATTTGGTAAAAGAGGGTAAGTTGTTCTGAGACTTGCACTGCTAGATACAGTGAGGTTAAAGGATGAAAGTTGTCAATCCTGCCCATAACTTAAAAACAAGAAGAAGAAAAATTGTTTTAATTACTCCTAGAGGGCTTTCTGTACCGCATTTGTGATCCAACAATACATACTGAGTTTTTTTTTTTTTTGACTGATTTTATATTGTAAGTCGCATTGTAGTACAATTATCAGTACCCTAAAGAATCTTTCGGTCTTACTGGTGGCAGTTAAAGTGGTAGTAAACCCTCCTATCATTTTCAGCCAAGGAAGCTGCCATCTTGGCCTCTGTTTAATCAACTGCCATGATGCTGCACATGTGATCAGCTATGACACCAGCCATTGGATGGTTTGACAGTTTGGTTTAGAGCACAACCAATGGGAGTGTTACATTTCCGACATGCTGGGAATGGAACTGGTTTTTAAACTGTTAAATGGATGGGTTTACTACTGCTTTAACTTGGAAATCAATGGAGTCTTGTATGTAAAATCTGTCTGTTTTGGTGCAGTACAGGCAGCCTTTATTTCTCTTACGTTCACTGACAGACGCAGCCCTTCATTGAGATGTGGGTTATATGCACATCCTACTAGGAGTTAATTAGGCAAATAGAAAGCAAGCTGGCCCCTCCCAGGGGGGCCTCTCTCCCCCTCCTCCCCCCCCCCCCCTTATGGGACCTGCGGTTCATCTTTTTGTTA